>CM032358.1:61772509-61840009 GCA_019023105.1 Diglossa brunneiventris | reverse complement strand
CCCACCTTCAGCTCCTTGTGGGAACGGGGCGATAGCTGATATTTACAGGCATTAACGGGATCAGGGAAGGAATTGTTCTTGATCCCTCCCCTGGAAATTTGATGGGATTCACAGTAACTTAATTGGAAAAGAGAGAAATCAGATCAGAAGAGGCAGTTGACCTCTAAAACCATGGTGATAAAAGAACCTCTTTTATCAGATGTCATAAAAGAGATGTTCTGAGAAGGAACAATGCTGAGGTTTAGGGGATGTTTTATGTTTCTGGCTCTGCCAGAGCTCCCGGGGACCCAGGTCAAGGCATAAAGTTTGTGTTGCTCAGGTGATGGTCCCCTCAGTCCCCCACAATTCCCTCCTTTCTCACTCCTCAGGAGTCACTCGGCTCCCCCAGGGAGTTCAGGGTGTCCCTGACATCAGGTGTTTTCCATAAGGCCCCACCACTCCATTTTATGGAGTTGATATCCAGGGGATTTGGGGAGCTGAAGGATGTGGAGGAGGAAAAGGGGTCCTGGGGCATCTCCTGGGATTTGGGGGGCACCTTTTTAGGGATGAGTTTCTCCCTTTCTATGGAAATCAGTTCTCTGCACAGTCTGTTCTTCCAGACATTCCTGGGTTGGAGATTCCAGCGCTCTGGGGTGGTCTCCATCCCCCTCCAATCCATGGACACTTCCCAGCCTCATTCCTGCCCCGTGCTGGGCTGTGCTGCTCTCCAGGAGACAGAACAGGGATGGCATTCCCAGAAAATTCCCACCTCCACATGGCCCCTCCTCCAGCCACCTCCTGTTTTTCCCACTGAGTATTCCCAACAATCCTTGGATGGCTCCATCCAGCTGTGGTTGTTTGGCCTTCTGCAAATGCCTCTCATCTTCTAACTTATGAGAGGGAAAGTGTTATCCCCTCACCTTGGAGCAGAGATTTGCATGGAATACTCAGAATATTACAGGGAGTAGTAGGATAGCACTGGGAGAAGTTCTGCAAAAGCCTCAAAGAGGAATCTGTGGAGTTGAACGCGTGTCGGAAGCAGGGCAATGTGGCATTCTCTGAAAAAATCCCTCCACCCAGGAGTCTTCTCCTGGGAAGCTGAGAAGCCTCAGAGAAAAGGAAAACAATTCTTAACTCATTTTCTTCTCCTGTGTTGTGCTCACATGTGGAATGTGTTTGGGGATTGTTTACCCACAGGTGATTGTTCCATTGGATTCTGCTGTGAGTTGTTTTCACTCTTTGGCCAATCAGGGCCAAGCTGTGTCGGGGCTCTGGAGAGAGTCAGGAGTTTTCATTATTATCTTTTTAGCATTCTGTCTGTATCCATTCTGTATTCTTTAGTATAGTTTAGTATCGTATCCTTTAATATAATATAGTATTATAATAATAAATGAGCCTTCTGAGAACGTGGAGTCAGATTCATCATCCCTGCCTTTGTCGGGGCATTCCCTGCAAATACAATAGCCAGAGGCGTCTCAAGGTGCACTGTGGCAACTCCAGGACATGGAATCATGGAATTACACAGTCCCGGGTCTTGGAAAACCCTCTAAGACCATCCAGCCCACCCTACAACCCAGCAGTGCCAAGGCCACCACTACCCCATGTCCCCAAGGGCCACATCTAAAGCAACACTGAATGCTGAGTGGGACCAGAGCCAAAACTGCCAGGAGTAATGGAAGGGATGGATCTGGAATGTTCTCCCACCTTAATTATGGCATTTCCCGGCATTTTCTGGGCAGGATTCCAGTGTTTGCTTGGGGGTTTCTTTCTGTGCCAGCGGAGCTGTGCTGAGTCAGCTCCCACCCCTGGGAGAGGACCCACACTCGCTCCATACACAACCACATCCCATTAATCAGCTGCCATTTAATTAATCAAAAAAGATCCCACGGATTAAATTCCCATTAGGGCCCTGTTGGAAGCAGTGACATTTCCAGCACTGCTGGACAGCCTCGCTGCCTTCACAGATGGCAGCGCTGCAAAATTGGCCAAATATTTTGCCCACGACTGGTTGGACAAACCAAAATCCATCCATTCTAATGAGCTGAGGTACAGCAGGAATGAAATTCCTGCCGGAACAGATTGTTCCTCACTCCAACATATGCTGACCCTCCAACTTATTCCCTCTTTTCGTGCACAAACTTGGAAATACAGCTGAATTCAGTCCTTTGATCTGGGCCATGAATCCACAGGTTCCCAAAGAAATCCACTGGTTATTATGTTATTCAACGAAGTGGAATTTATTTTTTCCATTTCTGGATTTTTTTTATTAAAACACCTTTGCAGGGGGAAGTTATTAAAGAGCCTTCTTGGGTCATTCATCAATAAGAAAATAGTAACCAAATAAATAAATAAAATAAAGAGCCACCCTGGGTACTCCAGCACACAGAAATTCCTTGCAGTGACAAAGCTGGAGCATAATTGCTTCTTCACATGCTGGGATGACTTCATTGTGGGAATCTGCACCCATCTGACTTGGAAATGACAAATTTCACAGTGCTTTATTAGGATATGATTGCTCAATGGCTGATGTGACAGGGACACACAGAGCAACCCCAGCCTCCTAACGCAGCTACACTTTGTGATCCCCCAAATGGAGCTGCTTCCACTGATTCCAGGAATCTGAAGGAATTTCAGGGTGTTGTGGTGGCTATAAAATTCCTAAAAGTTTGGGTACTGATGTTCAAAGTGTTGCCATGGACCTTTATAATATAATTAACTAGAAATATGAACGGGATAAGACCCCATAACAGCAGCAGCTTTTCCTAGCGGTGGCCAAACGCAGGGAAAAGCCATTTACTTTTGGAATGAGCCAGAAGTAGAGCTGAAGGAAGGTGTTCCATGGCCTGGGGGGGCCTCAGAAATCCTGAGATGTCCCAGTTGCTCTCTCCAAATTCTCTGTGTGCGGAAGGAATATCATAAAACTGGAGGAAAGCCCAAAGATGGGATGGGAGCAGTGACAATGGCAGTGTTCATCCCTTGGGATGGCTCCCAGCTGTCACTGCCTTGTTCCTCTCGTTCCCCTCGCTTTCAACGTCCCCACTTGAGGAAATGGCCTCAAGTTGCAGCAGGAAAGGTTTGGACCAGATTTTAGGGAAACTTTCTTCATGGAAAGGGTTGTTCAGCCCTGGCACAGGCTGCCTGGGCAGTGGTGGATTCACCATCCCTGGAAGTGGTCCCAAAATGTGCGGATGTGGCACCTGGGGGCATTCAGGTTTAGTGGTGGTCATGGGGGTGCTGATGGTCTATGGCTGGAGACTCGGTGACCTTAGAAGTCTTTTCCAACCTTAACAATTCCATGATTCTGTGATTCAGTTCAGAGGTGAATTTAGCTGGAATTGCCCTTTGGACATCACTGGGTGGTGCCTTCAGTGGTGGTGCTCCCTGGGAACAAGGAATTCTCAGCCCTACCCTGGGCTGTGCCTGTTCCTTTCCCTGGGGCAGCACAAGGATGAAGAGATTTCGGTTAAACTGCCAAGAAATCAGATTTCCCAGAGAATTTGTGGACTCCCTATCTCTGGAAGTGCCCAAGGCCAGGTTGGATGGGACTTGGAGCACCCTGGGATAGTGGAAGGTGTCCCTGCCATGGCAGGGGGCGGAACAGGATGGGTTTTAAAATCCCTTCCCTCGTGAACCATTCCATGATTCTCCATTTCTGTTTCTTTCTGCAGCCCCATATGGAGCAGGACATCCACTGGAACAGCCCCCGGGGGTTTGCAATTAAAGCAGAACAAAGATTCTGCACGGAGCAGACACAAACCCTTTTATTATCCCAACTCTGCTCCAGGGAAATTCATCCCTTACTCAATTCAAATTTCCATTTCAGCTCCACCTGTAAAAGAGCGTTGGAATCCTCATTATTCAATTAGACAGAGACAGCAGCAATAAAATATTCCTTTTTTTTGCAGCAGAAGCTGAATGATATTTCCTTGAATACCTGCAGCCATATTCCCTAATTGCTGCCTCATATATCCTAACTGTATTATTCCTGATTTCCAAGTGTAAATAAATGTACTGCTTGGGATGATCATATTTCACACCAATTTATTTGAATGACATTAATGAGTTCTCTCCACCACTGAGACCTTGCTTGGAGAGCTGGGCTCTGTTTTCCTGCCCATAATTTAATATAAAAAGGGTTCCCACCATCATGAATCAAATTTAAATAAATAAATAAGCAGCAGCTCTGGGGATGCCTGAAAGGATTTAATTTTTAGTTATTTGCATTCCTGTTAGGAACCTGCAAAAACATTTTAAAAAAATAACAATTTTATTTAAAAATAGAGACTTGGAAGTGATCTTGAAAAATCTGAAGTTTAAAAGACCCGCTTTGCTGGGTCTCTTTAACAAAAACTTTGCTGTTGGAATTATCCAGTTCAGTGTTGTAATCCTGGAAGGCACAACACTGGCATTGGAATGGTTTAAAAAATGGTTTAAAAAAGGACATAAAATCAAAGGAGGAAGAGATGGGGGCATGTTCTACCCAATACTTCTAACTATCAATGATATTTCATTTACCCAATGATAAAACACCTTGACATTTCTAAAATATGACACAAGTGGGACCTGAATTCCAAAGTCACATTCACCGGATTCTGTGGACAGAAATTCCTATTCCATTCATCTCCCAGTTTACTCCATTCCCTTGGAATTCCCTTGGAATCCCCCTCCACCATTCCCCACTCCATGAATAAAAATCTCCAGGGCTACATGAGCCAACTGCTCTTTGTCACCTTCTGCTGAAGTTTTGGTGTCACCTCAATGGTGGCACAAGGTCACGATGCCAAAAAAACCCAAAGTTTGGGCAAATAACGGCACCAAATTTAGGAGTTGTGTTGAAACTGAGTTAGGAGAGGGTTTCTCTGGATTTAGGAAAGGGTTTCTCTGGATTTAGAAAGGAGTTTCTCTGTGATCACTCCAGATATGATCCAGAGCTGGTTGGGACATGAATGGGAGATGCAGGGTTTGGGGCTCAGTTCTTGGGCTGATTTTAGTGGAGCTTTTTGCCTCTGGCTCAGTCATTTTTAGGTGCTTCAATAGGGGTTTTTAGGTGTATCAATAGGTTCTTTAGTGCAAAAATATGGGGGTTTAGGTGTACAAATGTGTTTTTAGGTATGTAAATAGACATCCTTGAGGGCCAGGGCCTTGAAGACCTCAGTGGGAGAGAGCTTAGGACAGGAAGGATGAACTTCCCTCTAAAAGGACTTTTTTCTGCACTTTATCCGTGGGTGAAACACTGGTTGGTCCTTAGCCTAAATCCATGGTTGCCAAATTCCTGGATGCTGAGGTGATTCAGGATCACTCCTTTTATCCGGGTCTCTGAGAGGTGTGATGATAAATAATTAAATTGGAAATAATGAAATAGTTAAATTGGAAAGTGTACATATTTTCTAGTAATCAGTGCCTGTAATTAACACCGAGAGGCAGATTGGCCCTGAGGGGTGACATTTTAAATCCAGTATTTTTCTCTGTGCCCATTCCCTCTGGAAAACCCTCTGTGGGAACGCTGCTCCTTTTGGAAGCATCCCTGTGACCACGTGCTGGTGGCACCAGTGGCTCGGTGACCTTCCCCCTGTGCTCTGCTCCACCCAACCTGGCTTGGGCACTTCCAGGGATGCGGCAGCCACAGTTTCTCTGGGAATTCCATCCCAGCCCCTCACCACCCTCACAGGGAAGAATTCCTTCCCAATATTCAATTAGAACCTTCCCTCCTCCAGCTTCATCCATTCCTCCTTTTCCTATCAAACCTTTGCATCCAAACCCAACAGATCCTGCCTGGATGTCGTGCCCAGCCTCTGTAAAAGCCACCAAAATTCACCAGGATAAATAAAAAAGCATCTCCCCAGGCCAGTGCTTCCTTTATGGAATTACGATTCTTCATAGACTTAAGATTCTTCATGGAATTAAGTCTCTTCACAGAATTAAGATTCTCCATGGAATTAAGATCCCTCATGGAATTAAGATCCTTCGTGCATCCACAGGGCTGCTCCTCTACCATCATTCCTCCCGACATCTCCGCAGGGCGTCCCCATCAACATTCCAGTGCCACCACCTGCCCACTGAAGCAGACTTTATCCTCCACTTGATATTCCAGGAGTGCTTCTCCTTCCTTTGAGTGGCACAGTGCCATCCATCCATCCATTCCAGAGCGAGCAGAACTCCGAGGAGTCGCCGGAGCGAGCCACCCGTTCCACGCACACCGGGGTCCCCGGCTGTCATCTCCCACATTGTTATGGTCCCATAAACCACCCTGACACCCTCATTATGCTCCCAAATTCCATCCCGCTCCGCTGCTCTCTGGAGATGGATGATTGTCCTAGTTTAGGGCAAATTTGGGAGAAAACCTCCAAAGGGGGCCCCTCCAGAAAGCAAACCCACACAGTGCCTCCCCACAACTGGGTCGGGAAGGATTCCTTGGAGAGAAGTGGAAAGAACCTGTTTATTTACCAGGCACAGCACCCCCAGCACACAAAACCTGTTTATTTACCAGGCACAGCACCCCCAGCACACAAAACCTGTTTATTTACCAGGCACAGCACCCCCAGCACACAAAACCTGTTTATTTACCAGGCACAGCACCCCCAGCACACAAAACCTGTTTGTTTAACAGGCACAGCACCCCCAGCACACAAAACCTGTTTATTTACCAGGCACAGCACCCCCAGCACACAAGATGAACAATACCAGGTGACACCACTCTGTCACCGCTCGGACAAAGATGACAACTTCAGAAAGTCTCTCTTGGGGGTGGTCACTCTGTTATCAGTCCCTCCTGTGCTGGGGCAGCTGCTGCAGCCACAAGGTGCAAACTCTCGGTGTTTCCCAGGTCCCAGTCCGGAGCAGGTTCGAGTAGGTCCAAAAAAGGGAAAGGAAAAACAGTCCAGGGAAAATTTGGACTGCTTAGCTAAGCTAACTAATGAGCAGGAGCAAAAAGCAAGAGCAAAGTGAAAAGCCAAGCAAAAAGCAAAAGCAGCACCATGTACTGCTCTGTCTGTGTGTCCCGCCAGCCATGGGGGAGCAGCTGATAACAAAACCCCAAAACTGATAACAAATCAAACCAAAACGTTTGCTCTTCAGAGCCAGTCTTGAAGGCACAGAACATGATATCCAGCATGAACAGAACACACAAAAGGGGATACAAGCATCACAACGTCAGCCTAGACAATGACTCCAGAGGTTGCTGCATGAGCAAAGAGAAGTTTGTGACAGGGGGATGGGAAAGGCTGGGATATGACATTGGCTGGAAAACGTCGGGACAATTGATTCATTGCTGGAGACAGTAACGGAAAAGGCGCTGCTGATTCACAGGTGAGAGGATCCATAAAGCTCCAAATCCAGATTTATTGCAGGAGGTGGATTTATTTTCCTCAGGAACTGGAATTGCAGCTCTCCTCCCTCTCTTTATGAGGCATTGAATTAATCAGCCACAGTAAACACGTTCAAAACTCGCATTAAGGTCTGCATTAGTCTTGGTGCTTGCTCCAGTATGGATGTTTGGGAAAGCAGACAGGCTCATTCCAGGGATGAGGCCTCTCCAACAGAGCCTCATTTGGGAAAAGGGAAAAAATCCCAAGGGGATTATCCTTAGCATAAAGGGAAATGCTCTGCTCGCTTGTGGGTTGGAAAGGGAGAGCTCTGGATGTGGATTTCTGGGAATGAGGCAAATGGAGAGGTGAGGCCACCAATAGCCCAGAGTGGGGCTGCTTTTCCCTAAAACAGAATCATGGAATGGTTTGGGATGGAAGGGACCCTAAAGCCCATCCAGAATGGCAGAGGGCAGGGTTGGGTGGGAGATTGGGAATTGGGAATTCCTGGCTGGGAGGGTGGGGAGGAATGGAATTGCCAGAGCAGCTGTGGCTGCCCCTGGATCCCTGGCAGTGCCCAAGGCCAGGCTGGACAGGGCTTGGAGCCCTGGGACAGTGGGAGGTGTCCCTGCCATGGCAGGGGTGGCACCGGGTGAGATTTAAGGTCCCTCCCAACCCAAACCATTCCATGACTCCATGGAAGGAGGTGCAGACAAGGGAGAGTTCACAAACCCTGTAAACAAGTCCTACTGAATTCCACATTTGCTATTGAATTCCATAATTCCTAGATTGCTGCTCCCAATGTGGATTGGTGATCTGCAAACCAAATCATGGAAATCCTCAGGGGGGACGTGGCCGCTTGTTCATAAACCAAAAAACATGATCAGAAAATAACATGTGAGGACAAATCCTCCTTGTGCTTCCCGACTCTTTCCCATCCCAGATTTTCTTCCCCATTTCCCAGGTGCTGCTGTGTCCGTGTGAAAGGAAAAGGTGTTAAATGCAACCTGCCAGCCTGGTCTGACACAATTCCTGCCACGGGGCTCTGCCTGCTCTCATCCTCGGGGATGAAAGGCAGGGAAGGATGTGGAAAATCAGCCCTGGATGAGGAGGGAGGAGCTGCTCCCTGGAGCAGCTTTAGAAGATTCCGGAGTCACTTCCATGGCTGGGCAAATCCTCCCACTCCTGGAGCTCCCGGGGCTGGAATTGCTGCTCTCACTTCAGGCTCAGCAAATCACATTTAATCCACCCTCCAGCTCTGGGAGAGTTTAGGGCTCCCTGGGCAGGGAAAGGACATCCAAGGTAAGGGAAAGATGCTGATGGATGAATTTTAAAGGAGTGTTCCCAGGTTTCAGGGGTAGGGAAAGAATCCTTGGTTTGTGCTGTCGGACAGGGAGTTATCAAGTGGAAAACTCGAGCTGCCAGGTAGAAAATGTCAAAATTTCCATTGAATTAGTGGGATAAATCTTAATTTCAGTCAATCAGGAATATGATTTAAAGGTTTTCTGTAGGAATACGAGTCCTGATTGATCCCAATCAATCAAGAACAGGATTTAAAGGTTTTCCCTTATCCTGCAGTCCATGCACAACACAAAGAATAACAAATCAAACACAACCATATTATAATCAGCTACCTGATCCCTAAATTACCTGAAAAAAAAAAAACAAAATATTCCAGTGTATCCGTTTATTTATTCCTATTCAAGCAATTTAAGGAAGGAAATTTAATGAAGGGAATTTAAGGAAGGTGAAAATTCCATGTCCTGGCACGCCTTTAAATGGCAGCACACCTTGACAAATAAGCTCATGCTGGGATTTAGCAGCTTTTTAAGTGACAGGATCCAACCAGGTGCAAATGGATAAAGCCTCCCTGAAGTCTGAGACGTTCCTGAGTCCATTCCGGAGCAGGACTTGGAATATAATTTATCAAAAACTGAGAATACTCAATAATTTTCACTGTGCTCAATATTCCACTCCATATTAAAACCCAAAAACCTCTTGTTTTCAAAAATTAAAGATTCACAAAGTCTTGGACCCAGAATAAGGTCAGTCAAGTCCATCTGGATGGGAAATTTTCCTTTTGGTTTTCCAGAGGTGGAGAAGAGGCTCAGCTGTCTCTGCACTGCAGCTTCCATGGAAAAACAGGAGGGAATCTCCTCTTTCATTCCCTGCACCATGCAAAGCATCCCAGTCCTTAGGGGAGCAGGAAGGAAGGATAAAAACTGAAAATAAATTTTAAAACAACACCCAGAACTCCATAGGTTTTTCTTTGTCAGGAATACAAGGAATAAAGGATAAAGGGAAAGGCATGATCTAAAACCCCATTGTGGCTGGGAAGAAGTAAAGGAGATTATCCAAGAGTTTGGGTTTGGTTAAACTCCCAGGAAGGAAAATAATTGGAGACCTGGATAATAACTGGAGCATGTTCCAGGAAGGATAATAATTAAACAACAGAACTGTGTGCAAAACTCACTGGGATTAACAAGTGACCAAGGAGAAATAATTCCAGCAGCTGGGAAAGCTCCATTCCCTCCTCCCACAAAATTCCAGCCTTTTTATGCTCTGAATTCCCAGGGCTCCAGCAGCCTCTTGAATTCTCCACATGATTTCAAGAAAATTACTCTAAATTTGGCATTGGCCATTCTTATTTCTGATTATTCTTCCTTGGAAAGATTAGGAGGACCCTGGCTTTACCCTGGTGCCATGAAAAAGCTCCAATCCCATCTTGCCCAATAATTGCTGGATATCATTTCCTGCCAGTTGCCCTCCTTGCTTTTGATCCCTTTGTCTGCTCATTTTCTCTCTCAGGAACAGAAACGTCCAGTTTAATTTCATTTCTATGCAGCTGATACCTGACTTGATTTCTTATTCCTTAAAATTCCGCCCTTCCGAGCTCTCCATGAACTTCCATGACCTTCTCCCATTAGGAAGAGAATACATCTAAATTTTGAAAAATCCTGCTTTTTTTGTGCAGTTGACCCTCACTTTGCACTCCTGATTGGCACTTGTTCAGAGCAAGGAGCTTTGTCTCTGGCAGCAAAAGCTGCCTAAATTCCATCAGGGACGTGTTAATCCTTGGGGAGAAAGATTTGTCAGGGCAGCTGCTGCGGCCTTGGCAAGATTGCTCTGGGTAGAAACTGCCTGAGGTGATTTCCCAGGAAGTTTTCACAGAATCCTGGGGTGGTTTGGGTTGGAAAGGAACTTTAATCCCCCCCAGTGCCACCCCTGCCATGGCAGGGACACCTTCCACTGTCCCAGGGTGCCCCAAAGTCCATCCTGGCCTTGGGCACTGCCAGGGATCCAGGGGCAGCCACAGCTGCTCTGGCAATTCCAGCCCAGCCAGGAATTCCCAATTCCCAATATCCAACCTAAATCTCCCCTTTTATATCTTAAAGCCATTCCCTGGCTCCTGTCCCTCCATCCCTTGTCCCCAGTCCCTCTGCAGCTCTCCTGGAGCCCCTTCAGGCCCTGCCAGGGGCTCTGAGCTCTCCCTGGAGCTTCTCCTCTCCAGGTGAGCATTCCCAGCTCTCCCAGCCTGGCTCCAGAGCAGCTCCAACCCTTGGAGGAGCTCGGTGGCCTCCTCTGATCCTCCATTCCACCAGATCCACATCCTTCTGATCTTCTTAATGTAATTCCACAATTGGCAGGTGGGGGTGTCCAGACATCTGCTCATTCCAGGTGTTGGATCATGGAGATTTGTTGGCTTGGGACCTTGGTAGACTCAAGCAGGATCACAGAAAAAGCGACATTTCATCCTTGAGAAAAAAAATGGGAAAAAAAGCACGTGCCCTGCCAGCTTTGAAGGAAATCGTCCCTGGGAATGCCCTTAGCGGGAAGACAGAAAGAAATCAGAGAATCCTGGAATTGCTTGGGTTGGTGGGACATTAAAGCCCATCCAGTTCCACTCCTTGTCACGGGCAGGGACACTTCCCACTATCCCAGGTTGCTCCAAGTCTTCGTTCTCCCAGAGCCATCTGGGAATTAATATTTGGTTTATCCCTCTGGGGATATGAGAAATGGGGAAGATCTTAGATTTTGTAGGCCCAAGATTTTGCAGGCCCAAGATCCAGCTCTCAGATTTTGTAGGTAAAATAAAGTTAAATTAAATTAAATTAAATTAAATTTAAAAAAATAAAATTAAAATTCCTCACTGTGTGACACAAAAGGCAACGTAAATTTATTTGAAGGATGCTTGTGCCACAAACACTAAAAAATTCTGCGTTTTCCAGTGATTTTGAAGGTTTTTGTGAAACATTTCTCCTGTTTGTTTAAAATTTCAGAGCAGTTTTCCTTCCCAAGAAAACTTGAGCCTCTCCCAGAGTGGCAGCCTAATCTCTTGTGCATATTTTTAATAAACCCCGGACAAAGCCACAGCGGAATTTTCTTCTTGAAGCACTGAGAGGAGCGATTTAACATCAGATATCCAGGAAATCAAACCTTGGAAAGGAGTGGAGAACACTGAGGGGTTGATTTCCACATCAAGGCTGAGCCTTGAGTGCCGATAAGGCTGAGTTTAATTTAGTAATGAGCAGGAGTTATCAATAACCAGCTGGTTTTACAGCAGCAATAACAACACCATTAAATGGGGAATCAAAAGGAAAGGGATGAAAAAACTCCATTAGTCCGCGGGAAAAATGGAAATGGCGGAAAGCGCCGTTAACGGGATTAAAGGGAGCCAGAAAAGGTTAATTGGGAGCAAGAAGTGAAGGGAAATTATTAGCAAAAAGCTGGAAATGTTCAAAACAGTGCTGGGGAAATTACAGGATAAATCTGGGAAGATTTACCCTCGGAAAGATAAGGGAATTGCACACGGCCATTCCTCACCGCGGGGATTTGGGGGAAGCGATTTTAGGGAAGAAAATCTGATTGGGGAAAGAGATTTTAGAGAAAAAAATCTGATTGTGGGGAGCAGAGGGTGGTTAAGGACCCATCCAGGCAGGAATGGGACTGGAAGTGCCTCATCCTCCTCCTGCAAATCCTTGGAAGTGTCCGAGGCCAGGCTGGATGGGGCTTGGAGCCACCTGGGAGAGTGGGAGGTGTCCCTGCCCGTGGAACTGGCAGGGGTTCCTGGCAGGGATCTTAAACTGGGGTTTAAGATCCTTCCCAATCCAAACCACTCTGGGATTCTGTAATTTTATGGAATAGCTCCATTTTTCTCCTCTTTGTTTTATTCCCTTCCCATTTTGTTAAAACACAAAGGACTGAAGGAAAAGGATGGTTAAAAGAAATGAAGGATTTGAAGCTTTGAATCCATCTTTTTTTGGATGATAATTAAAAATAAATCCTGTCCTCACCTTCCCTAAATAGTGTTTTTTCTAAAATTAAATTGTTTGCAGGAATACTGGAAAAAAAAATCGATTTTTATTATTATTTTCTAGCCTACAGAAAATGAATTTCATATAATACATAAAAAACCAGGGCCCAGCTGAAGTGAAATTTGTGATTCTCAACTGATAAGAAAAATTAAATATTGAATCAAATAAGCCAGAGGGTATGGAAGGGAAATCAGGTTATGGGGGGTTTATTTTCCTTGGAAATTGCCGTCCTGTAGGACTGAAAGTGGAAAAATGCACAGATTACCCAAAAATAAACTTCCAACCTGGCCATAAAATCCTAAATGTGGTTATGATTTGAGTTTGTGAGCTGTAGCCTTCACATAGAGCACAAAATTGCAAACTTTTTGTTTTATAATCCTTGACTAAAGAAAAAAAAAATAGAATTATTCATAAATATCCAGGACAGATTCACCCCAGCCATAAAAGAAAATAAAAAGGAAATGTTCCCTGTAACTCACACATTCCAAGAGTTACTTCACAGGGATTTCTCCTGTTCAAATGCACTTTTTAAGTTTCAAAACTTCCAATTCCTTGAATGAGTCTCAAAATTCCCATTTTAAAAGTGCTGTTTCTACACAGGAATTTGTAATGGAAGTCTCCGAGGAAAGGCAGAGCCGGGAATGAACGGCTCAGGATTAATCCACCCCACAAAGGAGATTTTACCTTTAGATCTGGGGATTACTTGAGTGGAAAACATGAATTTTCATCTCTTCCATGGTATTTTTTTCCTATGACTAATTGCAGCCACTCCAGATATTCCCAATGCTCATCCCAGCCTGTTAATTCCAGGTCTTGCCGTGTTCTGAGTTCCCTTGAGTCCCCAAAATGATGAATTCCACACAGAAATCACTGCTTTGCATGGAAAAACATTTTCCTTTTATAATTTCTTTTAGATTCCTAGAATCCCAGAATTATTGTGGGTGGAAAAACCCTCCAAGACCATCAAATACAAACATTCCCCAGCACTTCCAAGCCCATCATTATCCCATGTCCCCAAATGCCACATTCACACTCAAATGTCAATTTAAGTCTTTATTCCCAGTTTTGCAGGTCAGATTTCCCAAGCCTTTTCCTCCAGGCCATTTGTCACCACCTAAATTAGAAATTCCCATGCCAGACGTATTCCCTGTGTCCTTTAACCCTGAGTGTGGAGAAGTGGACACAAGTTTGGGGATAAATAAATCACACCTAAACAGAGAAGGTCCATTAAACTTCTCCTTTCCTTTCCCATCATCAAGCACTTGGAAAATTCCTTCTGATTTTTATCACTTACCAACAGGTTTCTAAACTGGTGGGAGAGGCAACTTTCTCCAGGCTTTTCTTCTCCTTTAGAAAAGTTTTTATTTGGAAAAATTTGGCCTTGAGATATTTAAAACAAGACTATGAGAAACATGAATTCCTGGTTTTTTTTTTCTCCTAGGGCTGTACAGATTAGATTTTTTTTTTTTTTTTTTTTTTAACTTATGAGGCCATGAGAAATGGGAATTTAAAGTCAAGAATCCTCTTGACGATCCCAAAGGGCTTTTCCAACTTTCCATCTGATGGTTGGATATCAGGAGGAATTTTTTGATGGAAAGGGGGCTCAGGCCTTGGCAGAGGCTGCCCAACAAGGTTTGGAGTCCCAATCGCTGGAGGCATCCAAGGAATTCCTGGATGTGGCACTTTAGGTGGGAATCAGACACAGGTTGGACTCAATGATCCCAAAGGGCTTTTCCAATCTCAATGAGTCCATTGTTTCTTCAGTTAATATCTCAAATGAACAGGAAAGGCCAAACAGAGCTAAAAGCAGGGAAAAGCATGGAATAAAACTGAAAAAAGCTGTTTTGATGGAGAAAAGGGAAGAGCAGGAGTAACAGAGAGTTTTGGAGATGGCAGCAGCTTTGGTGCGTCAGCTGTGCAAGAAAGAGAGTTGATCCCTCCTTTTCCAGCTGAAATAATTCCTACTTTGCATTACTCCCAGGAAAATGCAAATTTGGGCTTAGTTATAAAACCCCTGCCTTGTTTCTTCCCCAAACATGTCCAAATCCATTTAAAGAAAAGGGAGGCGATGTCATTAATGAGATGCAAAGTGTGATGCAACAGGAAATTCTTCCACTATTTAGCCATTGGCTAATTACATTTAATTTGTCCTTTTACTGGGAGCCAGTAATTAACCCAAGGAGCTTTGCCAAGCAAGGAGTGAGGACTTTGTGCTGGAGCAGAGCAAATTAGGCTTTGATGTGTTGCTTATGAGTGGCAGCTCCTTCAAGGTGAAGCATAAAAAGGCTTTAAAACCCTTTAAACATGAACAGAAGCCTTTGGCTTTCCATGGTAATTAACACCAGAGTTAAACAGGATTTAGGATTAAAATGAGGCCCCACGTGTTTTCCTGGAAGTTGATCTTCACTTCCCAGGTCAAGGGAACAATTTCATGATGAACCTGCTGGAGTTTGGATTGCTGTTCATTCCCAGCTCAGGGTTTGACATGCCTGGGGAGTAAATCCTTTAAATCCATTCGTTTTTGGTCTTTTAGGATCAATTATTCCCCTACATTTGAGCAGCAGCTCCCAGAGTCCAGCAATTTCTTGTTTTGTGCTAATGGGATCTACATGACTGGGATGATCCTGGCGAATTTTTAGGAGGAATCTCAGATCCATTCCTCCTCTCCCACCTCTTCACAGCGAAGAATTGGAAAAACCCAAAATGGTTTGAGTTGGAAAGGACCTTAAATCCCATCCAGTGCCACCCCTGCCATGGCAGGGACACCTCCCACTGTCCCAGGCTGCTCCAAGCCCCAGTGTCCAACCTGGCCTTGGACATTCCAGGGATCCAGGGGCAGCCCCAGCTGCTCTGGACACCTGTGCCAGTGTTTTACCACTTCCTTTGTTTATTTCTTGTCCCACAGATAAACATTGCACAGCTCCACGAGTGTGGAGGACGAGACAGCACAGGCAGCTGGGATAAATCTCCTTTAATCTCCAGGGTGTTGTAATTTCCTTTAGGCCTCGCAGTCTTTAATAATATCTGGGATGATAACAACGTCTGGGAATATTTTTAGCATTCCTTTGTTACTCAGACAGTGTCAGGACTGTGCTGCTTTTTCTTGTTCACAGCTTCTCATCCCGAGCTTTGTGCTGAAGGCAAAGTGTGGAATTAATATTGTGCTTATTCCTTCAAACTTCCACTGAGATTGTGCCAGGATCAGTTCCAGCAGTTGTTGTTCTTTCCGATGCATTTATCAGCTGAAAATCCGGTCCTACAAATATTTCTGCGTTCGCTGGGCTGTGCTTTGGGATTTGGAGACAGAATCCCAGGATTTCTGAGGCTGGAAAAGCCCTTGGAGGTCACCAAGTCCCAGCTGTGCCCAATGCCCACCTTGTCCCCAGCCCAGAGCTCTGAGTGCCACCTCCAGGGGACACCTCCAGGGATGGGCACTGCAACCCTCCCAGGGCAGTGCCAAGGCCTGAGCCCCCTTTCCATGGGGAAATTCCTGCTGTGCCCACCCTGAGCTGCCCTGGCCCAGCCTGAGGCCGTTTCCTTCCAGAAGGTCCCCCCTGAGCCTCCTTTTTCTCCAGGCTGAGTTTCCTCAGCTGCTCCTGGTGCTCCAGACCCTTCCCTGGACCTTCTTCAGCCCCTTCCACATCCTTCTGGAAGCTGAGGAGCCCAGAACTGGACACAGGAGCTCAGACAAAACCTGCACCAGATTTTCCATAATTTCTGCAGCTCCAAATCCAAAGACTTTCCAAAGTAAAACTCTCCCACCATCAGTTCCCCTTTCCAACACCTCTTTCCACTCTGCTCTGAGATCAATTTTTAGTGTTCATCATCAGAGCCTTCCAACATCCCAAATTATCCTTATATTCCCATTAATGACCACTGAAGTAGCTCTTGGGAGATAAAATCTGAATGTCAATCCATTATTTTGTGGCTTTCAGATGCAAAAGTTTCTCTGCAGTTTTAACAATTCCCCACACTCACTTTTGAATCAGTTTATGGATTCTTTTTATTCTCTCCCAACAACAACTGAAATTTTGTGTTTTAAATAAGGATTTCCTCACAGGTGAGGATAATTGAAAACATCTATCCAAGGTCTCCAGGATGAAATAATAACAAAAACAAACAAAAAGTGAGAATTGAATTTATCTCAGGATGCTCAAGGATTTGGATTATCTCCCAGACATGTGACTTTTGTCCCATCTTGTGTTGTTTTTGCTTCGAACAAACACATTGCCCCTTTAATTAACATTTTGTCCTGATCTTTCGTTGGCTGTACAATAATTTAACTAAAAAATCCATTTATATGTCTCTTAAAGCTCTTGCCTCTGCTTTCAGTAATTAAAGCATCCTCCCAAAAATGAATTATTTCCTAATTTGTGTCTTATTTTCACTTTCACACTTTCATTTTCACTGATGCAGCCATCAGCTTTTTCAGGATGGATTAACCAGTACAGTCCTATTTTTCCCAGTAAGTTTTATTTGCCTGTTTATTGTTTTATTTGAAAATAGAGCAAAAGTCACCCAACCCCACCATAGCCACCAGTCTGACATCTGAGGGAAGAAAAATACCCCCAGAGAAATGGAAACCAGCTCTTTTCTACCTCAGAAATTCCTAGAGGTGGAATCTCACCACATTTACACTGAATTTAACGAGCCAAAAAATAATTCCAGAGGGGTCACAGGATTCCCAGGGCAGTGCTGGAGCTCAGCTCTGCTGCTTCCCTGGAATAACTGAGAAGGAACAACATCCACCTTCCACATCCCAAAAATCAGCTGAGCTCCAGCCCCACATCCTGTGGGCTTTGGCCAAGAGTTCATGAGAGGTGGTTTTAATGAGGTTATTCATTAACTCTTTGTGAATAATTTTTTCTTTCATTTTCTGACTCAATTTATTGCAAATAAACGTTTGAATCCAGTGTCAAATCAACCTTGAAGGGTCAATTTGTTGGCCTCAAGTCTCTCTTGAATCAGCAGAGAGAAAATGTTTAAAATGTTTAAAATGTTTTTCTACTTCCAGGCCTCCCTTGGGATGAGAAGAATTTTGGGATGGGATTTCTCATTCTCTTGATCCAATGGAAATCTCCATGATAAGGTAAGACAGATTTATATATATAAAATAATATATTTAGATGTAGGTATCAGCTTTTGAGCAGATAAATCCCACATTTTGTGCTTGAGAGTGAAAACAAAAAACTTTAGGAAATTGACTTTGAGGGGGCACATTTTAATCCAAGATCAGGTGAACTCCAAAAGTGAAAACTTCTGAAAATTAACCATGAAGAAACTTAAAATTTCCCATAATTGACAATAATCTTGTGGCAGATCTCACCTGTATTCACCACTAAAACAAACTCAATCAGTCCTGGGTTCTTCCCAGGACCAGATCATAAGAAAAAAAAAGTTTATAGATGTCAAAGATGAATAAAATAGATGGTAAATGATCACTGAGGGCATCTTGAAGGAAAGAGTGAGCACCTTCACTTCATGCAGCCTGGACATCACATCTGGAAGTTTCTCAAAATTCCTGGGAAAGGCAGAGAGGAGAATTCCAGCATTTCTGTTCCAGCAAAGAGGGAGGAATGGGCTGAAAGGATAAAATATTCCAAATGTCGTGCATAATTGAGTTAATAAGCTCATTTATTCAAGTCCCAGAAGCCTCAAAATAGCATTTTCAAGTGTTTTTCATTTTTTCTTTATCAGTTTTACGTCGGCTCCTTCTTGAAGCCTGAAATACCTGTTCAAGCCAGGGTGTTCAAGGGGAAAGGGAGCGAATTTAAGGGGGAATTGTGGCTCCATCCTGCCAGGAATGGAACAAAAACTGGTGAAGGCCCACATGGGACAGAGGGACAAAGGGATTCACTGCATCCAAAGTGAAATTCTTCTAGAGTGATGTGAAGGTTTCTCAAATTTTATTTCACTTTTATCTACACCCCTAAAATCCCCCCTTGCTGTGCCTGTATGTAGCACTTCCATGTGCAGATATTCCTTAAGGATGCCCTTCCAAGGCCTGTGGGTCCTGAAATCACGCTCCTGTTAATCTAAAGCCTAAATTGAGTGTATTTAACACTTTCTCCCAGCGTGGGATTGCCTCCAGGCCTCAGAGGCAAGGCTCTCTTGTTTTATTTAAATGTTTCTGCTGAATGAACGGGAAAAATCTCTGCTCTGCGCGGCCTTCACCCTTGGAGCAGGCCCCGTGTCTCTGTTTCATTCCTGAGGGTCAAATCCACAAGAAAAGGGGAATTCTGGTGTAAACTTGAGGTGTCTGTGTCATTCCAGAGGGGCTGGGACCTTCAGCTCAGCTCCTCCGTGCTGGCAGCCCCAGGTTCCATCAGCCCCGGGTTCCTCTCCAGCCGTGTCCGAGGAGCAACGCTCAGCTCACAGCCAGCTGGTCAAGGCCTCTGGATGCTCCTTCACATCAGGAAAATGGGAATTGTTCCAAGAAAGAAATTGAGTCTGATGATGGCAGAGAAGCTGTGGCTGCTTCGCCCCTGGAAGTGTTGTCCAGCCAAGGCCGGGTTGGACATTGGGGCTTGGAGCAGCCTGGGACAGTGGGAGGTGTCCCTGCCATGGCAGGGGTGGCACTGGGTGGGATTTGGGATCCTTCCAACCCAAACCTTTCCATGATTCCATGATATAGACAAATAAGTGTATGTCCATGTATAAAGTTGATTAGAAACATAGAATTTTGTTTCTATTTATGACACCTTCCACTATCCCAGATTGCTCCAAGCCCATCCAACCTGGCCTTGGAAACTTCCAGGGATGGGGCATAAAAATGTTGGAAGAGACCTCTCAGGTCCTATATTTTCATTCATGTGTATATTTAATACATGATACATATATGTGTGTGTACACGTGGGTATAAATCAATAGGGAGTTGAGTAATATCACGATGTTATTAGCAACTGTTCCAGCAAATACTCAAAATGTGGGAATAAGAAATAGGAACACAATAAACTCCTAGAAATAATAGAACAAAAGAAATTCCAAAGAAATCCTGCAGCTTTTCCAAGTTATGCCTTGTGCAGGCTGCCCTAGAGCAGAGGCTGGATGGAGTTCCAGAATAAAGCAGGGATTTATTCAAAGCATCTCCTCCATGGATCCACCTTGGGCAGCACAAGAGCCCAGCCAGGGCTGCACCCAAGATGAACCAAAATGGCCCCAAAATGCACGGCCGGGCACGGGGTCTCTCCCTTGGATCAATTCTGCTCCATTTGCATCTTGCAGTTCTTTGTCCCATTCCAGCTTTAGCCCCTGCAGTCCCACCCTGCTTGTTTTTCTCTCTGCAGCCCACGGTGTTTGTGCTCCTGGGCTGAGATTTGGGTCATTTGTCCTTGGTGCCCAGCTGGAGCAGGAATTGTTTTGTCTCCCTGCTCTGTGCACAGAGCTCACCATCCCTGAATATGGAGCCCAGACCCACACACTAAAGCAGCACAGAATGTGAAAACAGTAAAGCTGAACCTGAGGCATCGCCTGGATCTCTGGAAGTGCCCAAGACCAGGTTGGACACTGGAGCTTGGAGCAGGCTGGGACAGTGGAAGGTGTCCCTGCCATGGAAAGGGGTGAAACAATGGCAGGGATCTTCAAGGTCCTTCCAATGCAAACCAGTCTGGAATTCCAGGATTTCCTGTCACAGAAGGAGTGAGTTCCTGCAGCAGAAAGGAATTGGGACTTTAGCAAATGGCAAGGGATTTGCACTGGGAGATCCTGATGTCCCCTGATGTTGGTGCAACTCCACAGATTTGCTGTGTCTGATGCTGCTGTCCCCTAAATGCACTCCAGGGAAAATCATCCCACGTGTTTATTCCTCCATAAATCACCTCTCACAGTTTCCCAGCTGGTGGGAATTCTCCTGGCTCTTCCAAGTGAACATCAGAGCTTTCCATCAAGGGGAATCCGTCACCTCTGTCCTCGTGGATCCAGGTTTAGGGATAGCACATGGGAATGATGTCCTGGAATAATTCCATCCCCAAATCCACAGCTGATACTTCCCAAGGTTCCTCTTTAATTCCGTCTCCCACTTTCCTGCTTCCCTCCTCCTGGTTATAAGTCAGTGCTGATGGAATTAAGATTATTCCAGTACACAAAAGGCAAAATTTCTGAAATACAACATTTTAGTCATCCTACAACCACTCCATGGCATCATTCCCTAAATTACAAAATCCTTGATTAATTCCTCAACAGGCTCCTCTTGGATTTATGTATTTTTTTTCTTACTACATTCAGGCCTTATATTAAATCCAAATAAAAAACCAATATCTTATCTCATTCCTGCCTATAATTCTTTGTGCTTGGAAATAATGATCCAGGCTCCCACAGATATTTCTGGGCAGCACCATTTTTTATCCTGTTTTTTATATTTCTCTTTGCCTCCCTCTTAATTTGATTTGCATTTTTCATGCCTTTTCCACTTTCCCCACAAGTCAGCAAAACGATTCCTCTGGAATATTTTGTATTCCCGGGCCACCGTCACGGCAGGAAAATAAAATTCTGATTAAAAAAAACATGGAAGTTCCTTTTTCTTCCTGCCACAACCTCCTGGAAAATCGATAGGAATTAAGTGCTGCACATAAAAATATTATTAGAGTTTTATAGGGTTTCTTTAGGGTTTAATTAATAAAGTCAAGCAGCTTCTTTGGGGTTTTTTGGGGGGCATCTCATAGAAATTAAAGGAAAAAAAGTTTATTAAGTAATTATTAGAAGAGCAAAGAGTATCAGAAGGGACATTTAGGAGCATAAGGAATTTTTGCCCAAGGAAAGGAATAAAATTAAGGTTAATTGAGATGGGGATAAAAGCTCTGGAATAGTCACAGACCTGGATAGGAGAGGAAAAAATTCAGAGTAATAAATTATTTAATTCACTGCAAAGGACTGCAAGTAAAATAGGAATGAGTTGGATCCCAACCTAGATCCACATGATCAGAAATTATCCCAGGAAAGGCTGCAAGAAGGATAAAGAAAAGAGAACAAGAGATTTTTTTCTGGCGGGGGGGCAGGAAGTGATGAGTTTTATTTGGGGAATCACAATTCCCTTGGAATGTTTGCTTTAAAAAAAAAGAAATTTAAATTCAAATTTAATTTAATTTAATTTTAAAATGCCAGTATTCCAGAAATTGCCTGAAAGATTCTAAAAGAGGCTGGGAGGGAGTTGGAAATCACAGGGAGGGAGAAGCCAAAGGATTTTCCAGGACAGGGAATGCTCATCCCAGAGCAACCAGAGATAAATCAACCCCTCCCTTCCCTTTAGGGACCAGAAACAAAAAGCAAGGACAGAAAGAGCAGGAATTATCCCTTTTCCCATAAAACAGTTGCTCCATCAATTAAAATACTTTGGAAATATGAAGGATTTGGATCATTTCCTTAGGATTTGCTGGATTTTCCTCTCTGCCTTGGGCTGGCTCCAGTGATTCCAGCAGAAGTATGGCCAGTCCTCATGGAACTCAGGACCTGGATGCATCCCCATGAATTTCCTCCCAGGAAAAGGTTCTTTGTTCCACATGGTCCAAAATCTAGGATTGAAAAGCAAATTCCTTTCTGCTTGAGCTGCTGATCCTGACTTAGTGTCCAAAATCCCAGAAAACAAAAACCATCAGTCTGTGGTTCCTCCAGGAAGAGCAGACCTCATCCCAGGGGATTACTAATGTCCATCTTTGGACATCTTTTTCAGGGGAGAAAAAAGAGGAAAGTGAGCTTGGAATATTTGGGCTTTGTTGCAGGGTTTTTAAAAAGAAATAAAGGAGGGGAATTGCAGCTGATTCCCACCCCCATCCAGGTTTAGCCAAGTGGGGATTGATGACACCAGTGGCAACCATCCTTTGGATGGGATATTGGGAAGGAATTCCTGGCTAGGAGGGTGAAGAGGGGCTGGGCTGGAATTGCCAGAGCAGCTGTGGCTGCCCCTGGATCCCTGGCAGTGCCCAAGGCCAGGCTGGACACTGGGGCTTGGAGCAGCCTGGGACAGTGGGAGGTGTTGGGTATGAATGGGATGGGATTCAAGGTCCCTTTCCAACCCAAACCATTCTGGAATTCTCTGATCAGGACACCTCTCACCCTGTGATCCTTTTATCCAGAGGGATGGTGGCCATGGATTTGAACCTCACAACCTTGGGAGCTTGTAAATAATTTCCAAACCTGCTGTTAATAATTGTTAATAACTTTTCATCTACTTTGAGCTGGGGTTTGAATTTACCTTTCCCCATCATTCACTGATGCAGCAGTTGACAGATGGGCTCCTTCCTTTCTCCAAGGTGGAATATAGCAGGAAAGACAAATTTTGGTTTTTCCCAGAGCCCAGTCGAGAGCAGAACCAGCACAGTGGCAGCAGAGCTGCTCCAATCCCATCCCACCACTCTGTAATGGGACATCTGGGAAGGACAAGGAGAATTTTTGGCCTTGGAATGTTTCACTTTTGATGTCCTGCTGCTCCAGGACCCAAAGAAACTCATGGAGATCTGAGTGTGGTACCATTGCCTGGGATTTGTGTGAGATTCCTGTAAACACAGCTCTGTTGGAATTCAGGAATTTGATGAATGGGAAAGCCATTCTTCATTAGAGACCTCTGAATGAAAAATATCTCCTTGTTATCTCCCTAACGAAGCTCAATCAATGAGTGGCTTTTCAATCCCAGCACTGATTGGGAATCCAATATTTCCCTGAGTGCTACACAGGGCGAGAACTTTGCAGCAGCACCTCTGGAATTTGGCTGTGAGATGGAAACAAGGGAGGTGAAAAAAAGGGACGGGTGGGAATTTGCCTGAGAGGAACGGGGTTTTAAACCGTGGTTGTACCTGTTTCATGGAATCTGGAATGGTTTGGGTTGGAAGGATCTTAAATCCCATCCAATCCCACCCCGGCCATGCCAGGGACACCTCCCACTGTCCCAGGCTGCTCCAAACCCCAATGTCCAAATGTGCTGGTGTTGCAGGGGTCCCAGGATGAGGGAAGAGAAGAGAATCTTCACTCCATGTTTCAGAAGGCTGATTTATTATTTTATGGCATATATTACATTAAAAGAAAATTATATATTAAAACTATACTAAAAGAATAGAAGAAAGGATTTCATCAGAAGGCTTGAAAGGAAAGAAAGGAATGGAATGATAATAAAATCTTGTGACTGACCAGAGAGTCCAAGACAGCTGGACTGTGATTGGCCATTAATTAAAAACAACCACATGAGCCCAATCCCAGATGCACCTGTTGCATTCCACAGCAGCAGATAACCATTGGTTACATTTTGTTTCTGAGGCCTCTCAGCTTCTCAGGAGGAAAAAATCCTGGCAAAAGGATTTTTCATGAAACGTGTCTGTGACATCCAGCCTGGTCTTGGACACTTTAGGGATGGCTCCTGGCTCCTGATGGCTCCTGGAGGCAGCCACAGCTTCTCCAGGAATTCTGTGCCAGGGCCTCCAGACCCTCCCAGCCAGGAATTCCCAATTCCCAGTACCCAAATTAAAATTCCCCTCTGGCACTGGGAGCCATTCCCTGGCTCCTGTCCCTCCATCCCTTGTCCCCAGTCCCTCTGCAGCTCTCCTGGAGCCCCTTCAGGCCCTGCCAGGGGCTCTGAGCTCTCCCTGGAGCTTCTCCTCTCCAGGGGAACATTCCCAGCTCTCCCAGCCTGGCTCCAGAGCAGCTCCAGCCCTTGGAGCAGCTCCATGGATTTCTCTGGAATCTTTCGGGCAGCTCCTCCTGCTGTTGGACCCCAGAGCTGGAGCAGCTCTGCAGGTGGGACCTCACCTGAGCAGGGCAGAGCTGGGACCACTTTCCAAAGACCCCCCAGCTCCTCCGGGATCTGGGCTGCTCCTGTGGCAGCCAAACTCCCTCATGGGCTGCAGAATTCCCCTGGCTGCTGCTGGGAACAGGAATTCTGGAACCAGCACGTGCAGAGCCACCGGGGAGGTTGCTCCCTCACCTCTGTGAACTGAAGGCCAGCCCAGTATCCCAGGAAAATCCCAGATTTTCCTCAGCAAACCTGGAGAAACAGAACTCCAAAGGGTAAATTGGAGTTTTTATTCACTCCTGGGCAAATAGAACTTCCACAGCCAGGCTGGGAAGTTTCCTCTGGGCCCAGCAATATTTTTAATTCATCGAGAACATTTTCATTTGCTCCTGATGAGGAACCTCTGAAGGCACAGCCAGGAAGGGTCAAGAGGCAATTAAGAAAGGAAAATCCTGCTTTTCACGGCTGGGAAAAACAGTTAATTAATGAAACAAGTGGAAAAGAGAGAGAGGGAAGAGCTGAACTGCAATTTGGAAAATTTAAGGAGCTTTCTATCAAATGAATTGATTACCAGCCTAATCATAATCAGGATTCTTGGATTAGCAGTTAATTTGGGGAATCAATTAATGGCAGTATTTTTTCCAGCCACAGTTTCCAGGGAATTCAGTGCAGCAGGTTTTTGGAGATAACAGATGCTGGATTAGGGGCTGTGGAATGATTCCCTGTCAATACAACAGCTCTGCTTCCAGGATTTTTATTTTTAGGGATTTTTTTTTCTGCATGTGACTGGGTGTTGGGTGAGTTATTTTAATTCCTTTCTTGTTGCCTGGGCACTTTCTCTGTTTTTTATATTAAAGAACAAATTATTCTCCCAAGAACTTTTTAGGGCTCCCTGCTCTGTCAGAGGGTTCATGGAATAATCTCTTCTCTGGGGGTTGAGCATGAAGTTTTCCTGCCAAAATAACAACTCAAAACTCTAAGAAAACTTTGTGGGAAATTGCTCTCCTCGTGCTTTAAGGCTGGGATGCCGTGGGAGGAAAACACTGGAAACCTGGAATTCTCCCCCTTTCCTGCTCGCTCAGATGGGTTTTGTGGGAACATAAAATGGGATTGGAACCAGAGCAGTTCAGAAGAACAAATTGCTGCCTATTAATTATGAGATGTGTAATTAAAATGAATCCTAAAGCATATTTTGGCAATAATTCCATGCCAGTGGGACAAACTGAGGAGTTTGTTTGTCACAGCCAGACTGGGATTATCTCAGGCCAGGACAATTCTTGAGGCCATGGATTGATCCATCAGTCCAGGGCCTGAGGAGGTTCCTGCAGTGTTTAAACCCAGATTAAGCCCTTCCTGAAGTGTTTAAACCCAGATTTTGGGTATGGAGAAGTTCCCAAAGTGCTTATCCCAGGACTGTGAGCTTGGATCACACCTAACCCTTGGTGTCTTCTGATTCCTGTTGTTAAAAACACGGATTTAGGAGAAAACTGGGCATTAAAACCACAGGAAAATGGGTGAGTTCAGCAGCCCTGTGCTCCATGGGGTGCTCCATGAAGCCAGAGCTGGATTTAACAGGAAAACAGCCAAATTTCCATCTTTCTGTGTGTCTGTGGTCACCACTGGTCAGTGGCCACCTAAAAAACCAGGAACAGCTCCCCCAGCCCATGGATTTTCCATCTCTGATGGGATGATGATGGGAACAAGCCCATCCTACCCCTTTCTTTGGGGTCAGGTCCACAAGATCAGTTTTTCTGTACAAAATCATCAATAATTTTTTTAAATGCTACAAATTGGAGTCCCAAGGAATTCCCATTCCTGGCTGTCCTGGAGAATCTCCCACTGGATATCCACATGAACCTCCTGAGGGATCAGACCTTTGGAAGACCATCCTGACTTTAAAACCGTAATTTTCAAAATTAAAACCATTTTCTTTCCATAATTTCCATGGAGCCAAGTCTCTGGCATTCAGTTCCAGCAGGAATTGAGATTTGGGATTGTCACAGAGAGGCACCAAATAGTTTTTTTTTTCCTGATTAAAGTGATAAAAACCCTTTTCCTTTCCTTCCATTATCCATCATTTATTAGAGATCTGGTCTTTAATTCTGATGTTCCTTGGTAGAATTCCAAATTGTGGCAAAATGAACTAAATCCAAAGCATTTTAAAATATTTCTAAACCCAAAATGGCATCATTTAGTCAAAAACCAGGAGGGCGTCAGACAGTGATGGATCCAAGTGAAATCCCACATGGAATCTTCTGCTTAATGAATTCCCCAAAAAACCATTCCTTAAAAATGTGAGGAGAAAAAAGCAGGAACAAGATGTTTCAGGAAGTTTTAGACTAAACCAAGACTAAAAATGGCTTTTCCTGCAAACTCTGTCTCACAACTCTCATTTTATATTTTCCTGCTTCTAATGGCTTTTTCCATCCATGGAGCAGCAGGAATTTTACTCCTCAAGCTGTTCCACCTCAGATTCCCTTTTTTCTTCCTGGTGTTAAACCCATCCCTACATGATCATCCAGTTTATAGAATCCCATCACAAAATATTTGGGAAAGCTGGTGGTTTATCCATAAAATATTTGGAGCAAATGTCTCTGTGTCATTTCACATCTGCCAATTCCCATTCCCAACTTTTTCACCTCAGGAGTGCCCTAAAAATTCTAATTAAATGCTCATTAAAATTAATTTTATGGCACAATTTTTTTTAAACTATGAAAATTTATGAATTATGAATAAATGTTGCTCTCCCCACAGCAGGATGGGGGACCTGTAATAAAAAAGCAGCCCGTGGAATAAAAGGAACAACAGGAAAACTGTGGAGGAAATGGAAATCAGGGAATGGAAGGTGCCGGATGAGCAGGAGTTCCACCTTTTATAAATCTGCTTGAAAAATTGAGATTTATTATTTCATATGGGGAACTTACAGGTGATAAATCCTAAACGTGACACGTTTGAGTCGGGAAATTGTTGTGAGGAAGCGCATGAGGAATGAAGAGGGGGAATTATTTGGAATTAAGCCCATGGGAATATTCCCACATGGAATTGCCAGAGCAGCTGTGGCTGCCCCTGGATCCCTGGCAGTGCCCAGGGCCAGGTTGGACACTGGGGCTTGGACCACCTGGGACAGTGGGAGGTGGCCCTTTGTCCAGCTGTCCCTCTGTCCCAACATTCCGTGCTAAATTCCCGATGAATTCCTCCCTGTTCCTCCCCAAGGGGTCTTTATTTGGGATAGAAATAAAAAACCCTGTGACAATTAATGTTTATTTTCCATTGGAGTGCCTGGAATTGGTTTTGTTTTAAATCCCACTTTAATTGTTGGTTCAGTGAGGTCCCCAGGAGAGTGTTGTGACAGCAAATTATGAATTGACAGCTCAAAAATAACATTTTCCACTTCTTGTTTCCGTCCAGCTCCCTCCCTCCCAACATTATTTCTGCATTTTGCCCCAAGCTGAATTAATTCCCAACTCAAATATTCTTCAAAATTCTGTCAGCAGCTGTTTAAATCCACAGATTTCAGAGCTCTGTGTTTGTTTCTCCGCTCTGAAAAAGTTGTTATTAAATACAGGATGAAATATTTATGCAGCACGACTTTAAAGCAAAGAATATTTGATCACAAGAGGTTTCTTTAATTGAAATAATCTCAGTGTGGAGTTGGAGTTTAATTTAAAGCCTGCCTTGTTAAAACTGAAACTAAGAACGTACAATGACATCTGTAGTGCTTTTCAAATTCAAGTAATTATATTATTATGAATTTTTTATTACACACAAAATCAAATAAACCATTTCCATATTGCCGTCTGTAGGATTTAATTGTGGATTTTTGTGAGGTGATTAATAAATAAAATAAATATATGCAAATGTGGGTTGTACACAGCATTAAAGTCAAGATTTTGGGAGCCACCTAAAATAGATAAAACCAGGGAAAAAGCACAGTGAGAAATCCTTTCTGTATGGGAAGCTCTGCTGCACAATCATCATTAAGAGTCATTGTAAAATAATTTAAAATAATTTAAAAATAATAAAGGAAATAGAATAATAATAAAATAACAAATTATTAAAACATAAAGATAAAACAATAAAATTATATAAAACCATTTTAAATTATCTCATTTAGAAAAATAATAACAATATAATTTTAAAATAATTTAAAATAATTTTAAAATAATTTGAAGAATCGGTGACCTCACAGGGTGAGCTGGGTGATGCCAATGGATGGGCAGAGTGACAACGTTTTTCCAACCCCCCCAAATCCCTGGGATGGGAATTCCTGGTCTGGATTTCAGCTCAGAGCACAAGGAATGCCCGGTGATAGGACTTGGAAGCAGCAATTGGGATTTTACCAGCTCCTTGTCAAAGGAAAAGGATTTGGAATGGGAGTCCCAAGGGCTGGGAGTTCCTGTGGGATTTAAAAGGGTTTCCAGCTTTTCAGCTCCTTCTGGAAACGTGGTGACGGTTTTGGAGTCAGAAATGGGAATAATGAAATTATTTTGATCAAAGGGAGAATGTTTGGTTTTTAGCTCAGGCAGACATTGGACTTCCAAAAGTCTCTGCAATCCCAAATCACATTTCCAAGCTCAAGATTTATGGGAAAACTCCAAAAGAATCAGGAAAGAACCCGGTGTCCCCTGAATGTGGGGATTTGTCCTGTGTCACCAAATGGGAAGGAAGAGTTGTGACAGAACAAGCGGAAGTGGTTTTAAGCAAAGTAGGGAGGATTTAGATGGGATACTCAGAATGAATTTTTGGCTGAGAGGTGGGGAGGGGCTGGAATGATTTTCCCAGAGAAGCTGTGGCCGCCCCTGGACTCCTGGAAGTGTCCAAGGCCCGGCTGGCTGAGGCTTGGAGCAGCCTGGGATGGTGGAAGGTGTCCAGGGCTTGGAATAAAATGGGTTTGAAGCCCCCTTCCAACCCAAACCATTCTCTGATTCCTTGATCCCAAATGTCCCCTGTCATTTCAGAAAGGATCAGAGATCCCCCCTTTCTGCCAGATCCCCCCCACCCCGTGCTCTGACCTCCAACATCTCTTCCAGCACTCCCTGAGTCACTTCCTGACCCTCCACACTAAAAGCATTTTCCTAATCCCAGCCCAAATCTTCCTTTCTGTGACAAAAATCCTGATTATCCTGGTCAGAGCCTTCTCGGGAAGAGAGAAATTATTATTCCTGTCTTTTTTCCAGTGGTTTTCTGTTAATCCATTGGAAACTTCCCTGTGAACTCAACAACCCCCATCCATCCAGCCTGATGATCCTCGAGGTGTTTTCCAAACTTAATGATTCCATGATTCTCTTCTATGATCCTTTTCTGTTCTTGGCAGGGATGAATTCCTTAATGACACTTCCAGGGGTTCCTCGTGGCTTCATTAATTTGAGGAATTGGAGCTGGGAGCTGAAACCTGCCCTGGATCCCTGGAAATCAAGTTTGGTTCCTCCGGACTTGCTTGGCGTTAAATAATTCCAGTAATTCCAAGATAAATCAGCTTCTGGAGAGCACCACACCACCTTTGGATTAAAAACAGTGGGAATAAAGAGATGGGAGCAGTTCAGAGCTCTCATTAACAAAACCAAGCTGGGTTTTTAATGATCCAGAATTTCAAACCTCGTAGGAGCCCATCCCATGGGGTCTGCTCCGCTCCTGATTCCCCCTTCCCAAAGCTGGGTTCAAGTCCCGAATTTCTGAAGCATCTGTGAACCAAAACCCACTGAAAAAAGAACAGATCCAAGGATGGTTTAAGCAGGAAATGGGGGAGTGGGGGCTCAGCTGACTCTGACAGAGATATCCCAACATTTTTTCCGCTTGATCCTGAGCATAAGGAACTCTGGGAATGAGATGGTGTGGCATTCACATTCTCTGAAAAAAATCCCTTTGCCCGGGATTTTTCTCCTGGGAAGCTGAGAGGCCTCAGAGGAAAGGAAAACAATTCTTCTCTCATTTGCTTCTCCTGTGTTGTGCTCACATGTGGAATGTGTTTGGGGATTGTTTACCCACAGGTGATTGTTCCATTGGATTCTGCTGTGAGTTGTTTTCACTCTTTGGCCAATCAGGCCAAGCTGTGTCAGGACTCTGGAGAGAGTCACGAGTTTTCATTATTATCTTTTTAACCTTCTGTAATTACCCTTTCTGTATTCTTTAGTATAGTTTAGTATTCTTCAATATAATGTAGTTTTATACAGTAATAAATGAGCCTTCTGAGAGAACATGGAGTCAGATCCATCATCCCCGCCTTCGTCAGGACATTCCCTGCAAATACAATGGGATGGGAGCGGTCACCACTGTGCCCTCTCAGATGATTGCTCTGCACATCAATAAATTGACTTTTATCAGAGGGGGGCAGCAGCTCCCAGGAAGGAAAATTTGGCAATTCCCGGCTCTGTTTGCTCCCAGGTAAATCTCTCCACAGCTCTGAGGGTGTTTCACGCATCTCAACACTGGATTTTCCAACTGGGAATGAAAGGAAGGGATGTCTAAATTACTTTTGACTAAATAAGGACGTTGGCCAGACAAAAATAATCCAACATTAAAAAAAATCCCTCTATATTTAAAAAAAAACTTTAAAAAGCAAGCAGAGGGAGAATTTCTTTCTTTTGATCTTTTTTTTTTCAAATAACATGAGGAGCAGAAAAATTTTCCTAGAAATTATTTTTATTCACATCCTTGAGAGCATTTTCAAGGAAATATCCAAGATTAAAGTGTCTGGTCCAGCTGCCAACCTTAACAATCAATTTATACTCAGAGAAGAAGAGGAAAATGTTTGGTGTTGTTTAGAAGCATTAATGAAAAACAAATTATTTGGACTCTTATTCCAAAATGGGATGTGCTGCCTTCCAGAGATTCAGGGAATCAGTGTGCAAGGTGAGAACTGTAAATATTTAGGAGTTTCCAAAGGTATTTTGGTCACTAATTGGAAGGAAAATGTAAAAATTGCACTTCCCAAAAATCTCATTTAACAGGGCTTTTTCCCTTGGAAGCTTTTCCAATATCCTTCAGGAAATATGAATTTTGATATTGATTGAATGAAACTTATCCATTAAAACATCTCCTATCTAAAGGTTTTCCTGGGAGCTCAGCTGGGAGCTGCTGCTCCTGTTGCTCCAATCACCGACTCCCATCCCAACAAGCAGCTGCAACATAGAATCCTGGAATTATTTAGGCTGGAAAATCCCCCAAAATCGAGTCCAACTCTTCCCAGCTCTTCCAGGGCCACCGCTGCCCCATGTCCCCAAGGGCAACATCCACGTGGATTGTAAATCCCTCCAGGATGGGGACTCTGCCACTGCCCCAGGCAGCTGTGCCAGGGTTGGAAAACCTTTTCCATGATAAAAAATTCCAAATTTCTGTGGTCCATTTCCTTTGGAACCTCCCATCTGAGAGACAAAGTGGAGGCAAACTCCAGCTTGTTGCTCCATGATTTTGTTTTCAGGGAATTAATCAGACTTGGATTTGTTACAGGTCCGAGGCAAAATCTTCCTGTTTTCTCATGTCCCGTCCAGCCGTGGCAATAAATTCCTTGGAAAACTGGGAAATGAGGTGGGAAATGAGGTGGGAACAGGTCCTCAGATCCACAAATTCCTCAAGTGCTCCAGGTGAGGCAGAGACCCTGCATCAGATTCCTCTGGGAAACACATCCCAGACTCCTTTCATTCTATTGGAAAACGTTAAAAAGAGGAATTTGAGGCTTTGGTTGAACATGGAATCATGGAATGGTTTGGATTGGAAGGGACCCTTAAGGATCATCCAGTTCCACTCCCTGATCTTGCCAGGGTCGCCTCCCACTATCCCAGATTGCTGCGAGCTCCATCCATTAACAGGAACTTCCAAACACAACCCCTCAAATATTCCCATTCAGTATTTCATGCTTCAATCAGCTTTTACAAACCTCCCTCTTCAGCTGGGAAATAAAAGAATTCCGAGCTCCCTTTCCAGGCTTAAAAAACACGGATCAGAGATGGGAGATATGTGCACAGCACATTAGGGTGGATTTGGCATCCTTATCTCCCTGCTTTTGAAATATTCAGGCTTTGTTTGCTCCTCCATTTGCTGTAGGATATTGGATCATCCATTCCACATTTGCCTTTCCACAGCAAAATTCCTGAAGCACGGGGAGCTTTAATCTCCTGGGAAAATAACATTATATCGATAACTAAGCTGCTTTTCATGAGTTACATTAAATCAAGGCTTTTGCTGATAACATTAATGATTGTGCAGAGCCTGGATTAGGTGGGAATTAAAGCAAATCCTGCTTTTCCTATTGTCAAATGGGAAAATTGACTTGCCTTCCTCAAGGGCTCCTTAAAACCAAAGGAAAATTAGTCCAGAATTTGGAAGCTCCACCTCTAGGAAGAAATGCAACTCCTTTGCCTTCCAGCAGGAGCAGGAGGGGAGGCAGGGAAGGATTCTCACCTCTCCATTGGCCAGAACAAGGAGAGGGACAGCGTTCCAAGGGTTTTGGTGGATCCTTTGGGAGTGGGACTGATACATTTTGTCTTGGGAACCCGCAGGGTTCATTTTAACCTGGCTGGGGCTGCTTCTGTGGCTGGAACCCACAAAATGTTGAGTTCTTCAACCCTCTCCTGCAGATTGTGGTGTCTCACATGGATGCAGGTCCATGGAGAGGTCTGGGACGAGCAGAGGGATTCAAGGAATACTTTGAGGACCATAAAACATCCCTTGAAGTCCTCAGTGGTGAACCATCAATAATCTGAATTTCAGAAGCGTAGTGGTGTTCACAGGGGTCTCAGGATGAGGGAAGAGATGAGAATCTTGACTCCATGTTTCAGAAGGCTGATTTATTATTTTATGATATATATTATATTAAAAGAAAATGATACATTAAAACTATACTAAAAGAATAGAAGAAAGGATTTCATCAGAAGGCTTGAAAGGAAAGGAATAGAATGACAATAAAATCTTGTGACTGACCAGAGAGCCTGAGACAGTTGAACTGTGATTGGTCATTAATTAGAAACAACCACATGAGACCAATGACAGATGCACCTGTTGCATTCCACAGCAGCAGATAATTATTGTTTTTCTTTTCCTCTGAGACTTCTCAGCTTCTCAGAAGAAAAATCCTAATGAAAGTATTTTTCATAAAATACGTCTGTGACACAGAAATGCTGCAGTTTCCTCTCACTGGTGTAAGTGGGAAGCTGTTTCAGAGTCTCCCTGCTCCCGGTGTCCCAAATTTCTTTGGAATTGGGGTTTATTCCCATTTAGGCCATCAGGAAGCCGTGTGCCACTACAGTTTTCCAACCACTGTCACCCCGAGCCCCTTGGAAGGAGAACAGGATTGCTCCTCACCCTCCACCTCTGCTGGGACATCTCTGCACGGGCTGATCGTCCCATGTCTGATCCCATCTGGATTTGGAGACTGACTGTGCTCCTCAGCCCCTTCTCCATGGAAAAAACTTCCTGCTTTTTCAGGAGCCAACCACTTCGAGGAGATTGTTTACCAGGTGATTCTTTCAATCATCCTTAGAATGCTCTTCTGACCTTGCTCACTTTGTTCCTCTCCCAAAATCTTCCACCCTGGCTCCTCTCAGGCCTCAGACAGATCCTTTTCCAACCCAACCTATCCCACGATTCCATGATTTTCTGTTAAAGTGAAAAAAAACCCCGTGGAGAGCACAGTCCTGGCTTCACACTGTGGAGAAATGCTCCATCCAGCAAAGGCCAAATCTCTGGGAGAATCCACAGGTTATCCAATACAAAAGGAGCAGAACCAAATCAAAAAGAATTGGATTTTAAAAGGTGGGACACCTCAGCCTGCTTAGCTGAGCTATCAAAAAACACCCAGAGCAGGTGTTTTCCAACATCAGTCCTTTTGTTTTTTAATAATTCACTATTCAGAAAACATCTCCTGGATGGTTTCTCTCTTCTCCTGCAGCTCCACCTCAATACTAGTGATGGAAAAAGGCAAAAATAACCAGTGCTGAGTTCTCTGTGAATCAGCACGGCAGCTGGCACAGAAAAAATTAGTTAACTCTTTTTTTAGGAATTCTGAGACTTCTCTTGGTGATGTCCAAGGCTAATCCCTGGAGTGGGATTGGTATTTAATAATTTTCATGGACTGGAGCTTAAGTCTAAAGTTGTCTCACTCTTTTCCTAATATCCAGCCTAAAGCTCCCTCAGATTCCCTCAGGTCCTGCTTTCCCTTTTTTCCCTGGCTCCCAACTTTTGGAAATTCACCTTTAAGACTTTTGACTTTCCATCCTAAACATCCACTTGAACTTCTGCAAGAAAGTGAATCAGAAAGGAGATTTTCCCTCATTGTGGAAAACATCCTGCTCAGAAATTCAAATGAAGGAACATTTATTCATCCCGGTACTCAGGCATGGAAATCTCTGCACTTGGAGTACAAACACAAAGATCCCTTTTATTTTAATCTCTCTCCTGCAAATTAACAGACTCCTATCGTTTTCCAAATTCAAAACTCCAAGGATTAAACCCAACTGGCAAACACAGCTTGGGAATCATTTTGTGGCCCAAATATGACGACTACAAAATGGAGATGAAAGAGGCAATTCCAAAAGAAATTTCTGTTCCTTCCCAGGACTAAAGAAGATAAGCCTTAACTACATGTGCGCCCAAAAAATGTAATTTGATTTATTTTCCCAACAGGAAAAACTCCTGGATATTGCTCTAGGTCTCGGAATAGTGTGACTGGAGGATAAATAAAACCCCAGGGGTTCACTTGCTGATGAGGGCTGTAATTATTGATTAATCCTGATTTTGGGAGGCTTGGGAACAAGACTGTCTCTAAATAAACCACGGACAGAATGCCTCTCTCGCAGCATGGATTTCCAACGTCCCCTCTCCAGACTGCCGGAGGTTTTCAGCCTTGCCTGGGGATAAATGTCATCCATGACAGGGGGCAGATGGAATAAATGCCTCCAAGATTTTGGGAGAGAAATGTAATGAAGATTAAAACAGGCAGTTAAAATACAAATGGAGAAAAAATGAGAAAAATTTTAAGTAGGTTTTCCCAGCCTGAAGAGAGAGAGAGAGGCGCTTGTGGTTTTTAGAGGAAAATGGGCTTCTTGGTTAAATTATTATTATTATTACTTTAATGATGCATTTTAAAATTATTATTATTTATTATTATTTATTATCCTGTTTATTAATAGCAACCGGCAAGTGCCCAGCTGTGTTTAGTACATTCCAGACATCCAGAGATGGTTTATCCCATCCCAAAAACTCCACAATTACAACAAAAGACTTTGACTCTTTCAGATCCTTCCCACTCAGGATATTCCATGGTTCCATGACTGGCTGAGCTTTGGGTCCATCGTGGTCAAAGGTTTTGGAAAACCTTTGGTGCACATTTCTTTTGACATCTCATCCCTCAGGATGTCTGGAAAGTTGTCAGGGTTTCAAATCTTTGACCTGTGGTGGCACAGGGCTGCAAAAACCCCAAAAACGTGGAGAATATCAGCACACTGAGTTCTGCTTTACAACAAAAATCACTGCAATTATCTGATGGGTGTGGTTGGTGTTTGACAGGTGGGGATGTTTCTGAAACAGAAAATATTGCAAATATCCAGATTTCAGTGGAGAATTGAAAACACCTGGAAAAGTCAGGCTGTTCTTTGTTTTCAGTGAGTTGGTTGGACAAGTGTGTGAAGTGGTCAGACAGATGGGCAGGGCCAACATTTGGGTATCAAATTATGATCAGCGGGATCATCAGCTGGGATATCATCCTTTGGGATAGCAAAACATGACAATGGGATCATCATTTGGGATACCCTAATTTAGGATACCATCATTTGAGATATCATCAATGGGGAGGTCATCGTTTGGGATAACATTTGGGGTATCATCATTTGGGATAACATCATTTGGGATAACATTTGAGATATCATCATTTGGGATGTCATTTGGGATATCATCATCTAGGATATCATTTGAGGTATCATCATTTGGGATATCATCATCTAGGATATCATTTGGGGTATCATCATTTGGGATATCATCATCTAGGATATCATTTGAGGTACCATCATTTGGGATATCATCATCTAGGATATCATTTGGGGTATCATCATTTGGGATGCCATCATTTGGGATATCATCATAATGAGGTATCATCATTTGGGATATCATCGTTTGGGATAGCATCATTTGGGATAACATTTGAGGTATCATCATTTGGGATACCATCATTTGGGATATCATCATTTGGGATACCATCATTTGGGATATCATCATTTGGGATATCATCATTTGGGATATCATCATTTGGGACATCATCATTTAGGGCATCAAGAAATCACCTTGTGAGGAATCTGCTGTTCTTGCACTCCTTGCTCACCTCCCTCTGCCCTCAATCCCTCTGTCCCATCCCAGTCCTCAGCCAGGTCCCTCCCAACCCAAACCATCCCTTAATTCTGTGATTTTTCAAAATCCCCAATCAATAACAAACTAATCTTACACGGTTATCAAAATTATCAAATTGAATTATCAAAATAATTCAATATTTTCCTTCCAACTTCATTTTAGCAGTGGCTACACTCTTAAAAATAGAGATTTTTAGAGATAAAAATTAACGATAAAAAATAGATATAAAAAATTGGATCTGATAAATTTATAATTCCTGCGCTTACCTTGCTGGAAATCTGAGCTGGCCTCATTCAACCAACTTCTACTGATGTATCCTTAAAATTCCATAAAGCATTTGGTGCCCCCTGACTTCCAGATCCATGTCCAGGATGATTCCGAGTTGTCCCATGAGTACCTGTGGGAATTCAAGCCTTTCCAGCTGTCTGGATGTTGCTATTTAGCTGATACCTCTGATACCACATCTTACCTCTGTTCATATTTGAAACAATAACCCGAAATTCTCACTAATGAAGATTGCAGATGCTGTTAATTAGGAGTAAATAACAAAGAGAACAGGCTGCTAATGAGCAGCAATTGTGCTGAGTGTTGGAAAAGCGAAAACAAACAAGGAACGCTTTAATGCAGCCTAATAAATTCCCAGGAATGCAGGAACAAAAGATGGATGTTGTCCCAGTAAATTCTCAGGCATGGAGGAACAAAGCACAGATGTTGTCTCCTCATGTTGGATATTTGTTGGATTTCTCTGTGTTGCAACATCTCTAAAACCAATAAAACAGATTTGGAAATATGTCCCAATTTTTAAGCAGTGATTTAATTGATCCTGGACCAATTTCACAAGAGTTTTGTTGGATTTTTCACCACAGCAAATTTCTAAAATTAGTATTACTGAATATTTCACTGGATTCCAAAGGGCGATAAAACAAGGATGGCCCAATGGCTGCATTATTAACCAACTTTAAAAATTAGCATATTTTCTACTTTCTGAGGGGTTTTTATTTGTTTTGGTGTTTTTGTGAGGGGCGTTTTTTTGTTTCTTTTTTGTTTGTTTATTTGTTTGTTGTTGTTTTTGGGTGGGTTTTTTTGTTTGTTTGTTGTGTTGTTGAGGGGTTTTTGTGTGATTTTAACTCTCACTTTTCCCTCGGAACGGGGCAGAACTGAACATTTTCCTTGGAATGTGTTTTCCATGAACGAGCTACCTCAACCATGGCTAAACCATGACCTTCAAAGTGTTGAATTTGCAGGGAACCCCCCGTGAGGGGAGACAGTGATGATGAGGACTCCATGTTACCAGCAGGCTAATTAATTACTTGATTATATTATATTATTCTATCTATATCACAGTATATAGCATTACATCTAAACTGAATCTGCCAAGCGCTCAGCTCTGCTCACACTGCCCAGAATCTCGTGCCTGTCACCCTCAGTCCTGACACACACACACACACCTGGCCCTGACACGAACCAAACCCCATCGCTGTGGGTAACCAACCTGCACATTGCATTCTGCTGTGGCACAAACACAGGCACAGCAAGTGAGAGAAGAATTGTTTTTCCTTTCTCTGAGGTTCAGAGAATGTGGAACTCAGAAATACTCTTGGGAAGAATCGTGCCTTGCTTTTCTCTGGGAAGAGAAATTGTGGGAACTCCGCACATCACTTCGGATGTGGGGAGTCTCCAGAGATCACATCGAGAGCCGAGACCCCCCCGGGGGGCTCGGAGATCTTGGCATGATGCCCAGAGCACTTGGTGGTTGGACTTTGATCCTGCAGGTGACCTGTCAGCTTTGTATGAGAGTGAGAAGGTCACATGGGTTTAAATGGTGTTTTTATAAGGTGTGCACAGGGTGAAAATGTAGATTTTAGGATTTTTAGTATTAGGGTAATGGAGACAAGATGGAGGGAACAGGGCATGTCTCGTCCTTCTTCTTTCTTCTTCTTGTTCTCCATCTTCTGCAGTGATGTCAGCACATGGGGATTGGTTTATTGTAGGGGTGCACTGTCTAGCAAAGGTGATGGGTATTGGAAAGTGAAGGTAAATACGATAGACGTAGTTTGTAATATAAAAGACGACACCGCCTCGTAGGAGGGGAAGAGTGCCTGGAACTGTCTTGCTGAGCTGACCTCGGCAGGGCAGGAGAAAATTTTTTACAGATAAGATAAAATAAACAACCTTGAGACCGAGAAATGAAGAGCCCTGACTCCTTCTTCAAGCGCCGGGCTGGGGAAAGAAACTTTCGAACTTTTCTCGGGGTCACTCTGAACAGCTAGAGATCCCGACAAGAAATGTGGCGACGTCCAAGAGTCACTCAAGGAAAAAATTCCCTGCAATTCCCAGTTTTGAGCCCAGCCTGGAATGCTGAACAAAGGCTGTGGCAGGAGCAGAGCATTCCTAGGACTGAGCTGCTCCATTCCAGAGCCTCCCAGCCACAAGGAAAGGATGGAGCCTATCCCACCATCTGCCAGGTCCCTGCTCTGCCTGGCGTCCTCTTCCCAAGCAGATTCCCGGGTCCGTCTGTCCCCACACAGCCCCAGATGCCACTGGCTGACATTTCCTCCCCAGGCACATTCCCAGGACAATGGGAGCCAGGCTTTGTCCTTCTCCAAAGGCATCCAACAGTCCAGATTGACTCGTCAGCATGTGGCTGGGCTATCCGAAGGGTGAGTTCCTGGAATCTGTGTGAAATCCTGGGCTTTGAGGAAATGTCAGGCTTTCATCTGTGTTTTGGAAGGAGATGTGAGTTTTTTCCAGGCTGTAAATCCCTGCTTTGCATAGTTCTGGCTGACAGGCTCAGGAAAGGTATAAAATCTGTCTTTTTCTTGAGGATGGGTGCATTCCCCATCCTTGGAAGTGTCCAAGGCCAGACTGGGTGGGGCCCTGAGCAGCTTGGGATAGTGGGAGGGACGTCCAGGATTTGGGAATGTGACTCCATTTGTCATTGTTGGGAGTAATGAATTATTTGTGGGATTTCTGGTATCTTTCATTTCGTGGTAGGAGAGTTCTACCCCTCCATCCCCTGACAGCTGGGGATGAGAATAGATCCATGCCTGACAAGTTTGAATCATCATGGAATCATGGAATGGTTTGGATTGGAAGGGACTTGAATCCCATCCCACCCCACCCCTGCCATGGCAGGGACACCTCCCACTGTCCCAGGGTGCCCCAATGTCCAGCCTGGCCTTGGGCACTGCCAGGGATCCAGGGGCAGCCACAGCTGCTCTGGCAATTCCAGCCCAGCCAGGAATTCCCAATTCCCAATCTCCCATCCATCCCTGCCCTCTGGCACTGGGAGCCATTCCCTGGCTCCTGTCCCTCCATCCCTTGTCCCCAGTCCCTCTCCAGCTCTCCTGGAGCCCCTTCAGGCCCTGCCAGGGGCTCTGAGCTCTCCCTGGAGCTTCTCCTCTCCAGGGGAACATTCCCAGCTCTCCCAGCCTGGCTCCAGAGCACAGCTGCTCCATTCCTTGGATTGTCTTGAAAACAGCCCCAAGTCCTTATCTACATTCACATCCATTTCCATTTCCATTTCCATTTCCATTTCCATTTCCATTTCCATTTCCATCCATCTCCACACCTGCCCATGGATCTCCAAGCCAGCAGGAATGTTGAAAAGCTCCCACTCAGCTTCATCTGCCAGAATTCCCCACACGGCTCCTGGGGCTCCTGGGCTCCCATTCCTGCAGCTGGGAGAACATTGCAGCATTTTTGTGCCTATCAGGGCCACATTCCTCTTTAAATTCCCAGATAAATCCAGTGCTGGCTGGGAGAGCGTTCGCTGTGCAGGCTGATGAGTGATGAGTTATCCATGGATGTTTTTATCCTTCTGGAGTGATGTTAGGCAGATTGGCTGCATTTTGATTTGATAATTGGCTGTGAAGGACTCTTAAATCCATGAAAATGCTTTTCAGTCTTTTAAAAGGTGCTTTCGAGCCCCTTTCTGTTTGATTTTTTGACAGCTGCTGGATTTGTTGCTGTAAGAGATCAGATAAAAAGTTCTGGGAAGTTTGATCCTGTTTTTTATCAGGGAATGCTGCCCAGAAAAAGTGGGCAATATAAAACCTTTTATATTTGTCCTGCAGAATTGATTGACTGGAACGAAAATCAGATTAGAGATTGTTCTAGAGTGGTTTGGGATGGAAGGGATCTAAAATCCAATCCCATTTCTCCCCATTCCAGGGGCAGGGACACCTCCCACTGCCCCAGGCTGCTCCAATCCCCAGTGTCCAACCTGGCCTTGGGCACTGCCAGGGATCCAGGGGCAGCCACAGCAAATCTGGGAATTCCATCCCAGCCCCTCGCAGGGAACAATTCCCAATTCCCAATCTCCCATCCATCCCTGCCCTCTGGCAGTGGGAAGCCATTCCCCCTTATCCTGTAACTCCTGCCCTAATCCAAAATCCCTCTGCAGCTCTCTCAGGTAAATGGGAAACACTTTTATCCGGGCTGGATTTGGAGCAGGAGATCATTCCAAACACCCAGAAAACTGCTCGGTCTAGGAGAAAAACCTGAAAACATTCCAATAAAACGGAAAGATTTAGGAATGAGGGAAACCTGGAGATTATAAATTGAGTTCAGTTGATGCCGTGCCAGGAACTGGTGGCTTTGGCTTTGGAGGGTGTCATGGATAACATGGATTGAAAAGATTCCTAAAAAATCCAGACTGTCCCAGGAACAACTGTTGTAAAACTTATTTCAGCAATTAAATTGATATTAAAAATATTCCTCCCTAGTCCTGGGGACCAAACCAATCCAGGGTGTCCTTGACCTCCACAAGGGATCTGGGGTTGGGTTAATCCATCATTATTTCAGAGCTTTGAACCCCAAAACTCCTGCTGTGATCCCATAAATATTGATCCACTTCTCTTTCCCATTCCAGCCTCATTTTTTCCTGATTTCCAGGCTGGGGACACCAAACCAACAATACCCCACCACATATTTGGGAACGTTCCTGGTTTCCAAGGAGTTTTAATTTCTTTTTTTCCTCCTGACACAGATCCAGATCAAAATTTGGCTTTTCTCACTCCAGCTTTATTTGTTTTCTGGTGATTCTGAATGGGTTTTATCCACTTTCCTCTTGTGATTATGGAATAAGAAAGATTAATGGGGAAAAAAAAATAGGAAAATGAGATTGCTGCTGTTTCCCATTTGGTGTCTGATTTATATTAATAATTGAATACTTGCAAGACGACTTTTATTGAGGAAACAATAAATGTTTAATAAGGGAATGAGCAGTCCATCATCAAAGGGAGCTCTGCTTAGGAGGCTTTTGGAGGGGGAAGAGCTGTTTGGGATTTCAATCATCCCGGGGACACTTTATTCCCGTTGCTGCCTCATTAACATTCCACATTATCCTGCCTTGGGATGAGGTCACTCCCAAGGAAAAATGAGATTTTAGGAGAGACAAGATGCAATATCCTCAAATGCGTGAGCTTTGGAGGATGCTATTCCATAATGAACTTTTTTCCATGGAGCTTCAATCCCAGGTCCAGCTCTTGCCAGGGCATCCCATGGAAGATCTGAGTCCTTGGTTCAAGGTGTTTAATAATGGAAAAGGGAAGGAAAATGTCAATGCCTGGCTGAGGCCAAGGCAAGGATAGGATTTGGATCCTCAGGAATTATTGTCAGGGAACAAGAGGATGAGCTGGAGACAAACCAAGGTTGGGAAAGAATTAAAAGGACATTAGGAATGGAAAGGGATCGGGAACACATGGATAAGCAAATAGATTTCTGGTAATTTGTTGGGAAGGATGAAAGTTTGACAAGAAACTCTCACAGATATGTGTGTGCTTGGCAGAAAGATCTTTAAATGTAGAGTCTGATGAAGGAATAAAGATGGAAGCAAGTTTTGATCTAGAAGAAAAGAATTGCTGAGCCAGCCTCACTGGATAACCAAGGAGGCAAAGGGTGTGTTAGTTAGAAGGGGTTTTTATGGCTCAGAGCAAAGGATAAACCCACCCCAAACAAGAAGATGTTTTTACCAAGCAGAAAGAGAGCACAGGCAAACAAGGCAGCAAATGGGACAAGTAGAAAAAAGGTCTCAGAATTTTCCACTGCAAGAAAACTGAAAAACAACTTCTAGCTGAAACTGCAATGTACTGACTGTTAGTGACTGGAGAACAGTACCATGGATATGGTAATTACAGCAGTTATGGTGGGCTGTAGGTAAAAGTTAAGGCATAGATTGGTTCTGCTGTATGAAGATGCTCAGCAAAGAAAAGTCTATAATGCATTGTGACCTAAACTAAGGGTGTCCAGGGCTGCCTGCAGCTGGAGCTGACAGCTGTGGGCACAGCTCTGTCACCCACGGCCCTGGGCTGCTGGGACACCTTGGATACAATAAACTGCATTTGGGAGAGCCCCTGCAGTCCCACATCCCTCATTCTGTTTCTTACAGTAATTCCCTTGCTAATGCCTTGGAATGGGATAGAAGGATTTGGCCTGAACTTTTATCCAGCTCCATGAAGAAAATCCCCACTTCCCTTGAAGTTCTTCCTCGGGACTTTCAGCACAACAAGGAAGAACATCCCAGCATCACTCCCAAGCGAAAGCTTGGGCCCAAAGATTCTGGAAATGGTTCATCCTTCAGCTTGCCGAGGTTTCCTGAGTGCAGTGATCCAAGGATCACCTCCATGGGGAATGAAGGAAACATCTCCCTGCCCATGGCATGATCCTTGAAGTCCCCTCCAATATTTTGGAAGTGCAGGATGTATAAATATCAGGAATGATGTAACAGGAATCACGACGGATCATCATTTTACTGGCACATATCTCATTTTGCCTGGAAGAAAATTCATTCCTACAACTTGCTGGAGCACCAGGATTGGGAAAACCATCTCCAGCAGGAGCGGCCTCCCACCACTGCCATGGGAAAAGAAAGGCCACAGGAAGGACCAAAAGCTGTTTGGAAGCCACATCCACATGGATTTCAAATCTCTCCAGGGATGGGGACTCCACCACTTCTCTGGGCAGCTGTGCCAGGCCTTGACAAACCTTTCCATGAGGAAATTTCCCCCAATATCCCATCTAAACTTCCCTTGGTGCAACCTGAGCCCTTTTCCCACTGCGGGGAAAAGTTCTCAATTTCTGTCAACACCCGGAATATTCTGAACTTCCCAAAAGTCCCAAGGGTGCCTGGTGTGACGATTTGTGGACTCAAAGCAAGCAAATATTTGCAATTTTTTTGATATTTGCATTTTGCAGCAGTTGCTAAGAGCAAGCAGTAGAGACATTATGGAAAAGTGCATCCTGGTGGAAATCAGGGAATTCCAGACTGCTTTGGGTTTCAGGGGGCCTTAAAACCCCTGCCATGGGCAGGCACCCTTTCCACTACCCCAGGTTTTATTTCCATATCCCTGCCAGATTTTTTGTTTTAAAAGGTGCTGATTCTTTTATAACCCTAAGAGACGGATTAACTCCCAAAATTGCTGGAAATGTTGGGACACCGTCCCAAAATTTTCACCAGGTGCCACAAGCGCCGAGTGTGGTCCGACATCAGCTCCCTCAATACATTTCAGGGGCATTCAATCCCTTTGGAATGTTTGCTCCCGGTGAACATCCCGTGAACCCCAATTTTTCCAGGTGAGCTGTCGGTGTCCCGCCGCCGATTTGCATCACAACGGGGCGGCTTGGCTTGGCGCAATCCCGAATTCCAGCTGTCCCCGCGAATGACAGGAGCGGTTCTCCCGCCTTGTCGGGATTACAAATAAATTTGCGGCTGCTCCTCCATGCGAACAATCGATTCTCGCCCAATTAGTTGCAATTTTGCACCATTGGCATTAAAGTTCGCCGGGGCTGAACTTCATCCCCGCCCTTCCCTGCTCGTTGGGGCTTCATTCCCATTCCTCCCACAACATCTTCGTTTGCTTTGTGCTTTTAATTAAAAAGGCAAACTTTGGCTCTGTGCATGCTCTGGAAATGCAAACAGTTCTTAATTAAAGCACGAGGAAGTGCCAAAATTAAGCATAATTAGTTGGGCAGGGCAGCCGTGAACAATGGGCTGCGTTCTGTGTGTGCAAACCCCCCAGAAATTGCAAAAACAGGAGCAAAAAGCATAAAATAACCATAATAAATCAGTGCTGCTCAGTTATTAAACCTTTATTTCCCTCATCACCATTATTCCCATGGGAATCACATCCATTCCTATTAAAATCTGGGGTTTCATATTTAGCATTATTATTAATAATCATGGAATTGTGGATTTGTCTCTGCTTATTCCCTGATTTCTGATATCCAGCCTGGATGCTGATTGTACCAGAGCTCTGTATCACCTGTCATTCCAGAAATGTCTGTAATTCCTGCAGGAAAAGATGGATCCAGGCTGGAATTCCAGAAATATCTGTAATTCCTGCAGGAAAAGATGGATCCAGGCTTCCACTCCAGAAAGATCTGCAATTCCTGCAGGAAAAGATGGATCTAGGCTTCCATTCCAGAAAGATCTGCAATTCCTGCAGGAAAAGATGGATCTAGGCTGCAATTCCAGAAATATCTGTAATTCCTGCAGGAAAAGATGGATCCAGGTTGCAAACTGAGATCTGGGACTTTCCAAACCCTTTTGTGGATGGATCCAAACCTTGGATTTATCCAGGTAATTTAAATTCCTTTTTACCTGCCCTGGTTTTGGCTAAACTGGAGTTAATTCTCCTCCTTGGAGCTGATCCAGTTGGGAACAGACTGGGAATTGGTCACATCCCACAATGCCATGAAAAACATCTTCCATCTTGGGGTGGAAATCCGTTCTTCCTGAAAGAAAAAGGGGTGTGCAAAATTCCTGCTGGGATCAGCACCCATTTTTTCCCACCCTGTGCAATTTCCATCCTTCCCCAATCCCTGATTAAGGAGTTTCTTCCTCTCCTAAACCCCCCTGCCTAAAAATAAACAGAATTTGGAAGCAGGAATTTGCTGCTGGATCCGTTGTTCCAGAAGCAGCAGCAATGTGTTTGGAATTCCATTATTTATTTGCTCCTGCTTTAACTGGATGGTTCCTCATTTGGAAGTTAAAAAGCTTGTCCAGCTCACGTTCTGATGACAAATATTTCTAATAATGAACTGATCTAAGCCTCTAAATTTTGCTCTTGAGCTTTTTATGCGTTTGACTGATGAAAAGGATAAAGCCTAAAGGCCAAATTAATTTTAAAATCTGTATTTTAAGCCCAAATATTTTCTGTTTGCGACTGTTGCTAAATTAAAGGCTCCTTGTGCATTCCAGGGCGCACTTTAATTAATAATTCCTTAATTTATAGGTGTAAAATGTGGCTGTACAGAGCAGGATCAGGTATTGATCCTCCGAGCGGGGAGCGAGGTCGGGGAGGCCAGGCCAGCACAAGTTAATTACTTAATTGAAAAAGACACAAAAAGTCACGCCCTGACCGTGATTCAAACAAATACTTTCCAAACTTTTACAGTGAAGAAAGGAGCATTTATTTATTTTTACCCCCAGTTTTGGGGTTTGAATTCAGAGAAGAGAATCGGGATTGCTCAGCTGGAGAAGAGCCCAGGGGTGACCTCGTTGTGACATTCCAGTGCCTGAAGGGGCTCCAGGAAAGATCCCAGGAGAGAGAGGATTTCCAAGGGAGAATGGAGCCACAGGACACAGGGAATGGCTCCAAAATGAGAGAGGGAAGTGTTAGGTGGGATATCGGGAAAGAATTCCTGGCTGGAAAGTGGGGAGGATCTGGGCTGGAGTTCCCAGAGCAGCTGTGGCTGCCCCTGGATCCCTGGCAGTGCCCAAGGCCAGGCTGGAACAGCAGTGGAAGATGGTCCTGCCCATGGCAGGGCTGGAATGGGATCAACTTTAAACTCCCTCCCAACCCAAACCCATCTGGAATTCTCTAACTCTAAGCCGAGCTCATTTTTATCCAATTATTTTAAAACAAATCTAAAAGAACTCTAAGTTTTCCTGCAGAAATATTGCCATAATCACCTGAGTGTCTGGAAAGTGGAGGAAAAATGCCCAAGGACAAACTCAACCTCTCTGTCTGGCACAAAAAAATAACGTTTAAAATGTATTTTATAAATTCTTCTTTAGCTATGACTCCTACAAGAATTTCAGCATATGGGGAGGTCAGTCTGCAATTTATCTGGACACTGGATTGTCATTATCCCAGTAAAATCCGAGGGAAAACACCAACTTAAATATATTTTACTGCTTAGCCTAAGACAGCCTAAAATATGAAACCCCTCAGCAGCAGCTCTGCCTTCCCTGCTCCTAAAAGAGCCTCTAAAACTGCAATAAAGGATTTCAGGACTCAAATCCCTGCAGCACACACATTCCAGCCATATTCCTCTGCAGGGATATTCCCAGCTTTTCTGCGTGTCTTTCCCCAGATGACTGGCATTTGTCAGAGGATTCCAAAATCCCCATGATATCCTCACTGCCAGAATTCCTGGAAAATAAATGGTGGGATCAAAGAATCCTTAAAGTTGGAAAAGACCTCCAAGATCATCAAATCCAACCTTGGACTGAAGGACTTGGACTGAACAACCTCAAGGGCCGAGCTGGATCCTGGTCATGCATGAGGTTAATTTAGAGGAATGTCTGGAGAAAGTTCCGTAAAATTTTCATTTTGTGAACTTAATATCTCCTACAAAGTGTGGGGTGTGGAATATTTAGCAGGGAAGCCAATATTCCCGTGGGCTGGGAATAAATGGTGGAATATCCCTGGGTTGGATCAATCACACCTGCTTGATTCGGGGGCTGCTGGAAGGGGCTTTTGGGTGAAAATCTGCCACAGGGAAAGAAGATGTTAAAATATAAAACTGAGTTTAGCGATTCCCAGAGAAACTGTGGAGCCCCTGGATCCCTGGAAGTGTCCAAGGCCAGGTTGGATGAGGCTTGCAGCACGCTGGGATGGTGGGAAGTGTCCCTGCCCATGGCAGGGGGTGGAATGGGATCACCCTTGAGGTACTTTCCATCCCAGAACACTATTCCATGATTGGAATTGTTGCTCTGTCCCTGTTTTGAATGGTTTGGGGAGTGCAAATCCATACAATGCTGGACCATGATGTTCCTCCATCCTCATTTGCACTTCCTGCAAATAATTTCACTATAAAGCAACAAAATCCATGAACATTTCATTCAGCTGTTGGTCCTGGCCACCATCCCTCTGGATGAAGGAATCAAAGGGTGGGACACTGTCCCAGTCATGGAATTCTGGAGCGGTTTGGGAGGAAGGGACCTTAAATCCCACCCAGTGCCACCCCTGCCGTGGCAGGGACACCTCCCACTGTCCCAGGCTGCTCCAAGCCCAATGTCCAGCCTGGCCTTGGGCACTGCCAGGGATCCAGGGGCAGCCACAGCTGCTCTGGGAATTCCAGCCCAGCCCCACCCTCCCAGCCAGGAATTCCTTCCCAATATCCCTCCTAAATCCACCCTTTTCCATATTAAGCAATTTATCCTTCACCTCCTCCTTTTGGGAACAATGAGCTGGAACTGAGACCCCCTGAACAGGAGGGGAAGGACTCAGGATTTGTGTCCTGGGCCCTGTTCCTCATCCATGGTTTGGAAGAGCCCACAGAGCAACACCCACCATGAAATTCCCATGAAAACCAAGCCCTGGGTCGCGGTCTGACGCTGTTGTCAGGAATTTTAAAACTTTAACCTCCAAAAAAAACAGATAAAAAGGAGGAAAACCACATCCTGCACATATCCTCTCTATATGTAGCCCAGTGAATAATTTTGTGAATTATTTTGTGTAGAGTAAGTGGTTGGTGCAGGACATAAATTAAATGAAAGTCCTCTTCCATCTCCCAGATGGACCATCAGTGGTTTGGATGTGTCTCCATTCTGAGTGAAAATTCCTGTTGGAAGTGAGTGTTTAGGTAAAAGCCTTGCAAGAGAAAATTCCTTCTGGGAATGAGCTGCTGCTTCTCTGTAAGAAACTCCTTGGAGCAAAGTGGTTTTTAGGGCAATGTCTCTGGGCACAAAGCTCTGCCATCCGTGATTCCTGCTGGGCTTCCTGGGCATTTTGAGGGGGAATTTTCGGAGTGATCCAAGGGAGAGCACTGTGGAGACATCAGCAGTGCATTTCCAGGCTGCTGGAAGTGGGACATTGGGAAAAAACCAGGATAAATATTAATAGAGGGATCCCCTGTGATGCTGTACTGACAGATGGAAAAATTCCCCTGCGCTGGAATGTTGCAGGGGATACTGGAAGAAATTCCCAGGTAATTGGTTAAATCCAAACCCTCAGTGCCCTGGAATGGTCACACCAAAGCTCTCCTGAGATCCCACCTGGAATGTCATTTACAGCTGTGGTGTCCCAAACAAAAGAAGGACTTGGAATTGCTGGAGCAAGTCCAGAGGAGGCCACGGAGCTGATAAAGGGACTGGAGAACTTTCCCTATGGAGAGAGGCTGGGAGAGCTGGGAATGTTCCCCTGGAGAGGAGAAGGTTGTGTGGAGACCTCCCAGCACATTCCAGTATCCAAAGGGGCTCCAGGGAATGGGAGAGCGACTGTTCCACCAGGAACTGCAGTGACAGCACAAGGGGAATGGTTCAAACTGGCAGAGAGGAGATTTAGGTGGGCTGTTGGGGAGGAATTTGTGGCTGGGAGGGTGGGGAGGAACTGGGGTAGAATTCCCAGAGCAGCTGTGGCTGCCCCTGGATCCCTGGAAATGTCCAAGGCCAGGCTGGACACTGGGGCTTGGAGCACCTGGGACAGTGGAAGGTGTCCATTGTGGGATGAGGTGAGCTTGAAGGTCCCTTTCCTCCCAAATCATTCTGGGATTCAAACTGACACCTCATTTTGGTCCAGAAAAGCCAAACTCTCTTTTATTTGTCACCCTTCCAAGCCAAGACCTCTCCAGGGTTGTTGCTCATCAATACACGCATTAATTTCCACCAATCCCACAAAATGGATTGTGTCACAGACATCCTTTATGGAAAATCCTTTCCTTAGGATTTTTCCTCCTGAGAAGCTGAGAGGCCTCAGGAACAAAATGTAACAATGGTTATCTGCTGCTGTGGAATGCAACAGGTGCATCTGTGATTGGTCTCATGTGGATGTTTCTAATTAATGGCCAATCACAGTCCAGCTGGCTCGGACAGAGAGCCCGAGCCACAAGCCTTTGTTATCATTCTTTGCTATTCTATTCTTAGCCAGCCTTCTGATGAAATCCTTTCTTCTATTCTTTTAGTATAGTTTTAATGTAATATAGATCATAAAATAATAAATCAGCCTTCTGAAACATGGAGTCAGATCCTCGTCTCTTCCCTCATCCAAGAACCCCTGTGAGCGCCGTCACAGGAATGAAACTTTAGGATATTTTCAAACAAAAGCAGCTTCAGCCTGTTCCTCTCCTTCCTTTTTCATGCTCAGATTCCCTCCTCCCTTCCAGATCTTCTGCCTTTCTGGACATCTGCTGAAGGAAGGGAAAAAAAAAGCCTGTCAGGTTATTAATTCACAAGCATCCTTCTCCTAAAAAACAGGAGCAAACTCGAGTTGAAACAAATCCAGGCTGCTTTGGCACTGCTCCCGAGCTCTCACTCCACTCGGAGCTGATGATGGGATGCCACTTGGTTGGAATGAAAAATCAGTGCCAAGAGGGCTCTCACCACCTCACCCTCAGACTCCCCACAGCCCATTCCCAGGGATTTGTGCCGCCTCTGGATCTTCTCTCCTGTTCTCCTGCTGGAAAATCTCCTGGGTCTCGCTCCTTCTTCCATTATTCAAAGCAGTCCCGAGCCCTGTGGATCAGGGATAAGCAGTGAGAGCTCACATTGCTGCAAAGCAGAAAAAAAAATGGATTTATTTGGATGATGAGTGGTAATAATTATGATTTATTCATTTCAGCCTGGAGAAGAAGAGGCTCAGGAGAACTTAGAGCCCCTTCCAGTGCCTAAAGGGGTACAAGGAAGTTGAAAAGGGATTTTGGAAAATAATGTGGAGTGCCAGGACAAGGGGAAATGGTTTTAAATTGATGGAGGGTCAGGGTTAGATGGAATAACAAAGGAATTTCTGGCTGGGAGGGTGAGGAGGCCCTGGAATTGAATTCCTAGAGCAGCTGTGGCTGCCCCTGGATCCCTAGAAGTCTCCAAGGTCAGGATGGATGAGGCTTGGAGCAGCCTGGGATAGTGGAAGGTGTCCCTGTCCATGGCAGGAGTGGGATGAGATGGTTTTTAAGCTTCCTTCCAACCCAAGCCATTCTGGAATTCTGGGATTTTATAATTCCGTGACCTTCTCCTGATGCAAGAACAGCATGAAAAGGATGTAAACCCCAAGGAAAAAAATCCTTCTGATCCCAAATCCAGACATCAGCGATTTTCAAAGTCATTTCCATAAAAACCCCACAAGTCAGGAATTGTACCAAGGAAAAGCAGTGGCGGAGGAATTCCTGGTATTCCTGAGGAACAAGGAGCTGTGATCCAACATGGGGCTACAGGAGGTGAGGATGCCCCTTGCTCCCCCTCTCTCTGGAATCATGGATAACTTCCAGAGGATCATCCTGGGCACCCGTGGAAGTGCAGAAAGGCCCATGTTAAAATACAGCAAATGCACAAAATCCTGTTTGGATTCAGAGCATAAGGCCATTCCCACCTTTTCCCTCTCCTTTAAATGAATTACAAGCATGGACTGGGTGCCAAATTTGCCTCTTCATTATCCCAGAATAAAAATATGCAAACCCAGAGCCAGAAGGAATAAATTCATCCCTCAGATTTATCAATTATTTCTCTGGTCCCCATCTCCGAGCAGTCACTGTCAGAGGCTGAGTGACAGAGCTGCCATCATCCATAAAACCCAGCCGGAATCTAAAATGTCCAATGCATCCCCTCTGCCATTGGAAATGCAGAGATTGGGATTCACACCTTATCCCTGGCAGGATTCCTGGCTGCCTGTGAATCCTGAAATCCTGGATTTGTCACCTCTCAGCTAGTGACACTCACACGGAGCGTTTTGGTCCCGAGCCTGGACCTTCCCTTTCCTGGAGCCACTATTTTGGGAAGGTAAATATTTAGCATTCATTCCGTGCAGGAGAGGCTCTATTTATATCCCCGGACAAGGAGGAGGTCACTGCTCCTGCAGAACTGCCAGGCACGCGCCGGGCTGAGCAGAAGCTCTGCAGGAATCTTCTTGAAGCACTTGAGGCCTGTTTGCAGTTGGGTTCCTGAGGGGAAAAAAATCTGGATTTTGATTCTGGAGTGGTGTTTTTTCAAGTGGAATTTGGGTTTTAAATGAAGTTGGCTCTGGAGCCAACACAGCTTCTAAAACCTTTGTGGATGTGAGGAGAATCGTGGGATGGTTTGGGCTGGAAGGGCCTAAAATCCCATCCACTCCCATCCATGAGGATGGAGGGACATCATGGTCCGGCATCACATGGATTCACATTCCCCAAACCTTTCAAAACGGGGACTGAACAACAGAGAAATCATGGAATAGGGGTTTGGGATGGAAAGTACCTCAAGTGTGATCCCATTCCTCCCCTGCCATGGCAGGGACACCTCCCACTGTCCCCAGGGTGCTCCAAGCCCTGTCCAACCTGGCCTTGGACACTTCCAGGGATCCAGGGACAGCCACATCTTCTCGGTTCTGTTGGATGTTCTTTGTGATATCCACAACAAACAAGAATCCAAATATTTCTACTGAGGCCCTCAGGCCACATTCCCAACTGGAGTGACCTGGCCCGACTCTCTGGATGTCAAATCACAACAAGGAGCAACTCCAGACCATCATTCCTGATCTCTTCTTCCATCATGGACATTCTCAGACCTGTGGATGCCTCTGCCCCAGGGAATGACATTAAAAATGTCCAAGGATGGGACTCTGTAGCATCTCATGACAAGAAATACATGTCCAGGGAAGGGAATGGAGCTGGGAAGGGTCTGGAGCACCAGGAGAGGCTGAGGGAGCTGGGAAAGGGTCTCAGCCTGGAGAAAAGAAGGTTCGGGGGGACCCTAATTAATTAAAATTAATTAATTAACCTGGTTGATGCATTCCTTTTTAATGGAATTTTGGCTCTCTTTAAAGGAAGCCACAGAAAGGGGAGGGAAAAAAGAGAATTTCAGGATTTAGTTTGTGAGGTTCACCTGGAAGCAAGGAAAATGGGGGGTTATTTTCAATTATATTCTTTTTTTTTTTTTGGCAGCTACTTCCAAGCCGGGAAAGTCAATTCTGAAAGCACTTTTGAATTTGACAATAAAATCCCTAAAGATAAATTGTAAAAAAATTGTAAAAAAGCCCAACTAAAATGTCCATGCTTATGAAAGTCTCATAATTTTCTGTTTTATGCTTTGGTCTTCCAAATGTTCTTTCCGAACTAAATGCTTTTATCAATAAAGTTTCATTTTTCATTGAAGAGCTAGAAGATTTTGGTCCAAGTGGGATTTTCAGTCTGTTTCAATGAGTTATTTGTAACTTTTAAAAAAATTCTCTGAGGTGAAAATTAATTTTAGATGTGACTAAAATGTTGAGAGTCTGCTCCAGAATAAAATATAGGAAAAATCATCAGAGGGTTTTTCAATAATGACCATTATATAGGATAAATTAATTCAGGAGAAAATAAAGGTTTCATTTACAATTTTTTGTGTATTTCCAAGGAGCAGAGACTTCCTGAAAAATATGGAAATATTCCTGGAAATATTCCCAAATATTTCAACATTTCCTCTCGTCCTTGTTCCATGAGAGCAGAGCACAGGGAATGAGGAGAGGGAGAAAGTTCCAGCTGAGCCTCCTTGTCCCTTCCTTCCTTCCTTCCTTCCTTCCTTCCTTCCTTCCTTCCTTCCTTCCTTCCTTCCTTCCTTCCTTCCTTCCTTCCTTCCTTCCTTCCTTCCTTCCTTCCTTCCTTCCTTCCTTCCTTCCTTCCTTCCTTCCTTCCTTCCTTCCTTCCTTCCTTTCCTTCCTTCCTTCCTTCCTTCCTTCCCTCCTTCCCTCCTTCCTTCCTTCCCACAAATCCCGTGGCAGAATCAGAGCAGTGTTTGTGTTCATGAGGCACTGAATGTTCCTGGTTCTCCATGAAATATGAAAAAACCAATTTATTCCACCTGGCTCCTCCTCAGGAAAAGTCTGCATTATGTCCCAGATTATAATAAGGATTTATTCCCAAGCCCTTTGTTTATTCCCACCCCCAGGGCACAGCTGTGACCTCTCCCAGTTCCGTGTGAGGTGGGAACATAAAACACCTCCAGAGCTCTAAAACCAAACTGCCTTTTTTTTTTTTCTTCTTTTTTTTTTTTTTTTTTTTGGGACAAATTCTTTCCCAGAATGTTTCGATTTCAGGATTTGCATTCCGACCGCGTTCCCGCTGCCTCCTGCAAGCCCTTCCCTGCCATCTGTGCTTCTCCCTCCCTGCTCCGTGTGGGCTGCTCCATCTTGTCATTTAGCAACTGTTGTTGTGCCTTTGGTGCCAGCTTTTGTTACCTTGGCGGGGCGGGAGTTGGGAATAAATTATGGAAGATGGAGCTTTGCAAATTCTTCTCCAGGAATACCTGCTCCGGAGTGCTCCGGGACAAACGGTTCTGGGAATGAGCAGGAATGAGTTTGTGCACAATCTGGGCAAGTTCAGGTTTTAAAAGGATCTGTGCTGCCAGGAGCAGGGTCCACCAGAAGATTTGGGGTTGTTCAGCAAGGGAAGAGAAAGGCTGGAAATTGTTCCTGGGGAAAATGAGTTTTTCCTTGTCTTTGCACCAGGGCAAGGAGCAGCCAAAGGTAATTCCATGTGGACATGGATGCACCAGCCACAGTTAATGAACCCAGCCCAGCTCAGACTGTGACGGTTCCAATATTTAGGGAGGTTTTACAGCCCCGTCCACCCTGCGGATTCCCAGCCTGTTATCCCAGAATTATTGAGGCTGGAAAAGAGCTCCCAGGCCATCAAGTCCAAGCTGTGCCCGATGCCCACCTTGTCCCCAGCCCAGAGCACTGAGTGCCACATGCAGGAATTCCTCTGACACCTTTGACACTCCAAACCTCCCTGGGCAGTCCATTTCAATGACTAAAATTCTTTGTGATTGTAAAGGAGGATTTTTCCCTTTTGCGCCATGATCCAAGGGAGGAGATGCAGCTTTGCGCAATTATCCTCTCACCCTGGAGCCACCATTTCTCACCCATGGAGTTCTGGAATATTTGCATCCAGCTTGCTCTTCTGCACCACACAACCCAGGTGTTTTTCCAGCTGTCCAGCAATCCTCAGCTGCCAAATGCCTGGAAAAATGACAAGGGAGGACATAATGACACTTCATGTAGTCGCTGCAGATCCAAACCTAAATCCATCTGCCTGCTGCATCCCTGGACCTGCTGGCTCCCCACTTCCCATCCAGTGCCCACAGCAATTCATCTTTCTGGGATCCTCACCAGCTCCAGCCTTCCCCATCTGGCAGCCACGTGTGACCCATTGTCCCAACACAATGTCAAGTCCGCTGAGCACAATGGACCTTGTGGCTGGTGCATCCTGCCAGGAATGTGGAGCATCCACTGAGCAGGAACGCACAGGATGGATCCCAAGGCTCAGTGGGGCTGTCAGAAGTGAAAGGTCTCCTTTAGGGTTTGTTCTTTATGCTCCCATCCTGCTCTCATCCATGGGGTATCCATGTTCCAGACTGGATGCTTCATCCCAGAATTCTCTCTGTACCCCCATCATGATCCAAATCCTTCACTGCTGGAGGTGCTGGAGGGCCTGGAGCATCTCCATGCCCAGGAGAGGCTGAGGGGCCTGGGGCTGCTCAGCCTCAGGAGGAGCCCCAGCTGAGAGGGCCCTCAACCCTGTCTGTCCCTCTCTGTCCTGGCTGTCCCTGTGTGTCCCTGTCTGTCCCTGTGTCCCCCTGTCTGTCCTTGTCTGTCCCCAGGTGTCCCTGTGTCCCCTGGTGTCCCTGTGTCCCTCTGTCTGTCCGTGTGTGCAGGAGGTCAGAGCAGGCCCAGGCTCTGCTCCAGGCCCAGCAATGGCCCCAGAGCCACGGGCAGGGACTGATCCCAGGAATTCCCGGGCACAGGAGGCAGAACTCCTGCCCTGGGCAGTGCCCGGCCCTGAGCAGAGCCCAGAGAGGGGCTGGAGTCTCCTCCCTGGGATATTCCAGAGCCACAGGGACACAGTCCTGTGCCCTGGGCAGGGACTGGCACCAGTGACCCTCTGTGGCCCCTTCCAGCCTGACCCATCCTGGGATTCTGTGCTAGTCCATAAATTTTCCATATTATTTTATACCCCCCCTTTTCCACACCTTGTTTATCCCTGCACTCACGGCTCCTGGCTCAGCACCACTGCTGCAGTAAGCTTTCCCTCACAGGTGACAATTCCTTCTGGTGACATTTCCTTCTGGGACAGCTGCCCTGCCCACTGGCCAGCCCGGTGACAAGGCTCAGCCACCCACCCACTCTTGCTGTGGCCAGCTCGTGGTTTTCAATCCCTTTAGATAGGACTGAATCCCATCCCAGCCTCCAGGATTCCCTCACAGGCACGGCCATCTCCGGGCAGGATCTCACCTCGGTCACTGCTGTGCTGTGGAATCTTTTCTAACAAGTCCCCTTTGCAGGGATGATGATGGTGTTATTGTCACCTAACCAGCTGCCAGAGTGCCATCCTTCTTAACCTTCCTGTTTCCGGGACTGGCCTCTCCAAAGTGTCCCAATTATCCTTCAGATAATATCCAAACTCACTTTCAGACTCCTCCATTTGCTCTTTCCGATCCCCAACCTTCTTAACCTTCCTATTTCCAGGAATGGCTTCTTCAGAGCATCCCAACTTTCCTTCAGACCCACCCAAACCCACCTTCAGACCCTTCCATCAGCCCTTCCCAATCCCCAGCCTTCTAAACCTTTCAGATTCCAGGACTGGCCTCTCCAAACTTCCCCAGCTTTCCTTCAGACAACCTCCCAAACCACCTTCCATTGGCCTTTCGCAATCCTCAGCCTTCTTAAGCTTCCTATTTCCAGGACTGGCCTCTCCAAAGCTTCCCAGCTTTCCTTCAGACCACATCCAAACCCACCTTCAGACCTTTTCACTGGCCCTTCCCATTCCCCAGCTTGTTTAACCTTCCTATTTCCAGAACTGGCCTCTCCAAACATTCCCAATTTCCTTCAGCCTGCATCCAAACCCACCTTCAGCCCCTTCCATCAGCCCTTCCCAATCCCTGCCTCTCAGCCAAACACAACCAATCCCAGGCATAGCTAAACCAGGATCAAAATAAGAATTTCTGGATCAGTTGTCTTTCCACTGTGATAAAAATCCCGTGCGAGCCACAGATCCAACAGAACATTCCCTGCCACGGTGGTTGCATTCTCCCAGTTTAAATCCCTCTTCTCCTCCCTGCGCGGTCTCAAAAATTCCCTTTTCCCTTTCTAGTCAGGTCTGTGATCCCTGTTTCTCTTTCCCGTGGCACATGTTAATTGAGAGAGCAGCAATTATGTGATAGAGCAGCTGATAGCTGATAAGAGAAGAAAGGTTATCTCTGTTTGCACGGGCGGAGAAATTAGCAGAGGTGCAAAATCCGCTCCTTATCTTGCTCTGCCATAATGGGGAGAGAATTGAAGGATCCACACACAGCAGCTAATCCCTAAATACACAACCCGCAATCGGCCCGGATCTTATCTCTGCCGGGGTTTGGGAAATGGAGTCGGGTGTATCTTGCTGGAACAAGACTTTGCTAAAATGCTGAAAGTCCTTGAGATGCCGAACTCGGATGTGGAAGCTGGAAGGGAGAATTTGAGGGGGGGGAAGTAACTCCAGGAGAGCTGGAGAGGGACCTGGGATAAGGGATGGAGGGACAGGACACAGGGAATGGCTTTAAGGTGAAGGAGGGTAGATTTAAATGGGGTATTGGGAAGGAATTCCTGCCTGGGAGGGTGGGGAGGGGCTGGGGTGGAATTCCCAGAGAAGCTGTGGTTGCCCCTGTAGTGCCTGGTGAAGGCTGCCCTAGAGCAGAGGCTGGATGGAGTTCCAGAATAAAGCAGGGATTTATTCAAAGCATCTCCTCCATGGATCCACCTTGGGCAGCACAAGAGCCCAGCCAGGGCTGCACCCAAGATGAACCAAAATGGCCCCAAAATGCACGGCCGGGCACGGGGTCTCTCCCTGGGATCAGTTCTGCTCCATTTGCATCTTGCAGTTCATTGTCCCATTCCAGCTTTAGCCCCTGCAGTCCCACCCTGCTTGTTTTTCTCTCTGCAGCCCACGGTGTTTGTGCTCCTGGGCTGAGATTTGGGTCATTTGTCCTTGGTGCCCAGCTGGAGCAGGAATTGTTTTGTCTCCCTGCTCTGTGCACAGAGCTCACCATCCCTGAATATGGAGCTCAGACCCTCACACTTAAGCAGCAAGGAATGTGAAAAACAGAAAAGCTGAACCTGAGGCATCACCTGGATCTCTGGAAGTGCCCAAGACCAGGTTGGACACTGGAGCTTGGAGCAGGCTGGGACAGTGGAAGGTGTCCCTGCCATGGAAAGGGGTGAAACAATGGCAGGGATCTTCAAGGTCCTTCCAATCCAAACCAGTCTGGAATTCCAGGATTTCCTGTCACAGAAGGAGTGAGTTCCTGCAGCAGAAAGGAATTGGGACTTTTACAAATGGCAAGGGATTTGCACTGGGAGATCCTGATGCCTCAGGTTCAGCTTTTCTGTATTTCACATTCTGTGCTGCTTTAGTGTGAGGGTCTGGGCTCCATATTAGGGGATGGTGAGCTCTGTGCACAGAGCAGGGAGACAAAACAATTCCTGCTCCAGCTGGGCACCAAGGACAAATGACCCAAATCTCAGCCCAGGAGCACAAACACCGTGGGCTGCAGAGAGAAAAACAAGCAGGGTGGGACTGCAGGGGCTAAAGCTGGAATGGGACAATGAACTGCAAGATGCAAATGGAGCAGAACTGATCCCAGGGAGAGACCCCGTGCCCGGCCGTGCATTTTGGGGCCATTTTGGTTCATCTTGGGTGCAGCCCTGGCTGGGCTCTTGTGCTGCCCGAGGTGGATCCATGGAGGAGATGCTTTGAATCAATCCCTGCTTTATTCTGGAACTCCATCCAGCCTCTGCTCTAGGGCAGCCTGCACGAGGCATCAATCCCAGTAAAAACCAGCTGTACACTGGTAAATTCCAGGTGTTCTCCTGCTTTGAACAATCCAGATTAAAGATTTGCATCATTGTTATTGTGTTGTAGCAAACCCCAGACAATGAGGCTATTCTGTAATTAGAGATAACACCACTGAGTTTTTCCTGGAGTGGTTTGTAGTGTCACCAAATTTTCCTCCCCAGTCTGGTGCCAGATCTCAAATCTGGTCATGTTTTATCTCCCATGTGGTTCTGCTTCCAATTTCAACGTCCTTTTTTTTCATTCCCACCACCCCTCACATATTTAAACATCCTCTCCATAAAGCAGCACCCAGAGCCTGCACTGGTGTGAAATTCTCTGAATATTCCCTGGCTTTCAGCTTTGTGCCCAAAACCAAACTTTTCCCTCTGTCCTACAAAGGACAGAGTCTCAAACTAACCCCAAATAAATAATCAGGAATTAAGATCTATAGCAAAGCAGAGCAATCCTGCCAGGCCCTCTGTATTTTGTAAGGGCTTCTCAAATTATGTTGACCTTTTGTTTTTCCCATTTTTCTTCCTATTTGTCCAGAAAGGTCACAGCAGGATGGAGGATCAAACCAAGGGATTTGGGCTGATTTGGGCTGTTGATTAAATGAAAATTTAGCACTGGTTTGCAATGGAATTACAGAATGGTTTGGGTTAAAAGGGGCCTTAAAGATCATCTCATCCCACCCCTGCCATGGGCAGGGACACTTTTCACATTCTCCTGCTGCAGCCTGGTTTTTCCAAGGAGATTCTGCTGACACCAGGGTTAGATTTTGTCTAATCTGCTTTTTATTTGCAGTTTTCCCTCGGTGTTTTTGGGAGGAAATGCTGGCTTGGCTGAGGGAATGCTGTTTCTTTGTTTTCCACAAAGCCCAACTTCACTTGTTTGAGCCAAGAACTGGAGTGACTCTGATCCTTACACCAAATAATTCCCTTTCCCTGCTGAAAAAAATCCCCTCTCCCTCTTCTTACGGTGTAAAAACCTTCCAGACATCCATTCCTTGCATAGGTTAATCCACATGGCACCCATTATTATGGATCATTGGAAAAATATCTTAATTTTTTACATCTGATCGACTAAACTCACGTCAGTAAGATTTAAATATTATTTGCCAAATTTTGGAAGTCAAAAACATTTTTAAACATGGTTTTTTTGAGAGTCTGAGCATCTTTTATGAGCCCTGCAATGCAAATTTTCACATTGTTTAAATCTTCCGCCCTCAGAGAATTAATAAATTAATAATATTATTTGATCTCTGTGCCCCTTGACATGAGGAGCGGGAAGGACTTGTCACAACTCTGGCACTTTCCAAGTGACAAAACATCTTTTTCTGCCTGAAAAAGTGGGAGAAACACCTGAAACTGTTCAATATTTGATGTTCTCTTGCTGCAGTGCAGTGCAGAGCTCTCCAACTTTCCAGTTTGGAGAGAGGGGAAGGAGCAGAGGGAATATTAAGGAATCATCAGCCATAAGTGGGCTCTTAATTCAAAAATTCCACACCTACAACAAATTAAATAAAGACCTAAATAATGAATGAGAGAATAAAAAGAAATCCTCCATTTCCTGGGTCGCAGGTGTGAGGTTGGCAGCACAATTCCCATCCCATCCCATCCCATCCCATCCCATCCCATCCCATTGATCCCATCCCATGAACTCCATCCCATCCCACGGACCCAATCCCATCCAATGGACCCCATCCCATTCCCATCTCATCCCATGGATTACACCCATCCCATCCCATGGATCCCATCCCATCCCATCAATCCCATCCCATGGACCCAATCTCATCCCATCCCATCCCATCCTATCCCACTCCATCCCATCCCATCCCATCCCATCCCATCCCATCCCATCCCATCCCATCCCATCCCATCCCATCCCATCCCATCCCACTCCATCCCATGGATCCTATCCTACCCCATGGATCCCATCCCCTGGACCCCATCCCATCCCATCCCATCCCATCCCACTCCATCCCATCCCATCCCATCCCATCCCATCCCATCCCGTCCCATCCCATCCCATCCTGTGGATCACATCCCATTCCCATTCCCATCCCATCCCATTGATCCCATCCCATGAACTCCATCCCATCCCACGGACCCAATCCCATCCAATGGACCCCATCCCATTCCCATCCCATCCCATGGATCCCATCCCATCCCATGGATCCCATCCCATCCCATCAATCCCATCCCATGGACCCAATCTCATCCCATCCCATCCCATCCAATGGATCCCATTCCATCTCATCCCATCCCATCCCATCCCCTCCCACCACTGCCTGCACTGCACTTGGAGCTCTCTTGAGATCCACCAAAAGCACCTGGAGTTCCAGGAGCCAGGGAATGGCTCCCAGTGCCAGAGGGCAGGGATGGATGGGACATTGGGAATTGGGAATTCCTGGCTGGGCTGGAATTGCCAGAGCAGCTGTGGCTGCCCCTGGATCCCTGGCAGTGCCCAAGGCCAGGTTGGACATGGGGCAACCTGGGACAGTTGGAAGTGTCCCTGCCATGGCTGCGGTGGAATGGGATGGGATTTAGGATCCCTTCCAACCCAAACCATCCTGGAATTCTGGGATTCTATGACTCCCATGCCAATGCAGCCAGTGAGGCAAACACCAGCAAATGGGGGTTTGTGCACTCCCGTTCCACTCCCTGGAAATCCAGGTTTTACCAGGATTTGGTGCTGATAAACCCCTGGATGGACAAAGAGAGAAACCAGCAGCTCCTGGTGATTTTCAGTCCTCGGCAAACTGGGAGCTGCCCAGAAACTGGGATCATCAGGTTGTAAATTCACCTCTCCCTCATTTCCGGTGTCCCTGTGTCACAGGTGATGCTCAAATTGATTCCAAACTGTCCCCCATGGCTGGTGGCCTTGTTTTGTGTTGTCACACCCTATTGAGGAGCCCCCCTGGATCCCACTGGAGGTTCCCAAAACCTCCTTCCACATCCCAAAACCTCCTTTCACATCCTCCTTCCATATTTAACAATTAAAGAGTTAATTTTGTCTCCTCCTAGAATCCATCTCCATGATGATTAATAACAGCAAGGCTGGAGGGAGAATTGCAGCTGGATTTTGATGATTTTTTGAAATAAATCTTTGTGTAAGAGGCAAAACTAAAATTGAAAAAGAAGCTTTGAGGCAGACAAGTCCTTCATCTCTGAAGTAGAACCATTGTTTTTCCAAGCTAAATCCAGGCTGAGAGGTAATGTTGAGAAATGGACTGGAAAAGTTGGGCAGAGCCACAGGCTCATGGATGTGGAATTCTGGATGGAACAAAGAGGTTGGAAGCAGGAGGCAATTCCAGGTGTTCCAGGTATTGCATCTGGCAGGATGTGCTGTGAACTAAATCAGCTCTGCCTTCATCCTGGGCCTCACCTGAAAGGATTTCAGGGGAAATCTGTGCTTAAACCAAGGCAGCAGCGTGAGTTTAGTTAGGTCAGGGCTGGGCTTGGTTAAAAACCAGAGATTTAGGCCTGGTTTTGTTGACAAGAACAGAGATTTTAGGGCATAAAAGCAAATTAATAAAAAATGAAAGGACTTAAGCACAAGTTCAGTTCCCAGCTCAGAGTTTGACGTTCCCTGGGTGGCTCAAGGGACACAATCAGGGCTGAGCCCCTCATTGCAAATGAGTCACAAAGGCAGAGGGGTGGGAGGGAAAACTTTTCCCAGAAAACGTGGGAACGCTCTGCTTCCTTCCCTCTCCCTATTACACAGCATAATTTAAAGGATTAGGGGATAATTATGGATCCAGCTTCTGATGATGTTAAAAACCAAAAGCAAAGCTGCTTCTTACCTCCACAACCTTAATTTTGGGTGAATATCTGGTGCTGTGACTTTGCCTTTTCCAATTCTCTTCCTCGATCAACATTTTTGCTTTCAGGTCACAAAATAAATCTGATCCTTGGGCCACGTGGGGCTCAGAAGCGAGACCTCATCTGATATTTAATGATGGAAATCCCTTTTCTGCTGGGTTTATTTCTCTTCCTGAACTGGCTGGGGATGGATCTGGGGCTGGCTGTGATGTCAGGGTCAGTTTTTGGATGACCTTTGGAAGGGATATGTGAGGAGCACGAGGGTTGTCCCGAGTGTCCCTCTCATCCTCCCCGCTCCGATGTCAGCAGAGCTATTACAGGGCCACAGCCACAGCCCTGACCCCAAAACCTCCACAGGGAAAGATTCCCAAACATTTAACGAGCTCAAAACACACAAAAGAGGCAGGTCAGCGTTTCAGGCAGAGCTTGAAGGAGAAACTTCTCCTAGCAGGGAATTTAATCCAGGCTTTTTTGGGATATTTGTAGTTCCCACATTTCCCCCTCTCATTAAGAAGTGCTCTCACTCACGGATCAGCTGCTCCAAACCCAGTCCACAGGGACAAATCCCACCCAGAAACTTTTGTGCCTCAAACCCCCAAATACCAGGAATGTTCTGATTAATTACTGGCAATGTTCCTTAGGGAAAGCAGGATCCTCAAGAATAGAGGGAGAACTTTGTCTGACTTCCAGCTGCTGCTGCTGCAGCAAAGAGGATCCCAAAATCAGCATCCAGCTCCCATCCTGACCTTCCCAGGTGTATCCCTTACACCTGAGTGCACCAAATCATTCCCACAAAACCCTGACCTCTGGAAGCGAGGGAATGTGGGCTTTATGCAGAAATTCCCATTGCAGAGTTACCCCACTCCCTGGAAAATGGGAAAATTCCTATAACTGACAGTGCCTTTAATCAATCCTAATCAAAGATCCCTCGAGGTCTCAGTCGTTGGTTTGGGTTGAAGGAATCCATTGGTTTGGGGTTCTCCTCCCTGGTGCTGGCAGTGGGAACAGCCTGCAGCATCTCCAGCTGCTCTTCCCAGTCACTCCCAGCTTGGAGTGAGGGGTGGCAGGCACAGGGAGGAGCTGCCATTGGAATATTGTCCTCCAGGAAAGCTTTCCTGACCCTCAGGCTCTGCTGGGATGGGAAGAGCCAGCCCTGACCCCTTTGAAGGTGCTCCCATCCCCCTGTTTATAAATAAATGGAATATTTTCCCTAATCCCTCACAGAATCCCAGACTGGTTTGGGTGGGAAAGGACCTCCAAACCCATCTCATTCCGCCCCTGCCAGGGCAGGGACACCTCCCACTATCCCAGGTTGCTCAGTTTTTCCCAGTTTTCCCTACAAGGAGGATTTCCACAGGTATAACAGTGGGGACAGCTGGGACATCCCACTGGGCACATCCATGAATCCCTGGGAGTCAAGAGTGCAGAGATGTTGGCTTGGGACACGAACCCTCATCCTCCTTCCTGCCCGCCTCGGATGGCCCTGGCCCAGGGAACCCCATTTGGTGACAGTTGTCACAATCTGAGAAACTCCTCCCTGGATCCTGGGGTAACAGCAGGGATGGGAAACAGTCCTTGGCTTCCCAGTGCCAGGGGGCAGGGATGGGTGGGGGATTGGGAATTGGGAATTCCTGGCTGGGAGGGTGGAATTGCCAGAGCAGCTGTGGGTGCCCCTGGATCCCTGGCAGTGCCCAAGGCCAGGTTGGACACTGGGGCTTGGAGCAACCTGGGGCAGTGGGAGGTGTCCCTGTCCATGGAATGGGGTGGGACTGGATGATCCTGGAGGTCCTTCCAACCCAAACCATCCTGGAATTGTGATGCCATGATCCTCCTGCTGCAGCTCAGATCCAGTAGATGGCGACAGGATATAAAACATTTCTTTCATTCTTCCATGAATTGCCGGCTTTTTATGTCCCATCCATTTGACATTCCCCCTTTTTAATCATCTTCTTTCCATATTTCCATGTCATGGCTGCAGTGACTTCATTTATCTTCCCAATTTTCCCATTTAATCCTCATGCACAAACTCCATTCCAGGGTGGGAGGTACAGCCAATCTCCTCCCACTGTTGCATGTCTGGAGCAGCTGCTCCAGGTTCTCCTTGGTCATCCAATGCCCTGGGACAAGGAATTATATCAATATCCTCAGCGGGGGAACTTTCATCCATCCGATTTCGCTTCTAAACCTGGGATGTTGCTTCTTGGATCTGGAAGCAGTTTTCCTGATCTCCTACAGTGTTGGTTCATCCATAAGGATGATCAGCCACCACTTTGGAATGCTCCCTGCCCATGGCAGAGGTTTGGGATGGGTTGGTTTGAGGGTCCCCTCCAATCCAAATCACTCTGGGATTCCATGATTTTTATAGCTGAGAAAAGGAGAGGTTCTCTTCAAATTTGATCTTTTTTTACCTTGGGCACAAAAATATTGTGGAATTATGAGCAATCCAAGCCTACAGTTGGGAAAATGAAGTGGATGTAGGATGGGAAAAAAGGGGAAATCCTGTGAATTGGATTCTGTAGATCCCATGGAATGATCTGCTCTGGAGTGAACAATTAACAAGAGGGGTGAACAGGACAAGGGGGAGTGGCAGCAGGTTTGGATGGGAGATTGGGAATTGGGAATTCCTGGCTGGGCTGGAATTGCCAGAGCAGCTGTGGCTGCCCCTGGATCCCTGGCAGTGCCCAAGGCCAGGTTGGACACTGGGGCTTGGAGCAGCCTGGGATGGTGGGAGGTGTCCCTGCCCACGGAATGGGGTGGGATTGGATGGATTTAAGGACCCTTCCAACCCAAATCACTCCAGAATTCCTTGAATTCCAATATATTAAAGTAGCAATGCAGCCCCACACCTGCAATCCCGAATTCCTTCCAGGATATCAATGCAAGGACAACCCACAACATTCCAGTCTAATTACTTCTAATTCTCACCCCGGCTAGATGAAGTCTCTTTATCCATAATAAACCTGGAATTGGATTCCCACATTCTGTGCCATTGTCTCCATTTTGTTTGGGATGAACCACCTCAAACAGGCACTGAGGTGATTCCTAAATTCCTGGTTGTCATGGAGACAGGAACGGGCTGACCAACTCCGGCTTCCATGAGGATGGACTGGGCTACAACCCCTTCTCCCCATCTTCCAAAGGCTTCTGGAACCTGGAATTCTGACATGGAAAAGCCTTGGGCAGTTAAACCAGAAGTGCCTGAGATACTTGGAAAAGCCATGGAATGATCAACAGCTCTTCCTCTTAAAACAGAAAAATCTCTCCTGGATTTTATCCATGACCAGTTCGGTTATTTCGGAGATGACCCCACACTGGTTTATCCCCTAAACCACAAAAATCAAACTGAAAAAGCAGCGATGACCTTCAGGAGATCCTTGTGTTCCTTCCAACAACAATCCAGAAGGGATGTCCATGTTAAATACTAAATCCTGATTTATAGGAAAGGTCACTTCACGTATTCCAGAAGATGTGATGGAAGCAGCCAAATATCCCCAGCACAGGAGGGTCTGTCAGGCCATCAGCCAATTAATTGTGGGATTTTATATGCCAATCAATTCTTTTTTTCCCATTATTTACACAGCCAGCATCCAGAAAGATTTGTTGACTCCTTATTGGAAGTTTTATGGAAAACTGATTCTCCACCTGGAAGTGGAGAAGTCCTTTGAGTTTCCCCTAAGTATTAAAAAGGGAAAAAAGAATTATATTTCCTTAAAATTTTCCTACTTGATTTTGGAATCCAGGACTTGAGATGTCCCAGACTTTCTGATATGGACAGGACAGATTTCCACTCCTGCAGGGATTCACATCCGTGTGGATGTGGCACTTGGGGACACGGGGCAGTGGTGGCTTTGGCAGGGCTGGGAGTGCTTGGGCTCCACAATCCCGAGGGCTTTTCCAACCTAAAACATTCCACGATTCCGTGATTTCAGCAGCCTCATGACTCAGGATTTTGGGAAAATGGCAAAAATAAGCACCTGGAATGGATTTCTCCATTAAAATGCAGCTCTTTGGGACCAAACCTTCCCTACCTTGGAAGTTGTGCCAAGCCTGCTCCACGTGGGGAAGAGCTTTTATTCCCAAATCTTCATTTTCCTGCCAAGATCCCACTCCTTTCTCCCTCCAGACATTATTTTTGGGAATGACTCATCCCAGGAAAGGCTGAACCTTCCTGGCTGATGTTGAGAGCCTCAGCTGGAGCACAAAAATTCCAGGAATGTTGGAAATAACACACAGGGAATCCAGCCAGAGGGAAGAGTGGGAAGTGTCCCTGCCCATGGAATGGTTTGGGTTGGAATGGATCTTCAGGATCATCTAATTCCAACCCAAAACATTCCATGATTCCATGAAAAACTGGAAACAGAGAATCACCAAATTCTCCAGGAGCTGTCCAGATCCCAAATTTCCCAGCAGAACCATGGGTCTGGCAGGCTCGTGTTGTGGTTTAAAGATATTTTTAGGATCCATCCAGCTTTTCTCCTTTAAATGGGAATTTCCTGGTGGGTTTGGAATGAAGCCTCTCAGCTCGGGATGAATCCCTCAGCTCCATCCCTGCGCTGCTGCTCAGCCTCCTTTGGGAAGATCCAGAGAAGGGAGGAATTCCCTGCCTTTTCCAGAGGAAAATCATTTCCTTGAGAAACATTTCTAAAAGTTTGGGATGTTTGGAAAAGAGAAGTTTCTGTTTACCAGCTGAGCTCCTGCACTGCTTCCCCATGGAGCAGCAGATGGATGTGCAGGAGGAACAAAAGGAACAAAAAAAAAGTGGAATAAAAGCAGATGGAGAAATGTTTGGAATGATTCATTGGGAATCAAGGAGTGGCAATTCATTTGTGCCTGGAATTTGCAATTTCTAGCCTGGAAGCCAAATTGTTCCCCTATTATGGAGATTTGGGCTGGATCCAGGCGGGAATTCAACTTCTTCAGGATCGGAGCACCTGCTCGGGAGATCTCCCGGAGCAGGGGGGGAATAATCCGTGTGCTGGAAGTTAAAGATGAAATTTGGTGGAAGAGCAGCTGCCTGGGATGGGATTTGGAGGGTTGGGATCTGATCTGAGCATTTA
>CM032358.1:61023906-61148596 GCA_019023105.1 Diglossa brunneiventris | reverse complement strand
ATATGTATATCTATAAAACCTCACAGATTGCCAAGCATTTGGGAAAAATGTAGCCAAACAGGACCTCCTTTGAAAACTTTGCATTTCTATCTCAAACCTTGTTGTTTTTCCCTCAGAGTGAGATGAAATTTGAAATAAAGAGCTGTACAAAGGGGAACTGAGCAACTCAAATATTAATCAGTGCTAGGCGAGCTTTGGGAAATATTGGGTTATTAACAGGCTCCCAAATTTAGTTATTGAGAAAGGGATATGAGGTAATCACAGCACTGGACACAGCAGAAACAATCATTGGAAATTCAGAAGAGTCCAGACAGGTTAACACAGTACAAACAGCTCAGGAGTTATAATTTAATTTAATTTAGTGAAATTTAAACATGTAACAGCAGCCTTTGGGTGAGAATAACTCAGGACTGACTGTAAAATGAATGAAAAACCACAGACAACCAGGATCAAAAAGCAATGAAAACTGCAAAGCAGGATAAACACAAAATAATTCCGTTAAAAAAAAAAAAAGGGGGATAACTTTGGATACCTCAGACAGGATCTAAAAAGCTGCAAAAAGCAAAGCAGCAGAACTAAATTATTTATTTTACACATGGAGATAACCTGACCTTGTACTCACTGGTGAAAGGATGATGGAGAGGGATTAGCATGGAAGTTTTCAGGGTGCTAAAGGGGACATCAAAAGGGACATGAGCTCAACTAAATGTTAAACCCAAAAAATCAGGATGGCAAAGAAAAATCAACAGAGATTCAAGTGGGAGATGCTCACAAAGTGGAGACAAACAAATAAATCTGGCTTTGTTTATAAGTGCAGGTTTTTTAATGATGATTTAGAAAGTTCTGTAGTAAAAAAGGGTGTTATAAAGCAGAATATTCACTCATTTTAAGGAAAAAAAATTAAAGGATTAAGTGCCTCAGTGCATTGACAGCAGATATTTTTAAAGTCTAAGTATTTTTAAATTCCCAAAGCTTTTCCAGGAAATGCAGGAGCAATTCATCTCTAGAACTGCAGGTTCCAGGATGTGACTCGTTTGCAGATTGTTCCAAAATCTAAATTACAAACTCATCACTCCTAATGCAATCCCTGCACATTCAATTTGCCACTGCTGCAATATGGCTTTGATTGATTTTTAAATTAAACTGCACATTTTGCTCCCCACGGTATGAGAACAAAGTAGATCAGCCTGTGGTGATGCACTTCTGAAAAGGAACCTTATAATCAATTTATTTCTACTTAACCTGAAATTATTTGCTTTCATTTTCTAATGAAACATTTTGATTTTATACCTTTCTTAAAAAAGGAAATACTCCAAGTTTTGGATACTTTAAAAACTGGTTACTGCCTATGCTCACTCCATAATACCTTTTTTCTGGAATACCTATTCCCACATTAAGAGATTTTTGAGCTTCAAAGTCTTGGTCTTATTATTATTATTATTTTAAGGTATAACTGCAATCTAAATTTAAAATATAAGAGGGGTGATTTTTTCCAGCTACCCGATAAATAAATAGCTAATAGTATTTTATCTAATTTATTTATCTAAGTGTAAATAAATATCTAATCTAAAATAGATCAAATACTAAATAGACATTTAGGTTACTATGTGTAAATCTAAATAAATATCTAGTCTAAAATAGATAAAATACTAAATATAAACTTAGGTTACTTAGAGCTCTATCTTTTCTTATAAGATAAAGTTGTAATATTATTTTAAGACATTATTTGGCCTGAGCCAAAGCTTTAGACATTTAGAGATCCAATTACTTTTTGAAGAAAAAGATCATTTGGCAATTTTAATATGGCAGATGCAAACCTTTTTATTGCCTAGAATTCAGTTTTACAAGGTAAAAAGTTAACACTAAGAGTGAGTGGATGAATTAATCTTCCTTGGAATTGGTTTTCCCTCAGAAATGTTGAAGTTTCTGTACAAGAGTAACAGTGTCTTGTCTTGTGGCCAAATCAGGAAGAAAAAGGATTAGAAAAAACCTTAGAAAAAAGGATTAATTTGTGTTCTGCTCTGCTACAACTGACACAATTCCATGTGACAGCAACAGCCCAAATTAGGATTTTATGTGATGGATACCTGTGCAATATTTGGTGTGGTGTATTTTAAAAATAATAGTTCTAGACAGGGTCATTAGGTAAAGAAACAACAAAAAAGCCTCTAAACACTTATTGCACATGGAGCAGAAGGAGAAAAGCCAGTTAAATGTGGATGGGAGTGGTTTGATCTCAAAAAAATTAAGAGGACTTCAGAACAAAGCTCTGGCTTGGGCTGACCACTCTAAAATAGCATTTTTACACACATCCTTGCTGCATGAAATTCCATTTTTGAACTGGCATAAACAGAGAAAGGATCTCACCAGAATAAAAAAAACCACAAAAACAACCAAAAAACCCAAGACAATTAAACCAAATGCTTTAAAAATGTTCACTTTCAAGGTGAGAGGGCCTTACCTGCTGCATGTTTGTCCCCGAGGGTCTGCTCTGGAGCTCTTCCTGGAGGTGCTGACTCCTCCTCTCTGCCTGCAGCAGCTGCTGCTGGAGCTGCAGGAATTGCTCCCTGGGCACCGTGGCACAGCCTTGCTGCTGGGAGCTCTGGCTATGCATCCCCCTGGACTGGAGCATCTGGAAAATCCCAAAAACCCAAAATCAGCACCTGCTCCCGCTGCTCCAGAGCATCTGCAAAGCCCCAAATCCCAAAATCAGGTACCAGGGCTGCCCAGGAGCATCTGAAAAACCCCAAATCCCAACTTCAGCACCTCTCCTTCTGCCAGGGCTGCCCAGGAGCATCTGCAAAACCCCAAATCCCAAATCAGAACCTGCTCCCTCTAGAGGGCTGCCCCAGAGCATGTGGAAAACCCCAAACCCCAAAATCAGCACCTGCTCCTTCTGCCAGAGCTGCCCAGGAGCATCTACAAAACCCCAAATTCCAAAATCAGCACCTGCTCCCTCTAGAGGGCTGCTCCAGAGCATGTGGAAAACCCCAAATCCCAAATCAGCACCTGCTCCCTCTGCCAGGGCTGCCCAGAGCATCTGCAAAACCCCAAATCCCAAAATCAGCACCTGCTCCTTCTGCCAGGGCTGCCCCAGAGCACCTGCAAAACCCCAAACCCAAAATCAGCACCTGCTCCCCTCTGCCAGGGCTGCCCAGGAGCACCTGAAAAACCCAAAATCCCAAAATCAGCACCTGCTCCCTCTGCCAGAGCTGCTCCAGAGCATCTGCAAAACCCCAAATCCCAACTTCAGCACCTGCTCCCCCCTCTGCCAGGGCTGCCCCAGAGCAGCCTGCTCTCAGATTTTTTTATGTGCAAGAGGAACAAGCCTGGACTTGGTGACAGAGGTGACAAAATATGGAATTTCACACAAAGGAAGCTGGGCTTTGATTCATCATTTCAGGCCTGAATTATAAAATCACTGAATTTTGGATGAATTCCTATCCAGCTTTAGTTGGTGAGCTTTAAGTAGCAATATTTTCCCATTTCAAGGGGAAGGCTGAAGTTGTGCTGAGTGTTAGTTGTGCTGATTATTTCTAGTCTTTAAGGAACATTTATCTCTGCTATTACCCTCAAAATTCAGTATATAACACCCTATAGCTATTTCCTATGTTTACTCCTAACTGTGGAGATATTAAGAACTAGGACAGTCACATGAAATAATTTAGAATTTTTCCAGACTAAAGCAAAACCCAGGTAAGTAACTCACAGCTGGAAGAGTTAATTATACTCAAAAGGACCAGAACTGGACAGTAAAAATCCCTGATGGTTCAGATAAACTCATGTGCAGCTGGAATTTGTGTAGAATTAATAGTTTCTTCCCATAAAGAAAGAAAAAACCAGGACCATAAAGGTCCTGTTACCTTAAAACCATTACTCTGTTCCCTCAGGAAAAGGTGTGTAAATTATCTTGGTGATTTTAGCTTTCCTTTCACAGCTGGTTTTAACTCCCTTTCACAACTGGCAAAATTCTCAATTTGGATAGATAATATTTCAGTTATTGACTTCATCTCTAACTGCAAATATTTTTCACAGTGGTGCAGCTCTTCTGGCCCTGTTACCATCCCTATCTCTGCTGGTCCAGGTAAACAGAAAATAGGTTTATAAATGCTTGAAAATAAAACTATTTGTACTTTTTAAAGCTATTTAGGGGTTCTCTTTGTCTTTAAAGGAGCTGTTCTTTTCCTGACAATATAAACAGTGAAAATAATGAGCTTTTGGTGGGATTTCTTTCAGGGTTCCTGTCATGTTGTGAAGCACACAAGTAACTAATGAGGAAACAGTCAATTAGTGTTAACAGCATCTTAGAAATAATTACTAATGAAACAACAATGAAAACAACATAGCCCTGCTGTATTCATCTGTGGAAGAAAATGGAACAACCATGAGCTTGCTAAACTACCAGGATGATGCCAAGTGGGATCAGGAATTAATTAATTTGAGGAAACATTGGACAGTGTCATGCAGAAGTAAATATGCAAACACCTTCAAGCCTCACAGGCAATGGGGGAGCAGGAAGCCACTTTTCATTCTCCCACTTCCAATTTTAATTCTTTTGGAAGCAATGGGGTGATTTCTCTCCATTTTCACAGCAACCCCTCAGGAACACACAGCTCCTGAGGGTACAGAACCACCCCACACAACACAGGCCACAAAAAACCTGTGCACTGTCCAAAATTGACACTGAAATGAATAGTGGCTTCTTTACTTAAGAGATGCATGGAATAAAAAGAAAAAAAAAAATCCATTAAAAAAAATGAAGGAGTGTTTTCTCCATGCTATGGGGGTACATGAAAAATGATTGCTCTACCTTCACACACTATTTCAGAGAGAGAACTGCCCCCTTCTCTGCTAGCTCCAACCACGGAGTTCTAGCCAGGTTAGCCATGGACAAAAGGAGAACAGGCATAAAAGAGAGAGTTAGAAGTCACAAATCACTGAGTGAATGTTGCACACACCTGCTGGGAAAAGGTTACCAAAATCCTGCATGGTTGAAATTCACATTTCAGGAGAAAACACAATCCCAGGCTGGGTGTTTATGGGTTTGAGTGTTTGGCAATTTCCCAGAGCTTAATTAAGACTATATAAATAAATTCACAGGGAATAGAAACAGTCTTTTCATTAATTTGTCAAAATCTCGTCTTTCCTAATTAGGTTTTTACAGTTTTATTACTAATTACATAGGATTTTCAGCCTAATGGCTCCCATTTGGTGAAAAACATGAAGCCATCTATAAAGTGTTTTAGAAGCCTCATCTAAAAGATGCTTTGACTTATGGAACAAGTCAAAATTGTAGTTTTTTTTTTTTAGTATTATGTTTCAAACTCAGATCCAGGACATCAAATTTAGTCAAGACTACTGAGAGAGAGCTTGGAGGTCTGGGCTGATCTTATGGGATGCACTAAACACAATTAAGTTGCCCATTCCTATTACCAAGGACTCCTAAATTTTGATGATCCATCTCCAGCAGAACTTTTACAGGAGCTTTGGGAAGAATCTCCACTAAAGTTTTCACTTGTGCCTTCAAATTAACAGTAAGCTGTGTAAATTGCTAATTTTTCACTATTTAGATTAATATTAAGCTTAAAGTCAGCAAATTATTCCCAGATGAAATAAGAACAGGTTTCTACATTAAGAGCAGCATCACACAAATATCAGATAGGAAATTTAAGGTGACATGTTTTAGGAAGGAAGAGGGAAGAGGGAAGTGTCAGCCTTGCCTCAAGTACAGAAACAAATTTCTTTGCTATTTAATTTTCCATCTGAAGCCAAATGTGAATTATGACTAAACAAAACATGCTTCAGAGAGCAGGATGTTTGCCACACAGCTTGGTCATGAAAGAGGAGAAGTTAATTCTTCTGGTTTCAATTAGTTTTCTCTGTTGCTACACATCCATAAGTTGTTCTAAAATAAAATAAATTCAATAAAATCGTGATAAAAGCCCACAGTCAACACTGATTGAAAAGTACCTCCATTAACTGATCATCCAGCTTGACTTGCTTTTTTCTCAGCCCTTCATTTTCTGAGCTGCTTTCCAGTTCACGTCCAAGGGAATTCATCTGACTGATCTATCAGAGACAAAATGTTTCCTTAGAAAAGCAGCAATTTGTCATTTGATCTGCTTTTCCCCCCATGAACCACTGAATACCAAGACAACTCAAGTTTAAGAGCCAGGAATATTTGGAAAAGTGCTTTGCTACAGGAGCTGTCTCCCAGCAGATGCACAGAGCCCTGTCAGCTCCTTCAGACACAGATTTGTGAGAGGCAAAGAGCACAAAATTCACAGCAGAAGTAGAAAGTTATCTTAGTTGAGAGGCTGGTGTAATTCTGTATCTTTCAAACCCAAGCTGCACAGAAAATGAGATCCTCTGTCAATGACTGGTTTAATTTTTATAGTTGATAAGTGTAAATTAATGCACTGTCCACAGATTTGGGGGTTTTGTTGGCAAGAAGTTTATTCTAGGGAAGAATGGAGACTCAAGGGAGGGACTGGTCATTGCCTGTGCATGTTCAACACTTAATAATAAGTAAATAACACTAATAACACTAAAATACAGCTTATCCCTTGAGCTTCTGAGAGATGGAAACAACTGCAGTGATTTGTGTGTTTACCACCCAAAACTCACCTTCCTGAAGGCTGATGACAGCTCCTTCTGAAGCTGCTCACACTCTCTCTTCAAGCTCAGCTTCTCCTGCTCCATGGCTTTGACAATCCCTGCCTGGCTTTGATGCTTTTGGTGCTTTAGGGAGAGGATTGTGGACTCCAGCTGTCGGATCTGAGGAGATCAGAGATGAACAAATGGGAAAAGATGGCCCAGGGAATTCCACTTCATTTAAAATACCAGCTGATTTTGGGCTCACAGAATCTCAGGGTGGTTTGGGTTGGAAAGGACCTTAAATCCCATCCCATCCCACCCCTGCCATGGGCAGGGACACCTCCCACTATCCCAGGCTGCTCCAAATCCTGTCCAAGCTAGCCTTGGACATTTCCAGGGATAAAGGAGCAGTCACAGCTGCTCTGGGCAACTCTCAGATATTTCTGACATATTTGCTTTGCTATCTTGGCCTTTTTTCCCTTTGTCCTCCCCATAATCCACTTAATACTGCAAGCCAAGAAATTGCACAAGAAGAATGTTAGGAATATTAAGAATCTTTCTGTTAACTTGAAGTTGGACTGAAATCTTGGACAAGGACTACCAGGATTGTCTTTTAAAAAGAGAAATATTCTGGGAGTGTTGTGAAGTCTCATTCCCTGCAGATATTCAAAACCTGCTTGGATTGTGATCTATGCATGAGGGTCTGAGTGACCTCTAGAGAATTACCAGGATTGTCTTTTAAAGAAAAGAAATATCCTGAGAGTGTTGTGGAGTCTCATTCTCTTGAGAAATTCCACAAGAAGAATGTTAGGAATATTAAGAATCTTTTTGTTAACTTGAAGTTGGACTGAAATCTTGGACAAGGACTGCCAGGATTGTCTTTTAAATAAAATAAACCTCCTGAGAGTGTTGTGGAGTCTCATTCTCTGCAGATATTGCACAGGAAGAACGTTAGGAATATTGAGAATCTTTTGTTAACTTGAAGTTGGACTGAAATCTTGGACAAGGACTACCAGGATTGTCTTTTAAAAAGAGAAATATTCTGGGAGTGTTGTGAAGTCTCATTCCCTGCAGATATTCAAAACCTGCTTGGATTGTGATCTATGCAAAAGGGTCTGAGTGACCTCCAGAGAATCACCAGGATTGTCTTTTAAAGAAAAGAAATATCCTGAGAGTGTTGTGGAGTCTCATTCTCTTGAGAAATTCCACAAGAAGAATGTTAGGAATATTAAGAATCTTTTTGTTAACTTGAAGTTGGACTGAAATCTTGGACAAGGACTGCCAGGATTGTCTTTTAAAGAAAAGAACTATGCTGAGAGTGTTGTGGAGTCTCAGATGTTCAATCCCTGCTTGGATGGTGATCTATGCAAAAGTGACCTCCAGAGAATTACCAGGATTGTCTTTTAAATAAAATAAACCTCCTGAGAGTGTTGTGGAGTCTCGTTCTCTGCAGATATTGCACAGGAAGAACGTTAGGAATATTGAGAATCTTTTGTTAACTTGAAGTTGGACTGAAATCTTGGACAAGGACTACCAGGATTGTCTTTTAAAGAAAAGAAATATACTGAGAGTGTTGTGGAGTGTCATTCTCTGCAGATATTCAAAACCTGCTTGGATTGTGATCTATGCAAAAGGGTCTGAGTGACCTCCAGAGAATCACCAGGATTGTCTTTTAAAGAAGAGAAATATCCTGAGAGTGTTGTGGAGTCTCATTCTCTTGAGAAATTGGCACAGGAAAAACGTTTGGAATATTAAGACTTTTTTGTTAACTTGAAGTTGGACTGAAATCTTAGAAAAGGACTGAAATCTTGGAAAAGGACTTCACAACACTCTCAGGATATTTCTTTTCTTTAAAAGACAAGATTGTCTTTTAAAGAAAAGAAATGTCCTGAGAGTGTTGTGGAGTCTCATTCTCCGGAGAAATTGCACAGGAGAACGTTAGGAATATTAAGAATTTTTTGTTCACTTGAAGTTGGACTGAGACCTTGGACAAGGACTACCAGGATTGTCTTTTAAATAAAAGAAATATCCTGAGAGTGTTGTGCAGTCTCATTCTCTGCAGATATTCAATCCCTGCTTGGATTGTGATCTATGCAAAGGGGTCTGAGTGACCTCCAGAGAATCACCAGGATTGGACAAGAATTACCAGGATTGTCTTTTAAATAAGAGAAATATCCTGAGAGTGTTGTGGAGTCTCAGATATTCAATCCCTGCTTGGATTGTGATCTATGCAAAGGGGTCTGAGTGCCCTCCAGAGCTCCCAGCCCAGCCCTGCTGCCACCTCCCAGCTTGCCCAGGTTACCTTTTCCCTGGAGTGAGCCAGGTCTGTTTTCGTGCTCTGCACTTCCCTCTGCAGCCTCTCGTTGTCCTGCCTGAGCAGCCTCTGCTCCTGCTCATCCCAGGGGATGGGCCCCTGCTGCTCCTGCAGCCCTGAGGGAGGCACAGCCACTTCCAGAACCAGGTTCTTAAGACAGACAGAATTGCAGGGTTAGGCCTTCAACAAAGAAGCAGATATTTGCTCTATTCAGGTGGGGTTTAGGTGGATTTTCAGTAAGTGCAGGCTCCAAAGTTGCAGCATTCCCATCTCCCTCCCAGCCCACTCACTGTTGTTCCTTAAGAAATCCAATGTGCAAATCCCAAGTGCTTCCCTCTACTAAAATCATGGATAATAGCTGTGTGCACAAGGAGTGCACAGAGTTCAGCAACACAAAAAAAGCAATTTATGCTCTCCTTAGAGCCAAACAGAATGCAGCATTCTATATTATGCACTAATAACTGTAATTTAGCTGCTGTTGTACAATTCTGAAACAGCCTCTTTTCCACGTGGACATTAAATATTCCTTAATTACATGGCAAACAAGCCAAATTAGTAACTGAATTCATAAGAGCAATCCCAGGACTGCTGTCTATGACTTCCTTCAGTTACAAATCCTCATTAGCTGAGAGGTTGGTGTAATTCTGTACCTTTCAAATCCAAGTTGCACTGAAAATTAGCTCCTCTGCCAATGACTGGTTTCATTTTTACAGTTGATAGGTGTAAATTAATGCATTGTCCACAGGTTTGGGGGTTTTATTGGCAAAAGGTTTCTTCTAGGGAAGAATGGAGACTCAGGAGAGGGACTGATCATTGCCTGTCCACGTTCAACACTTAAAATACAATTTTTAAAAAACAGCTTAAAACCACATTATATCCAATACCAAATGATTCCAGCTACCTCCTGAGATGCCTGAAGCCTTTACCTTTTCACTGGTGCCCTGCAGCTGTTTGTGCAGTGCCATCACTTCTTGTTTCAGACTTTCCTTCTCCTGCTGTGTCAGCTGCAGGTCGGATTTCAGCTGGGACATTTGGAGGTTGGTGCTCTGCAGAGTTTCACTGAGGCTCTGAACCTGGAAAGAGCAGGAGCACAGCTTGGCTTTTGCTGGATCAGGATTCCCTATGTGGATCAGGTATCCCAGGTATTTAGGAGCTCTGATGGAAGGAGTGAAGTTATAATGTTGATTTCCCCCTTGGAAAAAGTTAAATTGAGTTTATTGCTCTCCACAAGTCCCTGGCAGGAAGGTGGAGCTGAAAGGGGTCAGGCTGTGCTCCCACAGGGACAGGATGAGGAAACAGCCTCAAGGTGTGTCAGAGGAGGTTTAGATTGGAAATTAGGGAAAATTTCCTCATGGAAAGAGTTTTTGAGCATTGGCACAGCTGCCCAGGGCAGTGGTGCCATCCCCACCCCTAAAAGGATTTAAAAGCTGGGTGGATGTGGCACCTGGGGACAAGGGGCAGTGGTGGCCTGAGCAGTGCTGGGGGAGTGACTGGACTCAATCTTATAAGGATTTTCTATCCTTAAAACCTGTAATTCCAAATGATTTTCCAACTTTCTGTTCCAAGCTCGCAGCCACCCACTTTGAATAGAGCCACAATGCTGCATTCACCAGAAACATTTTCCAGCCCTGGGCATTTACTGAGATATCCTGGAAAGAAGCTTTCCCTTGAATTGTTTATTCTTCCTGGCAGGAATTCCTCCTGCTCCAGGAATGCTGAGCCAAGCAGGGAACCACTTGATCCCATCCCTGCCTGGGGAAGGATGAGCCTGCACCAGGACAGAGGAGCAGCAGCAGAGTCTCTGCAGCATTTTAGGAATCACCAGGCAGAGCGAATTGGCAAAAGTAGCTTGGCTGTAGAGAGAAAAAATCCCTCTTTGTGTTTAAAAAGTTTCCTTTTGTACTTTAAGAGCATCTCTTTGAAAGCCCCTCAAGCAGCCATTGTCAGCTGCATGGCACCAGGAGGGGGCTTTCATGAGAAAAAAGCACTACAGGAGATGATAAAAACCATAAATCAGTGTTTCATACCTTGTCCTGGGAGAGGCTGAGCTGTGCTTTCAGTGCCTGACTCTGCTGCTCCCAGGATTTCTGCTCCTGCTTCAAGCTGCCAATTGCACTCTCCAGGCAGCTGACCTGAGCTACCTGCAATGAGATTACACAGGAATCCTCACTCAGGAATTTGTTTTTGACTCCCTTTCACTTCAAGGGTTACCCTAGAGGGAGTTAAAGCTAAGGAAGGAAGGAAAATGCAGGAAAGCAAAAAGCCCCTCAGCTCCCTGAATTCCCACACAATGGGATTATTATTTACAGTGTGCAGAGTGCTCTGCTCCAGTTCAGAGTTACAGTAGCTTAGAGATGCAATAAAAGTCCAAGAACACTGTCTTCCTTGTCCTGCTGCAGGATTTACATCCAGGCCTCTCTTCCTTGCAATGTTTGGAATTTTCTACATAATCAAATTACAGTAAAGCTGTGCTCCAGAATTGAAGCTTTCCTCTCTAAGACCAGCTAGGAAAAAAAATCCAGGCACTGGCAACAAAGCCTTTATCTGGTTTGAGGGTGAGGGAAAAACCATCCAGAGAAGTTTTACAGATACAGGAATTTTAACAGCCTTTTACAGCACATGGTGATGAAGGATTTTCCTTTCTTACCTTATCAATGCATCTGTTCAATTCCTCACTCAGGGCTTCTTTCTCTTTCTGCAGCTTTTCATTTTTAGTGCTCAAACTTGCAACTTCATTTTGAAGGTCAGCAAGATCAGGACATCTGGGCAGCTGTGGGAAACAAAGCCCTCAGAGCTGAATTTTTGTGCTGTCACAGAATTCGGCATGAAAATCAGGGGATGCCCAAATGGTTTGGGTTGGAAGGAACCTTTACAGGTCATCAAATTCCAATCCCCCTCTGGAATAAGCAGGGACACCTTCCACTATCCCAGGTTGCTCCAAGGTGTCCTTGGACATTTTCCAGGGATGCCAGGCCCTCCCCACCCTCACAGGGAAGGATTTTTCCATAATATCCCATGGAAATGACCAAACACACAGAGGGAAAACCACTGCACTGCTGACTTCCAATCCTTCTCCCAAGTGCCCCGGTGCTTTATCACTGCCTTTCCTCTCATTCCATCTCCTGTAATTAAGCTCCAGCCACAATCCACTCCTTCCTCAATAGGCCTCAGCTGCTTTTGCTTTTTGAGACCATTATCTGCCCTGAGCACTGAGTGTTTTACACCGTGCAGAAAATGACTTTGTGGAGCCCTAATCAGGGAACTGCCTCATTTGAAGCCTTCATTATCTGTGTTTATTAGCATACATTTACAGCCAATTGAACTGTGCTTGTACAGGAGATAACTGAGCTCTCCAGGAAATTATCCTCAGACCTTGTGAGACTCCCAGATATCCAGATGGGTTTAGCAACAGGAATTCTCCCAGACAGCACATGCTGGAAGAGCTCACTCCTTAAATGGAGCTAAAATGGGTTATCTCCAGTTAAAGAGGGAAATGTTCTCCTCTGGATCCCATTTGCCCTGTCTATCCCTTAATTAGAGCTTTAAATCTTTTTCTTGACCAAAGCTTCTCTTTGTAGATCCACTACTCCAAAAATCTTTTGGCAAAATCTAAGTGAACCCAATCTTATTTGAAGAATTGTGTGCTGCACCTGGAAACTGTCTGAAGAGGAGATACATTCCCTTTCTTTTAAGACTTTTATTTAAAGAAATCAACTATTTCCACCTCTTAATTTTCATCCATTAAAACATGGTGCAAATTAATCTGATGGAACTCAAACAGAGCCCCAGAAGGGTTTGGGTTGGAAGGGACCTTTAAAGGCCATCAAGTTCCAATCTCTCTGGAATAAACAGAGACACCTTCCACTATCCCAGGTTGTTCCAAGGTGTCCTTGGACATTTCCAGGGATGCAGGGACAGCCACAGCTCCTCTGGGCAAGAGGGTGCCATACCTGTTTTGTCTTCTCCAGCTCCTGCTTGAGGATGTGGTTCTCCTGCTCCAGTAGATGAGCTTGAACCTTCATTTTTGACAAATCCATCTCCAAAGATGACACCACATTTGATGACTGCAAAAAATGAAAGGCTCAGATTTCAATTTAGGAGACTCACAGAGCAAAGCTAAGCTGAGGATGCTGCAGCCACTGGATAGAGCTGAGATGGCACTGGATGAACAACATGGAAAATGCAAGGAAATATTTGGCATCACTAAGCTGTGTTTTCAAGACAAACCTGCACATTTTTCCCTCCTGCCTTTTGGCTGCTGCTGTGTTTAAGGCAGCACTTAGCAAAGTTCCCCTTTGAAATCCCATCCCAGGACAGGGATGCCAATTCCAAAGCCCCTGAAGTCCAACTGTCCTACCAAATCCTGTACCTCGATTTTGGAGTTCTCCAGCTCCTCTTTCAGCAGCAGCCTTTCCTTTTCCCATTCTTCCAGGGTACACTTCCCCTCTTCCCTTTCCTTCTGCTTGAGCACCCTTGCCAGCTGTTGATTGAGATCCTGCACATCTGCTTGGTTTTTGGAGTTCCTCTGGCTGAGTTCTGTATTTTCAGAGTCCAGCTGTTGGTTCCTGGTCTTCAGATCAGCCACCTGAGCAGGGACAGCAGTGACTTTACACCAGGAATGAGATTTTGAAGATTTCCTTTCTATTAAGGTGATTAAAGATCTGACAAGTCTCACTCTGACAGTGACTCCAAACAAATAATTTGCCATAATTGGCCTTAATTAGAGACCAGTCATATCAGTCACCCAAGACTTTGCCATGCTGGTGTGGATTTTGAGAGTTATCCTGATAGATTATTCTGAGCAAATATCTTCCTAAGCAATGCCAAGATGGCATGGATATTAAAGGTAATGAATCCTTTTATTTTACCTATCATAACAAGCCACTCCTAAAATAAAAGTAGCAGCCACATGGATGCAACTGGCAGCATTCCTAGACCAAGCCAGCTGGGAAATGAGTAGAGGTTGAATCACAATCTCTATTTCCCATGGGCTACTGCAGAGAATTGCACAAAAACTACAAAACAAAAGGTTTAAACTTTGTATTTCTATGACATAAACGTTCCAAGTTGACTGTGGAAAGTGCTCTCAAGCCTGTAAGCTGGACAATTACAGCTTTTTTTCTTATGAGCAGGTCAAGCAAGCCTCAAATCAATCCCAAAGAGGCAACAAAAACATTTATCAAAATTAAATTGTAACGTTTAAATTTATAAAATGCTCATTTTCTGCTGTCTTTGCGACTATCCAAGGAACAGCTTTGATGCAGTGATGATTTCTACAGAGAAGGTTCTGGGCTCAGGCCACACACCTGCTTTTTCAGGTTGTCCACCATCTTCTGCACAGCCACTTTCTCCTTTCTCACAGCCTCTATCTTCTGCCTGTGGAAAAAATTAAAGCTCATTAACACTAAAATAAATTATCAACATACATAACTGCAAGACTGCACAGGAGGACATCACCTCAAGTTGTGCCAGGGGAGGTTTGGATTGGGTATTAGGAAAGATTTCTTCACTGCCCAGGGCAGTGGTGGAGTCCCCATCCCCAGAGGGATTAAAATCCATGTGGATGTGGCACTTGGGGACACAGGTCAGTGGTGGCCCTGGTTAATGGTTGGACTCGATGATCTTGGAGGTCTTTTCCAACCTTAATGATTCCAAAAATGAGTTGTTTTTATTAAACACCACCAGAAATGGTAACTGTGGGTATTTATGCTCAGCATCCCTGCTCTGCATCAGCCTGGCAAGTGCTCAACCTCTCAAGGTGCCCCAAGTGGGTCTTTCCTAGAGGGGAAGAATAACCCCAGGATCAGGGATGGTCCTGCACTTGCCAAAGACCCAACCACTGGAATAATCTGTCAGAGGAGCCTCTCCCTGCCTTTGCTGAAGCACAAATAATTGCATCAGGTCAGCTCCTAAATCCTCTGTGTGTGTTATTGGGTCACTTCAATGCCTACAGCTAAACCCCTGCCTGCCTCTGGGGATGGGCAGGACCAGCTGGGGCAGGGAAAAGGATGAGGAATGACCTGACAAGCTGCTGGATTTCCATGAAATAACCCCATTTTGGATCTGTACAGCACCTAACACACAAAGGAGCTTGGAGAGAAGGGACGAACCCATTGTGGCAGAGCAGACAACAGCCTGAAGGCATCACAGGGTGCATTCCCCGTGGAATTCTCACCTCATTTCTTCCCTGGATCCATTCAGCTCCCTCAGTTTCAGGCTGGAAGCGCTCCCTTCCTCATTTAACAAAGTCACCTCGTTTTTCAGGACGGCGTTTTCCTCACGGAGCTTCTCGGCCTCACACCTGTGGCACAGACAGGAGACAAGTGAGAACAGCTCCTGGGGGACAGCTGGAGAGGGAAAAAGTCCCCCAAGTCAGAGCCAATGCTTCAAAAACAAAGCTACAACTGCCTTGTTTTATGTATAAAAGGTGTACTTATATTTTACATGAATTCAGCAGGAGCGCTCCCCAGTTTGTTCCAAAAACCCCAAAATTTTACAACAAACTATAAAAAAACCCCTGGGCTTTTGGGGCATGTTTTTTAAGTGAGTTAAAATCTAAAGTTTCACACTTTATTCTACATATCTTTCAGCCCTTAAGCTGAAAATAACAACTGAACACCACAATATGCAGATTGCCAGGAGAGTGAGCTGTTTCCCCAACTGCAATTCAGAATTCTGGGAACAGCACGGTTGGAAAGTGTCTTTTCTGTCCTCAGGAGACTGCACAGAAATAACTTAGCCATGGTGGGACACCTGAAAGAACAATTTCCTGCAGGAAGCTGGCGCTGAACAATAATTAAACCACTTGTAGCCACTTTATCCATTAAAAAAAAAGGAAATCCTTGCTGGAATACAGCAGTTAAAAACAAGTAGGTAAAACCTGTGATGAATATAGTATAATGAATATATGTTTTATAACTGTATTTACCATATCCCACTCCTGAGGGGTTCCTAACTGGGAAAAAAAGTCCCTATAATTCTCAATATTAACATAAATACTGAGAAAAATAGAAGCACTTTTAGCATTTCAAGTTACCATAATCCTACAGCATTCACCGAAATACTGAGGCAAAACAGGAGCAATTTTAGCCTTGTGAGCAACATTCAGCTCTAGAAGGGAACAAACTGAGTGAAGTGAATATTAGTAAAAGCTACAAAGCTCTCTGGAGGTGTTACCATGGATTTTGGACATGGGAATACAATGGGTTTGTGCTGGAGGACGAGCTACACACGGTGACGGTGACATCCACACACAGGACAGCTGGCAGGCGCTCCAGGCACAGAGAGGAGTAAGTCACACACAGTTATTGGTTCCAGTGGCCTTTATGATCCGTGACTAGAGGAGTTAGAGGAGTCCATGGCAGTGCTTGCTACTCAGAGTTAAACCAGAGTTAATCTAGGGTGGTTAGAGGAGCAGCCAGGGCAGCGCTGGGTTAGTGGCTAACGCCGCGTTACGTTACCTCAGCAGGTCAACCTTCTGCTGCAGCTCAGTGCACGTGCTCTGCAAGCCCTGGGTCACTGCCCTCCTCTCCTCTGGGGGACCCACAGCTTCCTCTTCCACCTGGGGCTTGGGATCCCTCATTCCTGCTTTTCCCACTTGTGTCACGGCGCTGTCACCTTGGGGGTTCTTGTCCTGCTGGCCCATGAATGTGGTGGGATGTTCTTCCAGCTTCCCACCTCTCGTGCCACTGGGCACACCTGAGTCTCCTTGAGCATCTTGTTCTTGAACATCCTCCAATTCTTTAACATCTTCCAATTCTTTAATACCCTCCAATTCTTTAACATCTTCCAATTCTTTAATACCCTCCAATTCTTTAATATCTTCCAATTCTTTACCTTCCACGAGGAATTTGGTGTTTTCATCTTCAAACTTGATGCTTTCCACCTCACTTTCTTTTTGTTCACAACAAAGCCTCCTCAGCCTACGCAGGTTCTCTTCCAGCACTCCATTTTTTTCAATTAACTGCATCACTTCGGCCTTCAGATCCTCATTTTCTATCTGCATTTCCTCTTGCAGTGACAGAAGTTCAGCCTGTGCAATGGATCTGGCTTCCAGCTCTTCCATCCTTTTCCAAAGCTGAGCTATTACGCTCTTCAGGTCACCATTTGCTGCCCCAGGAGTGTGATCCAGCACGAGAGAGTCTTCACTCAGTTCTTCAGCCCTCTCCAGCTCCACCTGCACCTTCAAAGCATCAGAAACAAGCCCTTTATTTTTGGGAGCTGTTCTGTGATTTAGCAGATGAACCTTCTGCTGTTTGACATCGTTGTGGAGCACTTTTGGCCTGGGAACTTTCTCCAGATCTCTCTTTTTTGGCAGCAGAGGCACCCAAGAAAGGTTCTTGTCACCATCCTGGTTGCCATCAGCATCCAGAGCTGCTTGACTCCCCTGGATCCAACACCCCTGTGCCTCAGGGTGGCCACCAGCTCTGGCTTTCACACATCCCTCCTCCAAATCCCAATCCATCTCCGACATTTCTTCCAGGTCTGTAGCATCAGCCTCCAGAGGTGGAAGGACATTGAAATCTGCCCCCAGGGCCACATCTTGACCATCACTGGGCAACCCTTCAAAGCTGGGCTCCATTTCCTCTGGTTCTGAGCCAGACTGGGAGCAGCTGGGGCTGGGAGGATGCAGCTCCTGCTCCGCTGCTCGCAGCCGGTGCTGCAGCCGCAGGATCTGGGCAGCCATCCTGACATTCTCCTTCACTGCCTGCTCGTGCACCTTCTGCAGGTTTTGGAGAACATCCCCATCGTCTCCCAGAGGAGCTGCACCAGGAAAAGCAGCAATCTGGCTCTTGGCTTTTGCATACTCACTCTCCAGGGCCCTGTAATGGCTCTGCAGGGCAGAGAAACTCCGTGTCTCCCACTGCAATTTCTGTATCTTCCCTCGGAGGTCTGAGACTTCCAGACCCATCTCAGCCTTTTCTGTCTCTGCTCTCTCACAAATGTCTCTGTTTAAACTCTCCAGAGCAAGAAGTTTGGAATTGAGCTCTTCTTTCTCTCGCTTATACTCACTGTCCAGTCTCTCCAGCTTTTCCCTAACCAGTTTCCCATTTTGCTCCACTGTGGATATTTGTTCATCTTTCTCCTTTAGCTCTTTTTCGTGGTCATTTTGGAGTTGGTTTATTTTCTCCATCATCTTTTCTTCTTGCTCCTGGGCAGCATTCCTCAGCTCTCTCAGCTCTTTCTCCAGCTGCTCCCTCTCACACACCAGCTTGTTCACTTCCTCCTTGAAATGTTTCTCCAGGAGATCCTTCTCCTGGCTCAGGGCAGAGCAAAAAGCCTTCTCACTTGCCAAGCTTTCCTTCAGCTGCTCGTGGGCCTCAGCAGCCTCCTGAGCAATCTCATCCCTTTCAAACTCCCACTGGGATTTCTCCTCTCTCTGCTGCTCAGCAAGTTCCTGCAGCTCTCTCTGGTAACGTCCTTCCAGGCTCTGCAGGGTTTCTTCATATTTATTCACAAGGGTTTGTGTGTCCACAGAAAACTGAGTTTGTGCATGGGATGCTCTTCTGTTATAGTCACTTGCCATTTTTTTCCTAGACATGGTTAACATAAGATATTACTAAACTACCTCAGAGATTAAACTGGCTTCTTAGGCTGAACAAAACAAGTTGGAAATTACTTTTTTTTTTTTTTTCTTTTAATCCACTGACTATTGGATGGGTGTTTCTGGGAGCTGCAAGTTAAATTTGAGGCAATTTGGTGAAACTTCAAAAAGAAAAACTGCCTTGGAAAAGTGCAACAACTTATGAAAAGTCCTCAGGAAAGGTTTTATGTGCAATTTGTGCCCTTCAGGTCCTGTGCTCAGATTTTGGGGGGACAGATGCTCTTACACCCCGGGGTGGTTTCAGTTTCTTTTGACACTCCATGTTGGCTAAAAAAGCACTTCCCTGCCACCCCTTTCCTTCTTCAGCAAAGAACTCTGAAAACCCAGAGCTGATTGAGTTTTAAAGGGATTTGTGGAGCACAGGGATCCTGAGCAGAGCTCGAGTTAATCACTCCTGGTTATGCTTTAACACAACTGCTGCCTCTGGGCGAGCTAAAAATGAATCTAAAGATCTGCTTGAGAAAGGTCACAAGAGAAAAAAACCCCTGGAGAGCAGCCCAGAGGTGTGGAGCAGAGCAGGACACCTGGAATTCCCCAGCAGGGAGGTGTTTCTGCCCTGGGCTCACCAGGCTCCAGCGCTGTCCCCACCAGGGGTGACACTCACCTTTCCTCCTCCAGCTCCTGCTGGTGCTTCCTCAGCAGCTCCTCCTGGAGCTCCTCCTTCTCCAGGGCGTGCAGCTCTGCCAGCCTCTTCAGCTGCTCCTGGAAGCCCTGCTCCAGCTCCCCCTTCTCCTCCTGCAGGCTCTGCACCACCGCTCTCATCTTCTCTTCCACCCAGGCGCTCTTCTGCATCAGCTCCTCCCGTTCCTGCCTGAACTTCTCATTCAGCTGCTCCACTCTGGCCCTGACTTCATCTTCACGCTCCTGCCTCAGCAGTTCCTGCAGACTGGCTTTCTCCTCATCAAAATGCAGCTGTAATTTGTTTTTCTCCTCGTTGTGTTTGCAGCTGAGCTTCTCCTGCTGCTCTCTGAGCGCTGCTGCCTCTCCCTGCAGCTCTGCTATTTGATTTTTGAGGCCAGTGATCTCCTTTTCCATGGCATTCATCTCCTCAGCAAACTTCTGCCTCAGATCCTCTTGCTCCTTTTCCCAGTGGGCTTTTGTCTCATCCAGCTGCTTTTCATAGTGGCTCACCTACAGGAGGGAAAATGGGATGGGTTTGTTCATTTTCCACAGAATATTCTACAGGGATGTTTCCATCAAGATTTCCATCTAGTTTTGTATATTCACTCTACTGAATATTTGCACTTCAGCATCTCATATTAATTTCCCTGGAAAGAATGCATCAGTGCTCAGCTTTATTTCTTCCTGGGATCATAGAATCCCAAATTGGTTTGGGTGGGAAGGGACCTTCAAGATCATCTCATTCCAACACTTACTGTGTCTTCAAGCTCCTGTTTGAGGTGATGCAGATCCCTGTGGTGCTGCTCCTTCATCTGCTCAATGGCCATTTCTGCCTCTATGCTCATATTTAATGGGTTGCAGTCTTCTGAACCGAGTCCTTTGGAAAAAGCAATCAAGTAATAATTTATATAACTATAAAAACATTAATTATACAATACATAAATAGATATAATTCTCAACAGAAGTACTTCCTCGATTCAAATTTGTTTGGCAGCTCTCAAACTCCCATCACAAACAGAGCCAGGGAACTGCAAACTTCAATTTCAGCTTTAAATTTGGTTCAGCAGTCACAGCCCAAATTAACATTAAACACCAAATTAGAGTTTCCCTGGAAGGTTTTCACAGAATGACCTCTAAGATGTTATAAACTCCTGCAGCCCAGATCTCAGTCCTACAGGAGGGATGTTTTACCTTGGTCAGGCTCAATCCCAGTGGTGCCATGACCCTTCATGTCGATGTCAAACTCCTCTGACAAGGAATTTCTCAGGGCAGGCCTGAGCACTTTGCCCTGGGCACGGAACTCCTGCAGCTCGGAGTGCAGCTCATCAATCTGGTCCTGCAGCTCCTGACAAGGAGGAAAACACAAAAAGCTGAGTGAAAAGGGGCCAAGGCTGCTGAGCATCCACCCAGTCCCACCACAGCACATTTGGGTGGGAATTACAGCAGAGTAAGAGCTGTCAATAAACACAGTGCCACAGTCTAACAAGGGGGAATGGCTTCCCACTGCCAGAGGGCAGGGCTGGACGGGAGATTGGGAAGGAATTCCGACTCTGAGGGTGGGGAGGGGTGGAATAGAATTCCCAGAGCAGCTGTGGCTGCCCCTGGATCCCTGGCAGTGCCCAGGGCCAGGTTGGACAGGGCTTGGAGCACCCTGGGACAGTGGGAGGTGCCCCTGCCCATGGCCAGAGGTGGAATAAGATGGTTTTTAAGGTCCCTTCCAACCCAAACCATTCTCTGATGATTCTACAATCCCAAACTTTCAAAGGTGAAGGTGTAACAGGAGCTCCAGGAGCTTTCCCTTTATTCCTTCTTCCTGTGACCTTTCATTGAAAAGCAGCTTTAGTAACACTTCCAAACAGTTGGGAAATCCCTCCTCAAACACCATCTACTTGAAAAAAATCAAATCAGAAGCAAAATATCAAATTAGGAAAGAGATCCCCTCATTACTGCATTTACCATCTGGTCCTTCCTCCTGCCTGCCAGAGGAACATCCCAAGGGTTTGTGCCAAGAGCTGTGCACTCCACTCCAGGAACAGCAGCTATTGAGGAAAACAACTCCCTGAGTGTGCAAACACACAATCCTGCAGCTCTGAAAGGCCCAGGAAGTGAACCTTGAGTACTGACTTCTATCTGCCATCCTCAAAAAGAGAAAAAATCAGCTGCATATTGAGAAGAACCAATTCAACTCCTATTTCTAGGCAATTCTTGCTTTTAAACTGCAGCTTCCTAGGAGAGCTGCTGTGCTGTTTCCAATCCAACAGCAAAGGCAGCCCTTTATTGAATGGAAATAATCCTGCAGAACAGATCACAGAACCCCAGAATGGTTTGGGTTGGGTTTGGGTAAAGCTCATCCCATTCCACCCCTGCCATGGCAGGGACATCTTCCACTGTCCCAGGCTGTTCCAAGCTCCATCCAACCCAGCCTTGGACACTTCCAGGGATCATAGGGCAGCCACAGCTGCTCTGGGCAACAGATGAGCTGGCTCCTCTGTAGAAATCAAAAAGTAGATGTGTAAATGGAAAACCTGCAGGCTCACCTTGAAGTCTTTCAAGTACACAAGATGGAAGAGAAAGCAAACTTTCTGTTCTCAGGTTTATTAAAAAAAATATTTCTGGACTGAAAACCAGCAAAATGTGGATGTGTTTTATTTCTCCTCTAAGTTCCTGGAACTCTGAACTCACAGAGCCCCAAGGTCCCTGGGGGCACCTCACCCCCTTAGTTCAGCCAGGGGGAAGAGATTTCCAACCTGCCTCGTGCTGCTGCTTGCAGTGGGGATGTGGCACTTGGGGACATGCTTAGGGCAGGGCTGGGCAGTGCTGGGGGAATGCTTGGACTCCATCTGAGAGGGACTGTCCAACCTAAATGGTTCTGTGATGTTCCTGGTGGACACAGGAGCCACTTACCCTGCACTGCTGCTCGTACTCGCTCCTCATCTGGGCCAGCCTCTCCTCCTGCAGGAAAAACTCTGCACTGGTGGGATCCAGGTCACCAAACTGCAACACAGGAGTGGAATATCCAGTCATCCACCCAGCCACCCTGCAGCCCTGCTCAGGACAGCATGGAGCCATCCCAAGCAGTCCTGCAGCCTGCACTCCCCTCTCTCCACTCCGGATTTCTATTTTAAATAAAGAAAATCCACTTTATTCATAGCAGGGAATGAGTAACTTCCCAAAAAAACCTGTCTGCCATCTAGCACAGCTCTCATGTTCATTCTGATTCCAGATCACAGCTTTCTACCTTAGCATATGCACATCTCAGCGTGGTAAAAAATCCCAAGCTTTAAAGAAGGCTGGAAATCCCAATATATGAACCCTAGGCTATGGTTGCACAAATTTAAACATCTCTGGAGAAGCTGATATTCTGAAAGTTTAATGTAATACAGCCATGAACAGCTGATCACCTCGATTTTCACCTAATTCCAGCAGTGATGCCCTGTAAAACCTCACTCCTCCTGGAAAGGACCTGCAAGTTGGGCCCATCCAAAACTCTGTGCTGGGGGAAAAAAAATAAAAATCCCTGCAGATCTGCAAGATGATTGCTTCATTCTAAGGCTCCCTGTTTTAATTAGAATAAAATGACAGCTAAGGTGGAATATCTGTATTTTCCTTAGCTGGAAGGCAGCCCATGTCACCAAGGCAGGCTGTGCCTGGATAATCTGGATAGAGACCCCAAAGCCTCTGGCTATCAGCTAAACTGGCAGCTGGAATGTAGCAACTTAAAAATGATTTAATTCTGAAACCCCACTGGGAAAAGGGGGATTTACCTTCTCAGCCAGGACATTTTCCAAGTTCCTCTGCAGTTTGCTTGCCAGACTTTCACACTCAGCCAGTTTTTCTCCGTTTCCAAGAGCTCGTTTTCCAGGCGGCTGTTTTCCTGGAGAAAACAAAAAACCCCACAACAGATCAGCACTTGGAGGAGGAAAAATCAGCATAATAAGGGTAACTCCCAATCCAGCATGACACTATTCCAAGCTTCAGGTGATGACAGGAATTATGAATCTTTATTCTCCACACACAACCCACTCCTGCCACAGCAAGTGTGAACACTGGACTTTTGATAAATTATCAAAAGGCTTAACAGCAAGTTTGCTTTGCATGGTTTGGTTGTTTTAAAAGAGGATTTTAAACTTGATCAGGATATTTTATCTCCTGGCTTGACAGCTCATCTGAGAGCTGTGCACACACTCTGCACGTGATGGCAGCAGAGATTTGAGATCTCTGGAGCTTAGGAATCCATGGAACAGCCCATTGAGGTGCCCTAAACACCAATTCTCATGGATATGCCTCAACCTTGCTGCTTCAATGATTTTTGGCCAGCTAAAAATAGCCCAGAACTCGTCCTTCCAACATGGACTGTAAGAGTGACTCCCTCTGCCAGGGCATTCCTGATTTTGGGGGAAATCCTGGCTGTGTTCAGCCCCTGTTACCTTCAGGGCCAGGCCCAGGCGGTCCCGGGTGTAATTCTCATCCGTTTTCAGCTTTTCAATCTCCTGCTCCAGCTCCAGCCTCTGTTTGTTGGCCTGCTGCAGGATCTGCTCCCGCTCCCTGCGCAGCTCGTTCTTCAGAGCAGAGATTCTCTCCTTGTACTCCTCGTCCAGCTTCCTGCCGGGGGGACAGGAGCCCGTTAGAGGAAGTGTGGAAACCCAGGGAATATTTCCCTGTCTGCTCTGGGGTGCCCTGACCCCAGGGGAGCACTGACTTTGACCCTCATCCATGGAGAAAGTTTCCTACACTTCAAGACAGACTGGAATCCACAAAAGTGTGAAATAGATTATAGAGAGCAGTGTAGGTGTATCACTGGGTGAGAAATTGAGGTTTTGGGATTTTTAGTATGTCGTGGATGGAAGCAAGATGGAGGGCACAGGGTGTTGTCCTGGGTTTCTTCTTCCTCCTTCTCCATGGGTTTGAGTGGCATTTTGTAATTGGGCAGAAAAGTCCCCATTGGGGGCTCTGTGGGATCAGTTATTGGGTTAAAAGGGAAAATAATCCAGGTGTCAGCTCTTAATTGGATAGTTTAGTCAATTTTTGGCCATTTTGTGCCTTCTAATGAAAAGCTGCCAAACTCACAGCAGTGAGACTGTTTTACTGATAAGAAATAGTGAACACCTGAGTCTGAGCATGAACTACTGTCTCAAGTGCCTTCAATCCAGACACAGACAAACCAACAACTGGAACCCTACAAGGAAGAGGGTGACAAATACTGCTGGGGGTGAAGCTGGGTGGTCACCAAGGCCCTGCCAGGAAGGAAGGAAGGAAGGAAGGAAAGGAAGGAAAGGAAGGAAAGGAAGGAAAGGAAGGAAAGGAAGGAAAGGAAGGAAAGGAAGGAAAGGAAGGAAAGGAAGGAAAGGAAGGAAAGGAAGGATGGAGGGATGGAGGGATGGAGGGATGGAGGGATGGAATGGAGGGATGGAGGGATGGAGGGATGGAGGGATGGAGGGATGGAGGGATGGAGGGATGGAGGGATGGAGGGATGGAGGATGGAGGGATGGAGGGATGGAGGGATGGAGGGATGGAGGGATGGGTGCTGCAGCTGCCCCACCTGAGGTTGTACTCGTTGCGGCGCTCGATGGCGGCGTGGTGATCGTCCACCTCCGAGGCCATCAGGGATTTCAGCTTCTCTGCCTTCTCCAGGTCCGAGCGCAGCTTCTCCTTCTCCCTGGCCACCTGGTCAAACCTCTCCCTGGGCAGAGCAGAGCAGAGCCAGCCTGCATTAGGTCAGCCCTCACTGCTCCCCCCCAAAAAGGGGATTTGGAAACATCACAGAAGAAGCTTGGAGAGATCTCCAAGGGTGTCATCAACTGAATTTAGTCACTGGATTTGAACCTGTACCCAAACAGCTCTGGACATGTCTTGGTGTCCCCACAGATCCTGAGACCTCAACACTTGAGACCCTCAGCTGTGGTCCAGCCTCCAAATTCAAATCCTGAAATGGTTTGGGTTGGAAGGGGCCTTCAAGACCCTCTCACATTCCAGCCCCTGCCACGGGCAGGGACACCTTCCACTGTCCCAGGGAGCTCCAAGCCCTGTCCAGCCTGGCCTTGGGCACTTCCAGGGATCCAGGGGCAGCCACAGCTTCTCTGGGCACCCTGTGCCAGCCCCTGCCCACCCTCCCAGCCAGGAATTCCTCCCCAATCTCCCATCCATCCCTGCCCTCTGGCAGTGGGAGCCATTCCCAGTGTCCTGTCCCCCCATTCCTTGTCCCCAGTCCCTCTCCAGCTCCCCTGGAGCCCTTTTAGGCCCTGGAAGTGGCTCTGAGCTCTCCCTGGAGCCTTCTTTTTCAATGGAGAAACCTTCACAGTGAGTCCAGCACAAAGTCAAACTGTGCTGACTTTCAAAGGAAAAACACTGGGATTTACAGTGGTACAGATTTTGTACCTCACCTCCACATCTACCACATGGCAGAACCTCTGCAATGCCCCAAATCAGTTTGGATTAAAGGTACTGATAAACTCCACCAGCCTCTGCCCTGAGCTGTGAATTCCCTGGCCATCAATGACCACTGGGGACAGCAGCGACCACTCCCAGACTGGGAACAGCCTGCTGCTTCCATTCTTCATTTTTAACCACATTTTCCTGCACTCCTTGGAGGTTTCAGTGTTTTTTCCAGGCAAAACAAGACACCTGGAAGTTTCTGAGCACTCCAACAGAGAACTGAGGCTTCCAGTGCCACCCCAGAGCCCCTGGGAGCACCAGCACCCCTCAGCTGCTCCCTCAGCTCCTGCTTGGCCACCAGAGCAGGGAGCAGCACCTCAGCCACCCCTGGGACTCACATCAAGTGCCTGATCTCTGTTTTGAAGCTGGCCAGGGCTGCCTGGTGCACCCCATTCTTGGTGATCAGGAGCTCGTTCTCCAGCGCCAGCGTCAGCTCCGTCAGGTTCACCTTCCCATCCAAGCTGAAGTCCAGAGCCTGTGGAAACAACAAACCCTCTGAGTGGAATGAGCTCCCTGCAGGAGCCTGGAGACATTTCTGCAGGGATTGACAGGATAGAAGGAGCAGGCTCACAAGAGATCTCTGCTGGCTGATTAATCTGTCACAAACACCCTGAGGGCAATAAACCAGACATCTCTGCCACCTCCCTCCAACAGAGCTGCTGCCAGCTGTGGAGATGGGAAATGTCCTGCTGCAAAGTTACAGCAAATTAAGCCCAGGACTGATGAATTGCACTAATTCCCTGCAGGATCTAAGGAGCCTGGACTCTGCTGCTGTGAGGAGGTGGCTGGGGATGCTCGTGTCAAACAAAAGCAGCTCTTGCAACAGAGGCAACACAGGGGCAGCCCTGCAGGGGGGATTTGATGGTGAGGATCCCACCTCTCAGAAAGCAAGTTATCATCAGAAGCTGCTTGGGATTTTGTAAAATCCCAGAATGGTTTGGCTGGAAGGGACATTCAAGGTCATCCAGACCCCTGCCATGGGCAGGGACACCTTCCACCAACCCAGGCTGCTCCAAGCCCAGGTGGCTCCAAGCATTGAAGAAAGGCCTTTTCTTTCCCTGGAAGTGTTCAAAATCCATGTGGATGCAGCATTTGGGGATGGGTTTCAGTGGTGAACAAGGGCTGAGCTGACAGCTGGACTTGTCCAACCTAAACCCTGCAGGAGCACAAAGCAAAGCACTTGTGGTGGGGCTGAAACACTGCAGACACTGGAGAAACCACCCCAGTGACACCAGTAGAAAGCAATTTTCCAGGGGAAAGCAATAAAGTGAAGGTGGACACCCACACCTGGCCAAGGTGGACACCCACACCTGGCCAAGGTGGACCCAACCTTCTCAACCAGTGCAAGGTGATGAGGGGGTTTTAAATCCTGAGCCATGGCAGGGGTTATTCCAGGCTGGCTGTTCTCTACTCACAAGGATATTTAAAAGCCAGGAGAATCACCCTCATCACTGCTGGAATCCAGTGAGGGTCACATGAAATGATCTTCTCCGACCCACAGCCTCTAATGAGATGGACAGGGATGGATTTATTCAGGTATCTGATTTCATCCCCATCACCCTGTTACTCTGTCTAATGGAACACTGAGGACTGGGCAGGGTTTCAAGTGCTGTCCTCCACCTCAGCACAAGCAATAATTCAGGTCACCCCAGTGCTCAGAGGTTTGCAGGTGCAGCTATTCAGGGAGGAAAAGCAATTAAATTGCTTCCTAACAAATGTAGGTGACCTCTTCAAGCTATGCTGGAAATCACAGTGTATTTTTATAATTAAAAATGATAAAATGGGATGTACCATAAAGGAAATTATTGGAAATTTCCCAGAACTCTTGTTACTAGCACTGGGAATTTTTATAGGATCATAGAATGGTTTGGGTTGGAACAGATCTTAAAGATCATCCAGTTCCACCCCCCGCTATGGGCAGGGACACCTTCCACTATTTTTATCATTAAAAATGATAAAATGGGATGCACTATAAAGGAAATGATTGGAAATTTCCCAGAACTCTTGTCACTAGCACTGGGAATTTTTATAGAATTATAGAATGGCTCGGGTTGGAACAGAGCTTAAAGATCATCCAGTTCCACCCCCTGCCATGTGCAGGGACACCTTCCACTAGTCCAGGCTGCTCTAAGCCCTGTCCAACTTGGCCTTGAACACTTCCAGGGATGGAACAACCACAGCTTCTCTGTGGGAAGTTTTAAAAGGGGAAAAACCAGGGACTTCGGAAAAGAAAAAAATAACTCAGCGTCCAACACAGGGATAAAAAAATACACATAAAACCAGGGGTGAGATGCAGCTGGGGGTTACCTTCAGGATCTCCTGGCTGTTCTCTATGCCCTCCTGGTGCCAGCAGTCCAGGACCCCCTCCACACAGCCATAGCCCATGCCATCATCCAGGCTGGAGAAGAGGGAGAAGCCGATGGTGCTGGGCATGGCCGAGGGGGTGGTCGTGCGTCGGCCGCTCTCGTCGAAGGACTGCAGAGAGGATGAGGATGAGACAGGGCAAAGGCAGTGCCCACAGGGCTTTACCAATGGAATTTCCCTAGCACTGCTCCAGAGATTAAGGATTAAGCTCTGTTTTTCCTCACTGCCAAGCAAAACCCGGCAGGAGCATCGCTGCTGACCTCAGGGCACAAGCAGGCACTCGGGGTTTAAAATAAATCCCAGGAGGAGCAGTGTTCCAGAGCTGGCCTCATTGCTCCAGAAGGGTTTGCCACTGCTCATTTTTGGTTTGGAATGTCACTTTCCCTAAAACAGCTGCAGGAAGCATTTGTAGAGTGGTTTGGGTAGAGCCCTCAGCATGCAGGCAGAGACAGGGAGCAGATTTCAAACTCTCTCTCAGGAAAAAAAAAGCAAAAATTGGAGTAGAGACATGGGAGCTGCATGTCCCCAGCCTATCCCAGGCAGTGCTTCCCCCTGCACCCAGTTCATGCTGGATGCCCCATCCTGGAAGTGTTCCAGGCCAGGCTGGAGGGACTTTGGAGCCCCCTGGGACAGTGGAAGGCGCCCCTGCCCATGGCAGGGTGCTGGAACAAGCTTTAAGGTCCCTTCCAACACAACCCACCCTGGAACTCTACAAGGCTCTACCACTGCACTCCACAGGTTGCCAGAGCCCTCTCCAAGCCCCAAAACTTCAAAGTGGAGCCAAGTCCCCTTTCTCATGAGGGTGTTCTGTGTTTTATCTCCTCCAAAAGAGTTTTTTTCTGAGCGTGAAGTTGAAATCTGCTTTTGGAGCAGGGCAGGCAGCAGCTCACTGCCACCACCTCCTGCCTCACAGCTGCCCCTGCAGGGACAAACGCTGAGGAAGAGGAGGAGACAGGCTGGGGGGGAGCTGTTCAGGAATTCTCCTGCTCCTTTTACCCCAGGATTCTCCTGTCACTTTCTCACCTGCATGGAGAGGTGGCGTTTCAGCTGCCGGTACGGAGTGGATGCTGAAGGGGTGAGAGATTTCCCATTTCTAAACAGGCCATAAAAGAAATCCTCTATGCTCATGGTCCCATCTTGCTCCAGGTTATGGAGCACCTCTTCAAGCACCTGCAAGGAGACAGAAATCATGTAAAAGGCCAAAAAAATCTGGCACAGAGCAAACATTCTATTCCCAAAGCTCCAAACAGAGCAAAGCAAGAACTACCTGCTACATCAGCCTACCACATTTCCATATTCTCCATGTGGAAAATTGCAGGCACACATACACCATGAAAAAAAGCTCCTGGTCATCTTGGAGCTGCTGTTTAATGAGGCAGCAGGAAAAAAAAAACCAACTCATTTCATTCTGCTCCTGAGCCAGTGTGACCTCAGGAATTCAGCTCGAGGTACTGAGAAGCCAAACCCTGAGCAGCTTGAAGTGACCAGGCGAAAAAAAAAACCCTAAGACACTGCAAGGTTATCATAAATCTGTTTTATGCTTCAGGGCATGCTGCTTTCTCAAAAGTAGGGCTGGAGATGCTCAGATTAGCTCCTCACTATTTCTTTGTCTACAGTTTATCTTTTCCATTTTCTGCCTTAATACCCTGAAAGCATTTCACTGTGGATGCTGCAAAGGAATACCTGCTCAGGAACATGTTTTGTGGAGGAAATTAATGCAAGCCATGTTATCTTAAGATGCAAAAAACTTGACTTTTTTAATAAAACTAAATCCTCAGTTGACAAGAGCCTTTTTTTTTGTTAAAGATTTCATTTTCTCATGGGCTCTTGCTGCAGGACAGAAACACCCACAGGCCTTCCCAAAGTCAAAAGCAACCACCTATGAATATTTAACCCATATTTGCTGTCTAGCTAGAAAATTCCTAGGATTACAGAGACATGTTTGGAATCCAAGCCATGCTTTTAAATTCCAGATCCCTCTGTGACTGCGTGAGGAGCACGCACGCCACGGCTCAGCCTGGCAGCTGCCTTCTCCTGATGGTTTGGGACCAAAAACCTCACTGAGAACCAGCAGCTGGAGCTGGAAACCCCTTCCCAAGCAGCCAGCTGTGCTTGTGGTGAATCCCAGGAGGGATTTTGGTGCTCACACTAAAGGCCAGGCAGGGCAGGGCTGGGATGGGTCGCTCACCTCGCCGGCCGCCGCCTGCAGCCCGTGCTGCTCACAGATGGACACCAGCTTCTTCCTGTTCAGGTGGCCATCCCTGGTGATGCCCAGGTGCTCACAGACCTCCTGAAGCTTCTCCTCGATCCAGTCTGGGCTCGGTGAGGCCCCAGGGGAGGCGTTCAGGTCGTCTGGGTTCCAGAAGCGCAGCTGCCCTGGAAGGGGGGAGATTGCTCCGGTGTCTGCAGCGAGGAGCAGAACATCTGGGGTTCTGCACCCCACAGAGAACCTGCTCCTGCAGCGGGCACAGCTCCTCCCTGGCTCTGCACATCACAAGGGATCATTTGTCTGGCTTCAGAGCACACTCTGGGGTTAAGGATGTGGATTGTGGTCCCACCAGACTCTGCTCAGCATTTCACTCACTTGTGCCACCAGGGGAAGGAGCCTCGTGTCCACAAAATCATGGAATTGCTGGGAAAAACCTCTAAGACCATTGAGTCCAATAGTTCCCCAGCACAGCCAAGGCCAGCACTGTCCCTTGTCCCCAAGTGCCACATCCACATGGCTTTTCATCCCTCGCAGTGCCTGGCCAGGTCCAGGCTGAGCAGCAGCTGGGGCTGTGGCCAGGAGGATCTTTGGGAATGTGGATGAGTCTTATGGCCAATGTGGCCAGGGAAGGGCAGCAGAGCTTCCTCAGCTGCTGGCATGGATGGGAAAGGGACCCTTCCTCCCCTGGGCTGTTATGGGATCAAGGGAGCTGCAAGGTCACCTCCTGGGGCTGGAAAAGCAGCTTTAGGAGAAAAAAGTTGGGTTTCTTTGGATGGGAAGGGTTAGAGAGCAGCTGAAATATGGAAGAGCTGCTGATGTAATTAAAAGGAAGTAGATGCATCCCTCTGTGCCTCCAACAGCTCCATGTCCTTCCTGTCACCCTCCTGATGAAGATGGCAGAACACTTTTTTGATGAAGATGGTAGAACACTGGCACAGGTTGCCCAGAGAAATTTCCCATCCCTGGAAGTGTCCAAGGCCAGGTTGGACAAGGCTTGGAGCAGCCTGGGCTAGTGGAAGGTGTCCCTGCCCATAGCAGAGGGTGGAACTGGATGAGCTTTAAGCTCCCTCCCAAACCACTCCAGGAATTTATAATTCTGTGACAATTTGGGAACTTTTAATGAGTGGTCCCTGCTGACATCTAGTGCCCACCAGGCTCCACTACAGCCAGAGCCCCCCGGGGCAGGATGGGGAGCAGGACAGAGGGCAGGGGACCAGGAACACCCACAGCAGGATGAAGAGGGCAGGGGGGTACAGCACAAGATGTGCCCGACTTAACATTCATCCCCAGCTTGGGGGATGCCCCAGCTGCACCTTCCTGAGCTCTGCAGCAGCCAGGCTGGGTGCTCCACACACCCAGAGCCCCTCTGATCCCTCTGCAAAGCTGAAATGAGAACAGGCAGGCCCAGGTGCTGCTCTCTGCTCTTACCCTCGGCCTCGTACTCCTCGCTGCCTCGCGTCTTCCAGTGCTGGGGAGAAAACAAAAGGCTCCTGAGTTATTGATTGCAAGGCATCCCCTGAATGAAAGAGACTCTGGGATCAGCAGCCAAGGAGCTGCAGGGCTCCAGCAAGGCTGCCAGGCTTTCATCTCCCTGCAGGCTGGCCTGGGGATCCAGGGCTCTTTGATCCTGCCTTGTTCTGGCACGTGCAGCTCAGCACGGAGGTGGGAGAGCCCAGAGGTGCCCAAAGCCCCACGGTGACCCAGCAGAGGGGACAGAGCAGAGCCTGGCAGGGTGCTGGAAGCAGGGGAGAGGTTTGCCCTCTGAGCAAACCATGCTGCTTTTCTTTGAGGGATTGATGGCTGAGGGGATGGGGATGCAGGGAAGATCACAGAGCTGGGTTAGCCTTTCCTTCCAGCACTTCATTCTGTGCACACTCAGCCAAGCCAACTTCAAACCTCCTGCACTGAGTGCAGCTCTCTATCAGGAGAGAGCCTTCCACTGAGCTTAACAGAGAAAAAAAAAACCACTCTCTGGTGGTCTTAAACCATCCAGCTCCCTCTGGCATCATCCCACCAGTACAGGCAGCACCAGGAGCAAAAGCACAGCATTTCAGGTGATTTCCTCATGTACTACACGTTGTCTCATCCCTGGCACCCTTGTAGCAGCCCAGGGTATTTACTCCCACAACATTAACTTTGCTTTGGCAGTGGCAGATGTTGCTCCTGCAGCGGGACAAGTGGATCCTTCTGCCTGCACGTGACTGATGGATTTGGAGTCAAAGTCACCCAGGACATAAAGAGGCTCTAAATCACCACAGAAAAGTTCAATAGCTCTCATTGAGATTACAGCTAAAAGCCATTAATCTACAATGTTGCCATGGAAACTGAATTAAGGCACTGGACTTTTTTTAGCTCTGCTGCTGTTCCCGTTTCAGCTGCAGGACCAGGCAAGGGCCCTTCCCTGCCACAGCATCACAATGTCCCACAGGAGCTGAGGCAACAGGTGCCATTAAATCCCAGCCCTGGAAGTTCTGCACAAAGAGAATGGCAGAACCCTGGCACAGATTGCACAGGGCAGCTGTGGCTGCCCCTGGATCCCTGGCAGTGCCCAAGGCCAGGCTGGACAGGGCTTGGAGCAGCCTGGGACAGTGGAAAGTGTCCCTGCCCATGGCAGGGGGTGGCACTGGATGGGCTCTGGGTTCCTACCAACCCAAACCATTCTGGGATTCTATGAAATTGCCATCTGAAAATGCAGAAAACTTTGCGCAGAGAGAGGGTCAGCTTGGGTGCCAGAGAAATCACCCTGCAGCCACCCCTCCTCCTCCTTGGGGACAGCTGGGACACTGAGGGGAAGCTGGCAGTGATGCTCAGGAGGCAGATCCTCTGTGTGCCAGCCTTTGTGCATAAGCAACATGCACGCTTTTATACAAAATCAGATTAATTGAGCACCAGACCCCCTCACTTCAAGCACTTTCAGCAAAACCACACCAGCTGCTGCTGTCCCATCCCTGCAGGTGTCCAAGGCCAGGCTGGACAGGGCTTGGAGCACCCTGGGATGGTGGAAGGTGTCCCTGCCATGGCAGGGGCTGGGATGGGATGAGCTTTAAGCTCCCCTTCCAACTCAAACCATCCTAGGATTCTACAAAACCACAATAACTCCATCACCACCAACAACCCCAAGAGGCTGAACAAAGCCAGGGGGGTTTTGGGCTGGGGTACTCGTGTGACCTCCCCTCCCTCCCTCCTGTCCCTTTGTGCGCCCGGGGTCAGCCACCACTGGGAGGGGACAAAGAGGGGCCAGGGTGGGTGGGACATGCCCATGTCAGGCTCTCATTGTCCCCCAGCCCCGGCAGGGCTACAGCTGGCCCCGGGTCAGAGGCAGGGGGTGCCAGGAATGTGCGATCCCCGGGGAGGCGCGTGCGGGGAGCAGATGGCTCCGAGTGCATCTGCAGCCTGGGCCGTGGGCTCTGCCCACAATGAGGCAGCAGCCACCTCTCTGTCCCCCCTGCCATCTGCTCCAGCCAGCCAGACCTTTGTTCTCCCCCGGAATATATTGCTAATTAAAATGATGATCAGCAGCACATGCCACGAGGTGAGCCCTCGCCCCGGTGCTGATGGGGTTTGCTCTTCCCAGATCCACACTGCAGCTCGCTGGGATGAGCAGAGACCCCAAAAAAAGCTCTTAAATCCCCACACCTCACTTTGCCAGATGCTTTCAGCTCCAAAGCACTAGACAGGCACTTTTTCTGGGAGCAGGCACTATCCTGAGCTGTTAAATCACAAATCCTGGCTTCCCAGTGCTGATGCATTTTGTTCTTCCCAGATCCACGCTGCAGCTCCCTGGGCTGAGCAGCTCAAGCTGAGGCCCCAAAAAAGCTCTTAAATCCTTGGCTTTGCCAGGTACCTTCAGCTCCAAGCACCACTCACACCAGCAATGCACTTTTTCTGGGAGCAGGCACTATCTTAATCACAAATCCTGGCTTCCAGTGCTGATGGATGGATTTTGCTCTTCTCAGATCCACACTGCAGCTCCCTGGATGAGCAGAGACCCCAAAAAAAGCTCTTAAATCCCCACACCTCACTTTACCAGGTGCTTTCAGCTCCAAAGCACCAGTCAGGCACTTTTTCTGGGAGCAGGCACTATCCTGAGCTGTTAAATCACAAATCCTGGCTTCCCAGTGCTGATGGATTTTACTCTTCCCAGATCCCAGATCTACACTGCAGCTCCCTGGGCTGAGCAGCTCAAGCAGAGACCCCCTAAAAAAGATCTTAAATCCCCACACCTCGCTTTGCCAGGTGCCTTCAGCTCCAAAGCACCAGTCAGGCACTTTTCCTGGGAGCAGGCACTATCCTGAGCTGTTAAATCACAAATCCTGGCTTCCCAGTGCTGATGCATTTTGTTCTTCCCAGATCCACACTGCAGCTCCCTGGGCTGAGCAGCTCAAGCTGAGACCCCCAAAAAAGCTCTCAAATCCTTGGCTTTGCCAGGTACCTTCAGCTCCAAGCACCACTCACACCAGCAATGCACTTTTTCTGGGAGCAGGCACTATCTTAATCACAAATCCTGGCTTTCCAGTGCTGATGGGTTTTGCTCTTCCCAGATCCACACTGCAGCTCCCTCGGCTGAGCAGAGACCCCAGAAAAAGCTCTCAAATCCCCACACCTCGCTTTGCCAGGTGCCTTCAGCTCCAAAGCACCAGTCAGGCACTTTTTGAGGGACTGGGCACTATCCTGAACTGTTAATCACAAATCCTGGCTTCCCAGTGCTGATGGATTTTGTTCTTCCCAGTGCTGATGGAGATTGTTCTTCCCAGATCCACACTGCAGCTCCCTGGGCTGAGCAGAGACCCCCAAAAAAGCTCTCAAATCCCCACACCTCGCTTTGCCAGGTGCCCTCAGCTCCAAGCACCAGTCACACCAGCAATGCACTTTTTCTGGGAGCAGGCACTATCCTGCTCCTGTTGTGAACAGCATTCACAAATCCTGTTTTTCCAGGACAGTCCCACTTTGGGAATCTCACATCAAGGACCCAAAAGCAGGAGTTTCAACCCTCCCAGTGAGCCAGGCCATGCTGGAAACAATTCAGAAACACACAGAGCATGGGAGCAAGTGGCACTGAAGGGACAGAACTGGGATGTGCCAGCAGATTCTAAAACCTCAAAGCTTGGAGCAACCTGCACTAGTGGAAACTGTCCCTGCCCAGGGTAAAAGGTTGGAATGAGAAGGGCTTTAGGGTCCTTTCCAACCCAAATCACTCTGGAATTCTATGAACCTGCAAAGTAGGAGGGACCTCTCCCAGAGCAAAGCAGCAGGGAGGGATGGAGGAAGGGGAGGGATGGATGCTCCCCAGGGAGGATTGGAAGTCAGCACAGCCACCATCCATGGGGACAAGCTCCTGCAGGTCACAGGGACCCTCAGGAACCCACCACAGCAGGGTTAATGCCAAATCCAGACCCAGCTGCTCATTACCTGATCCAGCAGCACCTGAAAACCCCCGGGGATGGAGGTGGAGCCTCTCTGGGCAGCTGCTCCCAGAGCAGCTTTCCAGCCTTTCCCAGAGCTGCCTTCCAGCCTTTCCCTCGTGCTTCCCAGGGAGGGAGGGAGGGAAGGAAACCTCCCAGACACAGCCTGAGCCCTTTTAATTGGCACTGCCTGGGAGCAAGCACCAATTAAGCCATCCTGCCCCAGTTCTCAGGCTGGGGCCTGTGTTTGCACACACAGCACAGAGAACTGGGCAAGGGCTGCTCCCTGGCCAGATCCCAGGGAATCAGGAGCCTCCAACACCCCCCTGGGACCCCTCAGCACCTTCCTGCAACTCATTCCCATGCACACCAAGAGGATCTGCTTTGGAGATGCTGATAAAGTAGGGGTTTCACAAGTTTAGCCTGATTTTTGCTCCACTTGCAGAGGAATTAACCATCCCACCAGCCCAAAAGGTGCAACAAGCATTCCCAGCAGGACACTGATCCAGCCCCCAACCACAGCGTGGTTACACCAGCTGGGTTAATTAACTGACCTTGTTAATGGACTGCCCTTGACACCTCTGTGACAGCTAAAACCAAGGGGTGAGGTTAGAGCAGCCCCTTCCAGCAAGGACATCACTTCCCTGGGGAGTGTGGGCGGATTGACATCGATTCCAAGGTCAGGGCAGCCCATGTGGCCAACACCAGAGATGGATGGGCATCCCTGTGGTGCTGAGCAAAGGTCACCAGCAGCAGGGAAAAGCAGCAGGGAGTGGTGGAAAAGCTTTTCTTTGAGGTGTTAGTTTGGGGGTTTTTTATCAACGTTGAGCTCAGCTGCATAGGAATAACTCTGAAACCATGGGAATTGGGAATTCCTTCCTTGCTTTCTCACACAGGGCTGGGTGTCCCCCTACAACTGAGCTGCAGAGGCTCCAAGTGAGGCCACGAGACAGAGGAGGGAGAAAGCAGCAGTGCTTCTCCTTCCCAGTGGAAAAACTCCCACCACATGCTCCTGAATCAACAATACTTGGCACAGCAGGGCAGGCTGGAAGCAGCCCAGCTCCAGGGCAGCGCTGGTGTGGCTGTGCTCTAACACACAGCACCAATCCCAGCCACCCAGCTCCTCCAGCTCTCCTGTCTGGGGAAGCAAGAGGAGATTCACTGGCACAAAGAGAGCCACAGATCTGGAGCACAAAACCAGGAATGGGGATTTTTTGGAGCAATTAGATGCCACTGTCCCAAAGCAGCTGCTGGCTGCCCACCACCCCTTTTCCCCATCCCTTCTGCTGGAGCCATGGCCAGGTTTTGGCAGCTGCAGCGATGGATGTGGACGTGCTCAGGCTGCTCCCAGCCCCACACCTCATTAGCCACGGGGGCAGCAGCTCAGCCCTTGTTTAATTGCTGGCCCACACTCCAGCCAGGAGCACTGGCCCAGCTCCTCCCCCACTTCCCAGGGAGCAAGGGAGCCACGCCTGGCATGGCTCATCCCCAGGGACAGCAAGGAGAGCGGCCAGTAAAGGCACTGGGACATCCCAAAACCCTTTGGATGAGGGCAGCAGCCACATCCACAGGTGACAAGGCCACCCCAACACCCATCCCAGGAGAGAGGCCAATGCCTTCACTGGGAAGGCTCCAAACACATCCCGGCCCCTCAGGATGTGAGGAGGAGCAATGCCCAGAGGTGACAAGGCCACCCCAACACTGATCCTAGGGACAGGCAAGGAGAGTGGCCAGCAAAGGCATTGGGACATCCCAACCCCCTTTAGATGAGGGAGCAGCCATGTCCAGAGGCGACAAGGCCACCCCAACACCCATCCTGGTGCCAGGAAAGGCATTGGAACATCCCAACCCCCTCTGGATGAGGGCAGCAGCAATGCCCAGAGGTGACAAGGCCACCCTAACACCCATCCCAGGAGAGCAGCCAATGCCTTCACTGGGAAGGCCCCAAGCACATTCCAACCCGCTCTGGATGAAGGCAGCAGCGATGCCCAGAGGTGACAAGGCCACCCAGCACCCACCCCTCCCTGCTGACCTCCTGGCTGGCAGCAATGTGGGCGGGATGTGGCTCCTCGCTCAGTGGCTCGATGACCGTCACCTCAGCAAAGTCCTCCGGGGACTCCGGGAACTCCGGCAGGGAGCGGCGCCCGTAGCGTTTGCCACCTTTGATGTACTTGGGCTGTGCCTCTGGGGAGCAATCTGGGGAATCCAAGCACAGAACACATCAGGAATGGCTTTTCTGACCTCTCTCCAGGCTGGTTTCTTCATTCAGCAGGATTCTGAGCACTCAGTTGCTGCCACTATTCCTGGTGGGCAATGGCACCAATGGTGGCTCCATGCCTGGACCATCACCCCCCTCTGTGCTGCTGTTCACAGGGGTCCCAGGATGAGGGAAGAGATGAGGATCTGACTCCATGTTTCAGAAGGCTGATTTATTATTTTATTATATCTATTATATTAAAACTATACTAAAAGAATAAAAGAAAGGATTTCAGCAGAAGGCTAGCTAAGAATAGAAAAAGAAGGAATGATAACAAAAGCTTGTGTCTTGGACAGAGTCTGAGCCAGCTGACTGTGATTGGCCTTTAATTAGAAACAACCACATGAGACCAATCCCAGATGCTCCTGTTGCATTCCACAGCAGCAGATAACCATTGTTTGCATTTTGTTCCTGAGGCCTCTCAGCTTCTCAGGAGGAAAAATCCTAAGGAAAGGATTTTCTATAAAAGATGTCTGTGACACCCCTCACCCTGGCATTGGGTATGATGGTTGGAATTGGTGCTGCTCCCTGCCAAAAAAAAGCTGTCACAAAGTGCAATCTTCCTCTTCCTCACCCCTCCCTAACTCCCAGATCAAGTTAACAGGATGGGGAGGGAAAACTTCCACAACCTTGCCAGGAGCCCGGGATGGAAAGTCCATCAGGCCTCTCCTCCTTGCACTCATCTCCATTAGCAGCACCAGGCAGGTTTAATTAGGGACTGAGTTGCACTGAGGCAGCTCAAGTCTCCAGATCCTGCAGACACCTGGGCGGCTGCTGCCGCTGCCTTCTGTGGGTTTGAATTTCAGCTCCATTAAAAATGCCCAAACAAGCAGGAGAGCGGAAAAAGATTGGGCAAGTTTGGAGTCTCTGGGGGCCCCGACAGGAGCAGCTGATGTGAGAGACAGTGGGGCAGGTCCCAGCCTGTGCTGAGCAGCCAAAGCCAACTGCAAGATCTAAATAACCCTTTGGAGTCATCCTCTAATTACAGGGGCTCCACATTCCCCAGCTCCAGCTTCCCCCAGCAGCTCCTGCCTTTGGGGACTGAATTATCCGAGAGCACTGGCAGGCAAGGATCAAAACAAAAAATAAATAAGCAGGTTTTGGGCTGTTTTCAGTGAGAATCTGGAGCAGGGGGCAAATTAAACCAAGGACCAAATTAACCAGGGATTCAATTAGGGGAAGGCTCGGTGCCACGCTTTGTTTCAGTGTTTGCTAACCTGACTGCTGAAACCCCCCCAGGACTCCATCATCTTTTATTTTCTGCCTCTCACAGTGGCAAGAGCAGCAGCTTTTGAAAATTTTATTTGCAGAGGGCTGTGATATAAAAGAAATGCAAGAGTGCAATACTAATAAAGCACAGGGAAGCTGTTCCACCACTGACAAAGGATACAGGGAAAGCAGCAGGTCTCCAAACCCCCTCACCCAAATGCCTCCTCGGATAATATTCCTTTAGATATGGAAGAAAAGGCTTCAAGCTTGTTAGAAGGGAGAAAAAAAAAATATTCCACAACTTAGCAATGCAATGAATTATAAAATACACAGGCTGAGGAGTGCTTTGATTCCTGCAGCCCCACACTCCATCCAGCCTCGGTGCAGCTCTAGGGAACAAACCCCGTGCCTGTGTTTGAACAAGGCCATTTTAACAAGATTTGCTGCAGCTGGGACTCAGCACATGAAAGTTGGGCTGATGGAGTGCACCGATAGAAAAATCAGGAGGAGACAGGCTGATTAAGGGAGAGCCCCAGAACAAAAGCAAACCTTATCACTCCTATTAAAGCCCGCCCGGTGGTGAACAATCTCCATCCAGCAGCTCTCTCTGAAATGCTAATATTTGTGGCTACTCATTCACCCAGTTATTTCCTCCCTCCCTCACAAGAGAGGGCTGGGGGCTTTGTTTTTTCTTCAGAAATCATTTTTATTATTCCTCAGACAGAGCTGTACCTCCATCTGTCTTTGGAGAGAGGGAGGAGGGGGAAGAAGCTGGAATTTAGTCAAGCTACAGCTGAATTTCCTTCTGAATTTCCAAAGAATCCTGCCTCCATCCCCACCACACCGACTGTGTTTCACCAGCTGGAAATTCGGAGCTCTGCTGGAAGGTGCTCCTGCTGTTCCAGGGGGCTGGAACGAGATGGTTTTCAAAGCCCCTTCCAAGCCAAGCTGCTCTGTGACTCTCAGGAGCACAAGTGCCACCACGCTGTTCCCCCTGTGAGCCCAGCAAAGGGAACAACAGGAGCCTCTCCCCAGGGCTGTGTTTTAGGCATTTGCAGGCTGGCAGCTGATTTCTCTCTGCTCTGAGCACCACGGGAGAGCTTGTTTGCCTTTTGTAATTAAAAAACTCCGAAGCTCCAGAACATCCCTGGGAGGGAAAGGTGACCCTTCACAGCTTGAGGAGAACAAAGTTTGCTCCAACTTGCAAACCAGCTGTGCCTGAGCCCAGCTGCTAAAGGGGATCCCAGCCCAGGCACCCTGAAATCCCAATTTCCACAGCCAGGGTGGTTTTAACATTGGGTTCCAGCCCTTCCCTTATCGCATCCTGCAGCACAAACCCCTCTCCTTTCCAGCACCATCACCTCTCAGCCGGGTGGACACAGACACCTCCCACACCTGCAGCACCATCCAAGTCTCTCCATCTCCTGCTTTCCCACCCAAACCCCCGAGCAGAGCAGCTGGTGCCCTTGATGTCCCCACCATTCCCAATATTTAGGGAATGCTGGGCACACACGAAAGCAAAAAGCAGCCATCCATGCTTCCTGAATGCAGGAAATTCACTGATGAGCTGAGCAGCTTCTCATTCCCAGCCAGAACTGAGCAGGAAGGCTTGGAGAATCACTCAGGTTGGAAAAGAATCATTAAGGTCATCAAGTCCAACCTCAGAGCTGCTCAAGCCCCATGTGCTCAGGAGGAGCACAGAGGAGATGTTAAAATCCAGCCTTTCCCTGGAGCAGGTGCCCATGAGACAGCCCTGTGTGTTGTTCATCCCCAAAAATGCCAAAAATCCCCCTGAACAGAGGGGGAAATGCCCCCAGGGCAGAGGATGCTCTGCTGCCCACTCCTCCCACCAAGAGCAGACTGAGATGCTGCTGCTCACACCCCCACTGTTGTGTGCCCGAGAAATCACCAGGAAAGGGGAAAAAAAGAGAAAAATAAAATGGGTTCAGCCCTCCCTGCTCCCTACAGCCCCTGGCAGAGTGTGGGCTTAGTAAAACCCACTGCAGAGCTGGTGTCTAATTAGACACTGGGGTCTGATCTGCCCCCCTGAACTGCCCCCAGGCTGGGGGCAGGAGGAGGAGGCTGAGAGAAGCAGCTCTCACCTTCCTGCCCACTGCCCAGAGGGTTTGTGGCCCTCCAAGTGCCCCTGAAGTGAAACAACCCCCCCTAATTCTGCATTTCACTCCCTGATTTAAGCACCACAGACAGGAACCATCAATTCCCTCTCTCACTCCCCCCCATCCATCCCACTGAAATGTCTCCATGGCTGGAGATTTACACTTGATTTTCTGCCTTTCTGCACCAGATAAGTCATTTCAAAATCCTGCTCTGCCCTCAGTTGGGGAGGGAGGGGGGGCTCCCCTTCCCTGGGCCTGGCATCAAAGCCCTGCAGTGCAGACAAAAGGGGGTTTAGAGCAGGAGCCCCCTCATCCCACAATCCCAGCCTTCAGAGGGGAAATTAATTTCTCTGCTGCTTAAGATTTGGAAGGGAGGGATGCTCCAAGTGCCGGGCAAAGCCCACGGCAGCCAGGATCTGCTAAATCCTAATCCCCTGAGGCACCAGGTATGTCTGAACTCCTCCGAGCCCTATTTCACCATTCAGCCTCAGCACTGGAGGAAGAGAGGAGTGGTAGCAGGGTCACCACAACCCAAAACCAACGGGTTTTGACCCAAAAGTGCTCAGTGGCATCAGGAAGCCCTGCCTGGGCTGTGACACTGGTTTTAGCCCAGTGCTGCAGCCACCTGAACAACCTTTCCCCCACGGATGGGGCCCCTCCAAAGGGCATCATCCCCACCAGCCCCTTTTTTAGAGGGCACTTCTGCTGTCTCCAGAAAGAGAAGGAAAAAACGGAAAGGAAAAACCCCCAAACCCTCGTGACTGTGGGGAGGATGGCGTCAAAGTGCTCTTTAATTTCTCCTGGGTGTTCCTGTAATCCTGCACTCCACCCCATAATCCCTCCCTAGCCCAGCTTCCCTGCACTTTTTATTTGCTATAATGGGGAGGGAAAACAGCCTGATTTTTTCCTTTCCCTAATCACCCACACAACCGATATTTTTTTTCCTTTTTCCACCCTTAAATCTATTTTATTGTCCCCTCAGTGCTGCAGTGACCCGTGGGCAAAGAGCAGCAGCACCCAGCCCTGTCCCATGGGAATCAAGAGTGGGACAGGGCTGGGTGATATTTTAGAAACAGTGATTATTTTAAACCACATTCAAGCTTTTTTCCTGCTTTTCCTGGCACCTCCCCATCCCTGTGGCTTTGCCCAGCTGATGCTCTGGTTCACAGCTGGGTCTGTGTCCCCACAGTGTCACCCTGGAGGGGACAGAGCTGATCAGAGCAGCTCTGGAGCTCTGCCTGCCTTGGTTTCCAGGGCTGCTTCCCAGGCAAGGAGCCTGCAGCACCATCCTCCCTGCCAGTCTTGCCTTTGCAAAGGGAATTCAAGACAAAAAAACCAATCTATATAAATATATCAGCTGCTCTCTGCAAGCCTGAGTGCTTCCTCCTGAAATGAGGAAACCCCAGTGGCTGCTTCTGCAGGAACTGCAGCACTTCTGGTTCCTTGTCCCCAGCTCCTGTGACCCCAGAGCGCTGGCACAGAATCAGTTTGGGTGGAAAGGACCTTGAAAATCATCCCCTGCCATACAGGGACACCTTCCACCATCCCAGGCTGCTCCAAGCCCTGTCCAGCCTTGCCTTGGGCACTGCCAGGGATCCAGGGGCAGCCACAGCTGCTCTGGGCACCCTGTGCCAGGGCCTGCCCACCCTCACAGGGAGGAATTAATTCCCAATATCCCATCCATCCCTGCCCCCTGGCAGCTCATTTCCCCTTGTCCTGTCACTCCATAATCCCTTCCCCTGTTTCTTTTGGGCTCCCTGCAGGTACTGGAAAGGGCTGGAAGGTGTCCCCAAATCTTCTCCAGCCTGAACAGCCCCAAATCTCTGAGCAGCAGAGGAGCTGCATCCCTCTGTGCCTCCAACAGCTCCCTGTGTCCTCCCTGTCACCCTCCTTGTGCCAAACCCTGAGCTGACAGCATCCATGGGGACAAGGACGTGCCACCCCCCTGGCTGTGTCCCAGACTGTCTGGGGCTGCATCACAAAGCCCCCAGTGCTCCCCATCACCCAAATCCCTGGAGAAAACCACCACAGCCACTTCCTTCCCAGATGCTGCAAACTGCCTTAAAATCTCTGCTTCTGCCTCCGCCCCTCTCCTCCAATCCCCCCCCAATTAAATTTTCATTTAAATGATACGATTTAGAGCTCTTAACTCAATTTTTCCCTAGCCTGGGGCAGGCTGGAACACCAGCATTTCCACACTCCCTGACAGTTTGACACCAACAGCACAAAGCAGCTTGTTTCTCCAAATCTCCAGCTTGATCTAAATTAAAAGAAGCAAAGACTTTGGCATTAACCAACCTGTCAAAATGCATTAAAAATAAAATGCCTCCCAGGCCTGCCTGGCTCTGGCTCCCTACCTGTACCCCACACCCTTTGATTTCCTGCCACTCCAACCCCACTCTGACAAGAGCATCCCCAAGGAGGGCCCTCCAGCTTCACTTGTAATTTCCCCTGTGATAACCCCAAATTTAGCTGTTTCTGGGAGATTTATTTACATTTCAATCAAGCTGGAGCTTCTCAGCCATATGATACCCCAATAAATGCAGAATGCTGGATTAGTTCTGCCTCGCTGGGGTTGATTCCTGCTCTGTGCCAGCTCCTTCCCAAGGGGCTGGCAGGGAATGCTCCCCCCTGAGCACCCACTGAGCTGCACTTGGAAATTCCATTAAGGAATGCTGGGCACAGGAGCTGCCATCACCCCTCTCACAGCATTAAAGAGCTTTGGAAATGAGAGGTGGAAAATAAAAAGAATCCATCAATCACACCTCTCCAGCCCTGTGGTTTTTGCAGCCTTATGGAAAGGGGAAAGTTGTAATTTTGCTGGCAGGCTCCTCTCTCCAGAGTGGGATGCTCCAGGAGAGGAAATCTGGAGAATTCTCTCTCTCCCTTTGCTAAGCTGTTTTCTCCTTGGGGGGATTTGGCTCCCCTGCTGCTCCAAGGACAGGATTAGGGATTTCCATACAGGTGTGGCACCAGCTGGAGCTGCAGGGCTCAGCCCCAGCACGGCCCCACAGCTCCCAGGCCCTGCTGCAGGGGGGAAAACACTGAACCTGAAACCTTTCCTGCCAAGGGAAGCCTAAAAATGCCCCATTTTCAAGGCACACTGAAACAAAGCAAGGAGAACACTGAGGACTCACGGCAGAAACCCTGGAAATGTCCAAGGCTGGGCTGGAGGGGACCTGGAGCAGCCTGGGATAGTGGAAGGTGTCCCTGCCCATGGCAGAGGTGGCACTGCTCTCTTCCCACTCAAAACATCCTGGAATTCTCTCACCAGCCCCAACCTGGTTTCTCAGGGGCTCCACTTGGTCAGGAACACCCCTGGAGCAGCCTGAGTGTTTTTCCTGGGAGAAATGCAGAGAAGATTCCTACACCCTGCTCATCTCAGCCACAAGGAAACAGAACAGACTTAAAAAACATAAAAACACCAGCCCCAGCTGGGAAAACCCCCAGCAGCAGCAGGAAATCAGCCTTTTGTCTTCCTGGCTACAAATCTCTGCTCCTCAAGCATCCCTGGGCAGCAGGAGTGGTGTGAGATGGAGGGAGCTGAGCCCCTGTCCCAGCCATGAGCATCTGGAGGCAGCTGCAGCTGCCTGCTCACAGCCAGCCTGGGCCTCTCTGGGCATTCAGATCATTCAGAAACATCCAATGGCTCTGAAAACACCTCTGGGCAAGGTTCCACAGCAAACCTCAGCTCCCTTTGCATAAAGAATCCATTTCCCACCCTTCAACAAAACTAATGATAAAATAGCATATTTTATTTTTGAATAAAATAAATAATAAATTAGAAAAATTAAAATATAAATAAATATATTAATATGAACAAGTGTATGATTATTACTATAAATATATTTATTTAAATTGAAATATAAATATACCAATATAATAGTGATAGAAATAACTATACTTACCAATAAATATACTAATATAAAAATAAAATTAAGATATAAATGTATCAAAATAAACACATATATTAATATAAATATATTTATATAAAATTAAATATAAGTATATATTATACATTATAATTCTAGTATAATATTAATATAGTAATATTAATTAATATTACTATATTAATATAATATAGTAATAGAAATAACTATGTTTAGTAATATATTAATATAGCTAAAATACAAATGACTATATTATTATAGATTTATAGATAAATAAATTAATATATACATATTAATAGAAATAATTTGTATAAATCTTATATTTAAACCTCTCAATTACCTCATCTCTATAAAAACTAAAAAAAAAACCAAAACTCAACACCTTTTTTCCCAAGATCAGCCTTTTCTGCACGGCTGGCAGCACCTAAAAAGCACTTTTTCTTGTAAGTTCTTCTGTGAGAGCCACCCAAAGCTGCTTTGCCAATGAAAATGTACTATTTTAGCTAATTTCAGTATTTACCTGGTTCTTGGAAGTGCTCCTCATTTGACAGGGTTCTGGATAAGATGAGGATAAGTGCTTCTTTAAACTGATCAAAGTGGACCTGTGGGGGGAAAAACAAAAAAAGGAAGAAAAGAGGCAATCAGGTGGTGCAGGGAGTTAAAAATGAGGCCAAAATATGAGGAAAAGAAAAAAAAAAAGGAAGGAAATTGGCAATCAGGGGGTGCAGGGAGTTAAAGATGAGCCCAAAATGCAGCAGGAAGATGGGCAGCAGTGGGGATCACTCATCACCACCCCTGGGCCAAGAGCCCGGGCAAGGGGCACAAAGGAGCCCTGGAGAAGGGACAGCAAGGGACATGCAGGCACAGCCAGCACCTCTGGGCATGTGGGAACAATGATTGCCACACAGAAGGACCCAAAACCACAGACTGCAGGCACTGGTGGGCTTTTCCATCAAGCAGGAACCAAAAGAACATGAAAAGGAGCAGGGACATCTCCATCCCTGAGGTGACCTGGCCAGGGTCAGTGGCTCCTGCAGTGAGGCCATTCCTGAGCAGGGATGAATTTTCTGCTGTGGAAATGCTCCACTGCCCTAATTTAGCTTCAAAAAGCACTTCCCAATGAGGATGGCATAAAAATCCCTCCCTTTCCAGGGCAGCTCCTGCAGCTCTGGGAGGGCTGAACTAGGAATGCCAAGCCTGGAGTGAAGCTGGGAAACACAGAGATGATCCTGCCACTGAGGGAGGTTTTTTTTTTTCCTTCTGTTTTTTTTCCATCTGTGCCTTCCTGGAAATCCTCCTGCCTGCCAGGCAGACCCAGCCAGGAGGAGGCTGCAGCATCCTCCCATTCCTGCTGGGGAATGTCAGCAATTCCAGCCTGGGGGACACCAGACCCAGGGACAGCTGCAGGAGCAATTTGACATGGGTCAGTGGCCAGGCAGAGCTGGCTGCTGCCATTTCTCTTGGCTAAATAAATCTTAGAAGAATTTTTAGCATGGAACAAGAAGATTTTGTATTTAAAGGAACCCAGCGAGGCTGCTCTGGCTGGCAGGGCTGCACTCAGAGGGATTTTCATCCTGCACAAACAGCTAAGTTCAAGTCTGAAGTTCTCCAGCTTGTTTTTGGGGGTCAAGCAAGCTCAGAAAAATACCAACAAGCCTGGTAGGGAGAGGACAGAGGTGAGCCATGGAGATACAGGGGAGCTCAGGCAGTGCAAGTCACCCCTGAGGCTTTAAACAGTTTTAAACACGTTTTTTAAACACAATTAAAAAATATGTTCAGCACAGAAGCTCATCAGGAATGCCTTCATCTGAATACTAATTGCTGCCATCCATTTCCAGCCACTGGTGTACTTCAAAAAGGCCAGTTTACAGAGAGAGGAGAATTTCCCCCATGAAAAAAAAGAAAACTTGACATTTAGACTAAATGAGGATGAATAAAAGATGAGGGTGTTCGGATTACAGGTTCCCTCCCCATGGGATCCTCTCGGGGATGAATGGACAGAGCCATCCCTTGGATGGTGCTGGGGACGGCTCTGGATGGGAGCTCACAGGAAAACAAGACCCACTTTGCATCCCTCACATGGAATTAAACAAAGCCAAACCACCGGGGCAGGTGTGCAGCAGCACTGCCATCACCTGCTCTGCACAATGGGCCCCACAACTCCTGCCTGCACTGGTGAGGAGGAGGAGGGAGGAGAGGAGCTGAGCCCTTGCACAAGGACACAGGCAGCCATCCATGCTTCCTGAATGCAGGAAATTCACTGATGAGCTGAACAGCTTCTCATTCCCAGCCAGAACTGAGCAGGAAGGCTTGGAGAATCACTCAGGTTGGAAAAGAATCATTAAGGTCATCAAGTCCAACCTCAGAGCTGCTCAAGCCCCATGTGCTTTCAGAGGCACAGAAGGAACATGAAGATGTCAAAATCCAGCCTTTCCCTGAAGCAGATGCCCATGAGACAGCCCTGTGTGCTGCTCATTCCCAAAAATGCCAAAAATCCCCCTGAACAGAGGGGGAAATGCCCCCAGGGCAGAGGATGCTCTGCTGCCCACTCCTCCCACCAAGAGCAGACTGAGATGCTGCTGCTCACACCCCACAATTGTGTGCCCGAGAAATCACCAGGAAAGGAGAAAAAAAAGAGAAAAATAAAATGGGTTCAGCCCTCCCTGCTCCCTACAGCCCCTGGCAGAGTGTGGGCTTAGTAAAACCCACTGCAGAGCTGGTGTCTAATTAGACACTGGGGTCTAATAAAATAGACTGGCCCTGTGGTCAAATTGGGATTTTTCCATGAGCAGGACACCCCCAGGAGCCTGAGGAAGGTCAGGCTGAGGAGCAGGACGTGGCCATGCTCCTGTGCTGCACAGCAGGACTGCAAATGCAAATCAGCAGCACAGGGACAGGCACAGGGGGTCCCCAATGCCCTCCTCACTCTGCAGGTGGAGTCCCAGCTGGAAAAGGGAGGAGATTTGTCCTCAAGATGGGCCAGAGGTTTTCCCAACAGCAGCTGAGCAGCAAATCCAGCCTGTGGTGCACCTCTGACCTTGGATGTCTGCAGGCACAGAGTGCTCAGAGAGTTGGAGAAACAGCACTGATAAAATGGGAGCTGGGCTGGAGCACGAGCCAGGCAAGGCAGCCACGGGACAGCAAAGTCACAAAAGCTGCAGAAATTCTGCACAAATCCTCCTGCAAGGCTGGGGATGGGCCCTGGCACAGGTTCCCCATCCCTGGAGGTGTCCAAGGCCAGGCTGGACAGGGCTTGGAGCAGCCTGGGACAGTGGAAGGTGTCCCTGCCATGGCAGAGGTAGAACAAAATGGGCTTTAAGGTCCCTTCCAACCCAAACCACTCTGATTTTATGACTCTGTTTTGGTGTTGCTCATCTGTGGGTCTGCTCATGGGGGTCCCTCTGCAATTTGGGGCTGATCCCAGCCAGCCAGGAGGAGATGGGGGTTGGGAAGGTGATGCACAATGGGCTGTCATGCCCACCCAGGATCGGGGACAGCACACACATTCCTGGCTGGGAGGGTGGGCAGGCCCTGGCACAGGTGCCTAGAGCAGCTGTGGATCCCTGGAAATGCCCAAGGCCAGGCTGGATGGGGTTTGGAGCAACCTGGGGTCCCTGCAAACCCCCCAGCCAGGGCAGCACCCCAGCAAGGAGAATTTTCTCAGAAAGAGTAAATCAAAAAGACAAACCCAGCAGCAGAGAGGCCCAACCAGCCCAGCCCAGCCTCCCCAGGCAGTCAGGGACCAACCAAAGCTGTGCTGCTGAGCAACCCTGCTTCCTCAGAGACATCCCAAGGCCCCTGCACAGCCAGCTCCCTCTGAAGCTGTGCTGATTAGCACTAGAAAGAGCTGGGAGCCTGTGCCAGGGTACCTGCTGCTCCTGCCGTGCCCCTGCCATGCAAAGCACTTGGCACAGCCAGGACAGGCAGCAGGGGCTCCTTCCAGCTCCCTGCCCTGATCCCCAGCACAAACCCCATCCCCAGAGCTCTGCCCCTGCCTGCAGACTCCTTCCAGCCAGAAAGCTGCACAGGGAAATGTCTGCTGGGGGAGATGGAGGATCAGGGAACATCCTGATCCACAGGGAACACCCAGGGCAGCTCCTGGCCCTGCCCAGACCCCCAGCAATCCCACCCTGGGCATCCCTGGCAGCTCCTGGAGCTCTGGGGCTGTGCCCATTCCCTGGGCAGCCTGGGCAGGGCCAGCACCCCCTGGGAGCAGAACCTTTCCCTGATTTCCACCTGAACCTGCCCTGGCCCAGCTCCAGCTGTCCCTTCAGGTCCCAACAAGCCAATCCTGCAGTGCCATCAGAACAGGGCAGCCCTGGCCCGAGCCCACAGGGCACCAAGGGGAGCAGCAAGGGCACTGCAGGCAGAGGGGGAGGATATTTGGGTATTTTGCAAGAGGTCATTGCAGGGAGCTGGGAGTGAAAGCCCAGCCAGGCTGTCCTTGCTGCAGGCTGGGAATGCAGCAGTGCAGGTGAAACCTGAGCTCCCCATCCCTGCTCAAGGACAGCTCCAAGGACAGGCCCTGCACAGGGCCCAGAGTGCCCAACTTCACAGAATCCCAGCAGGACTTGGGCTGGAAAGGACCTTAAAGCCCATCTCATCCCTCTCCCTGCCACGAGCAGGGACACCTCCCACTGTCCCAGAGTGCTCCAAGCCCTGTCCAGCCTGGCCTTGGGCACTGCCAGGGATCCAGGGGCAGCCACAGCTGCTCTGGGCACCTGTGCCAGGGCCTGCCCACCCTCCCAGCCAGGAATGTGTGTGCTGTCCCCGATCCTGGGTGGGCATGACAGCCCATTGTGCATCACCTTCCCAACCCCCATCTCCTCCTGGCTGGCTGGGATCAGCCCCAAATTGCAGAGAGACCCCCATGAGCAGACCCACAGATGAGCAACACCAAAACAGAGTCATAAAATCAGAGTGGTTTGGGTTGGAAGGGACCTTAAAGCCCATCTTGTTCTACCTCTGCCATGGCAGGGACACCTTCCACTGTCCCAGGCTCATCCCATCCCTGCACTGTCCCCAAGACACCTCTGGCTTGCTGCTAATTAAAGGGCACAGAGAGGGCAGACAGACAGACAGGCCCAGCCACACCCATCCCTCCCTCCTGCCATCGAGGGTGAGGGGAAGGAACCTGCCTGAGGCACCCCAGGACTGCTGTGAGTGCCATCTCCACACACAATGCGTGAGAAAAACACTTCCACAGGGGTTTGGCTCTGCCTTGAGTCAGGGCAGGATTTACACCCCACACCAGACCCCAATAATTCCCAAACCATCTCAGGGGTGGCAGCACCTCCAGTCCATAAGTCAGGGCAGGATTTACACCCCACACCAGACCCCATTAAATCCAAAACCATCTCAGGGGTGGCAGCACCTCCAGCCCATGAGTCAGGGCAGGATTTATGGATTTCCACCCCACAGCAGACCCCCTTCATCCCCAAACCACCTCAGGGGTGGCAGCACCTCCAGCCCACGAGTCAGGGCAGGATTTACACCCCACACCAAACCCTCTTCACCCCCAAACCACCTCAGGCAGCACCTCCAGCCCCTCCCTGGATGGAAACTCAGCTCCCAGTCCTTACCCAGGCCAGAGGGCTGGAATGAGGTGATCTTTAAAACCCCCTTCCAACGCAGACCATCCCACAATTTTATGACAGCAGAGCATCCATTCATGCCTGGAGCAGAGCCCCAGCACAAAGACAAGCACGTGGCCCCAGGGAGCTGCCCCTGAGCAGACAAAACCTTCCCCCAGTGCCCCCCTCCCCGGGGGCCTCCCATAAATCCCAGCCCCTGGAAGTGCAGGCAGACAAAGGCTGGGACCATCTGCAGCACGAGGGGCAGGTGCAACAAGTCTGTGCTCAGGGGGCTCTGGGGCTGCTGCTGCTCCCCCCAGGCAACCCCAAGGATGCCAGGGCCATGAAATTGAAATCTGGCTCGTGCTTAAAGCTGGGCCATTGCTGCTGAGGAGGAGGAGCAGGAGACAGGGATTGTCCTGAGGCTCTGGGGCAGGCTGGGAGGGAGAACCATCCCCAGGGACAAGGAGGGGATGAAATAAAAATGGCATGCCTTGTGTCCTGCAGGGGTGGAGCTCTGGGTTGGGATGGGGTGAGTGTGTGACCCTGCATTTGGGATGTTTTAATGGGGGTTTTGGTGCCCTGGCCAGCTGTGACAGCCACATCTGTCCCTTTCTCTCTGTGCCACCATCCCACAAGTGGCAAAGCCAGGATAGGACAAGGGGAAATTGCTCTAAGCTGAAGGAAAATAGATTTAAATTCAATATTGGGAAGGAATTCCTGGCTGTGAGGGTGGACAGGCCCTGGCACAGGGTGCCCAGAGCAGCTGTGGCTGCCCCTGGATCCCTGGAAGTGCCCAAGGCCAGGCTGGACGGGGCTTGGAGCACTCTGGGATGGTGGGAGGTGTCCCTGCCATGGCAGGGGTGGCACTGGATGATCTTTAAGGTCCCTTCCATCCCAAACCATTCCATGATTCTTTGCTAACAGCACCCAAGTGCCCCACACTCAAGATGCCAGAGCAGCACAGAAAGTCTCTGGTGCTCCAGAAAATGCCACACTGCAGCTCTAAAGGTCAACAACCTCCACCTGCATCCATCCCAGCCCCACTCACTGTCAGCAGAAGAGCTGCAGCCCCAGGGCAGGCGAGGAAGGGGAGGAAAAAGGAAAAATCCCTTTGATCGTTAAAGGAATTATTCTGTTGGTGAGAACTGCAGTTTGATTGGAAATTGGAGTCAGGATGGCTGCCTGTCTGCTGAAAGCCCTGGCTGCCCTGCTCCACATTTCTGTGATTTTAATGAGCAGTGATGGATTTCAGGGTGATTTCCAGGGAAGGATCTGATGCACTCTGAGCACAAGGACACCCAGCTGAACCTGGAGATCCCCCCAAGGGCAGCAGCTTCTGCTCACTGCCCTGGGATTTAACCCCATAAAGGTACAACCACAACTGGAAAATGGCTTTGGGAAGCCACCAACAGCAGGCAATGTGGACAGAGGTGGCTCAGACAGCGTGGGACAATATTCTCTGCCTTAGAGAGACATCCGTGACTGCACACAGCCCTGCCAGCCTAACCACAGCTTAAGCCAGGGTAAATCACAGGCTCAAGCCCTGGATTTAGGGCTTTGTCCCATCCCAGGTGGCTCAGAGCTTGTCTAAGCACCTGGTGAGCTGGTTTGGGGAGGTGACCCAGCACCAGGAACCAGAGCTGGGACACAGACACAGCGTGAGCCAAGGGCAGCCAGACCTGGCACTGCTCTGGCCTTGGGAAAGCACACAGTGCACAAAGCTCAGCCTAAAGTGGGGGTTCCTGAGTTTCAGACCACCTCGTCAGGGCAGACAGAGCAGTTCCCTCCCCTGTTATCCCCAGTTCTGCTCTTGGGAGTTGCCCTGTGCCCACCCTGCTGAACAAACCAGACCAGACCCCACGAGTCCTGCAGCACCAGAGCCTCAGGAATGTTGGAAACACACAAATCCCACCCATCAATCTCTCCCCAAAACCATCCCATGCATGCAGGCACTGCCCCCTCCATGCCCCCAGCTCCTTACCCTGCCTAGGAGGTTTCCTTGGAGCAGGGTCTGCTGCAGGGCTGGGGCCACCTCCTCCAGGTGCAGCACGTGGCAGAGGTCAGTGAGCTCCTCCTGGCCCAGGGAGCCCGTGCCTGTGCTGTCAAAGCTGTCAAAGAGCTCCTTGAGGCGAGCTTCATACTGGTCCTGCTCAGCTTCATCCATCCCATAGCCTGCCACGCTCACCTGGGGGAAGAGAAGGGACAGGTCACCCTCGGTGGCATGGGACAGCAAAAAACCCCCAGGGCTGGCACAGAAGATGCCCACCAGGCTGTTTGGGGCTGTGTTTGGTTGCATTGATGCTCCACCACTGCTCCAGCCTCTCCCAACCCACTGGGGGAAGAAGTCACAGAGCAGAAAGAGCCAGGGGAAAAAGCCTGGCAGAGCCAAACCCTGGGGAGGGGACAGCCCCTGTCCCTGTGTGCCACCTCCCACTGCTCCTGTCAGCTCGTTTGGCTCAGCTGCAGCAGCTAAATTGTTCCCTGGAGCTCCAGTGATCCCCAGGCGCTGCAGGTGAGGCTTTGGTGAGAAGATAAACAAGGCAAGAACAGCTCAGCAGCTGCAGGAAGCAAAGCCTGAGGAGGGGAGGGCAGGAGACCCCAGCCCAAACCCTTCAGGGCAGCCACCCCTCCTCCAGGAGCACAACACCCCCCCCAAAACACAGCTGGGGTCATGGAATGCTTTAGGCTGGGGAAAAAACCTCCCCAGACCCAGCCCAGCTGCCAAGAGCTCCCCGTGCTGCTCTCCCTCGGGTGTTTCAGGTCAAACCCTGGCTGAGGGCAGAGAAGGGTCTGACAGCAGCGTGGGGACAGCCAAAATGTTCCTGTGTCCTGCAGCAGGCACACAAAACCCAGACCCAGTTTGCCTCAGGTCTTCATCTTCCCCTCCAAGTCAAGTTTTCACCCCTCTCATCCTGCTCACAGCCCCAGGGGCTGTTCTGGCAGGGGGAAAAGGGAAATTTCCTGTCTGAAACGAAGGATTTGGCTGGAGCTGTTTGCTCAGCCTGGCCCAGGGCTCCTGGCTGGCCTTGGGTGGCAGCAGTGTCACCCAGTGCCACCACACAGCCTGGGTGTGGATTGCCATCACCCTGGAGGGCACAACAGGCACTGTCACCGTGCTTGGGTGACAGTGGGCACTGCAGTTGGTGTCCCCAGCTGGGCATCCCAGGATGCTGGGCCAGCCTCATCCGTGACCCCACGCCAGCCAGCCCTGGGAATTCTGGTTTTGTGACTGCTGGGGGTTGTGTCAGCCACATTTCCCAAAACAGGGGGTCCTACCCCCACCCCCTCCCCACCCAGCCCTGCTCCCTCTGCTCCTCACAGGGTTCCTGTGGCTCCCTGGGCCACCAGCAGCACTCCTGGACATCCCAGAGCTGCTCCAGCTGCAGCCCAGCTCCACAGCCCTGCCCAGCGCAGCCAGGAAATCTCCCGGGCAGGCAGAGCAGCAGCTGTGTCCTTGATTTCCCTGGCTGCAGGAGCAGATGCCAGGGCAGAGCATCCCCTGGATCCCACATCTGCTGAGGGATGCAGGGCCGGAGGAGCACGCAGAGCCCACAGGACAGGGACAGCCCAGGCTGTCCTTCCCCCTGCCCTGCCACAGCTGTGGGCACTGCAGGGACGGACACAACCCCTCCCACCTGAGCCTCACACCCTCCCCGTCCTATTTTTCCCCCCCCAAATCCCTCTTGAGCTGATTTCCCAAGTGCTGGGGGGAGGAGGGAGGCACAGACACATTCAGCCTGGGGCACAGAGGAGGAGGCAGCACCCAAAAACTCAAGTGCCTGTGAGCAGGAGGAAGGCAACAAACTCGTTTCCATTCCCACACCAGCAGCCCCATTTCCCACCTGCACCCCCAGGGCTCCACAGTGGCTGGATCCTGGTGTCAGGGAGCCCTGCCTGCACATTCCAGCGGCCCCAAAACTCACAGCCAAGCCTCCAGCAAAGATGACTCCACCCCACAGAGCTTCCCAAGCATCTCTGAACCTCTTATCTTCAGGGTCAGCCACCTCCTGCCCCCCCAGAGATGTCTCCAGCACCTGACCAGAACCAGTTCCCCCAGTTAGTGCAGAGAGATAAATGCCACCTCCCAGTACATCCCTGAGCATCCCTGCTGCTGGAGCACTGGGATCACCCCTCTCAGTGCCACAACAGCCCTAAAACTCACCCTGGGCAAATCCAGCATTGGGAACCCCACGAAACCAGCAGGAAAACCCCAATCTCTAAAGGAAAAGAGCATCAGGGGCGTGGGTCACACCTGCCCTACAGCCCAGGTGCGTTTTTGGCAAGGGACAGCCTCACACATCCCCACGCCGGGGGACAGCCACAGCTTAGAGGGACACAGTGCCACAACAACACAGAGCCCTAAAATTCACCCTAGGCAAATCCAGCATTGGGAACCCCAAAACACTAGCAGGAAAACCCCAATCCCTAAAGGAAAAGAGCATCAGGGGTGTGGCCCAAACCCTAAAGGAAAAGACCATCAGGAGTGTGAGTTTTTGGCAAGGGACAGCCGGAGCTTAGAGGGACACAGTGCCACAACACCACAGAGCCCTAAAACTCACCCTGGGTAAATCCAACATTAGGAATCCCCAAAAACCAGCAGGAAAACCCTAAACACTAAAGGAAAAGAGCATCAGGGGCGTGGGCCACACCTGCCCTACAGCCCAGGTGAGTTTTTGGTGAGGAACAGCCACAGCTTAGAGGGACACAGTGCCACAACAGCACAGAGCCCTAAAACTCACCCTGGGCATTGGGAACCCCACAAAACCAGCAGGAAAATCCCAATCTCCAAAGGAAAAGAGCATCAGGGGCATGGGCCACAGCTGCCCTACAGCCCAGGTGCATTTTTGGCAAGAACAGCCTCACACATCCCCACGCGGGGGGACAGCCAGCGCTTATAGGGACCAACCACCCCTGCAGAGCCTGGGGAAGGGATTCCCCATTTCCCAGCAGCAGGGAGGCCAGGGCTCGGTGCCTACCTGCCCTCAGACGGCCCAGGGAGCTGCCAGCAGCCCGGCAATCCCGCAATCCTGCTCAACCTCCATCTTAGGCAGGCGGCTCCGGCACGCAGCCGGCTGCGCAAGGTGACCCAAGATGCCTCCTCTCCTCTCCTGCCTGAATTATTCAGCAGCGCTTCCACAACGAGGGGAAAAAAAAATAAAAAAAACCCACCCAGAGCCTCCTTCCTACCTGAGGAGCTGGCATGGGCAGCAGTCAGAATAATGAGGGCAGCAGCATCAGAGCCCCGGCTGCGCTGCCACCTCCATCCAGCAGCCGTGCCGGGGAAGGGGGGACCCGGCAGAGGCACACAAAGCCCCAGTGAAAGGGCAGCCTTTCATCCCTGCTCCAGATGGGCCAGCAGCTGAGATGCAGCAGGGATAATAGGGGCAGGCAGGCAGCAGCTGAGCGGGGGCTCGCCGGTCCCCCGCCAGCAGGAGAGGGGATGGTCCCTGCACAGGGCATCACTTTGTTCAGATTTATTGCTGCCCTTCTGTGCTGTTTCAAGCCCCCCAGAATGACCAGCTTGAGCAGACAGAGCTGAAAAGTGCACGTTTAGGACAGTCAGCACCACGTTATTCCTCAATTCTGTTCTCCTTATTGCCAGCCCGGGGAAGCAAAGCGCTCCGGGATGATGATGATGAGAAGAGGAAGTTTTCACCGGCATTTCTTTCCTGCTTTTAAATCCACCCCCTCCTGAGAGCCAGATAACCTTCACAGCACACAATGTAGGGGCCTGATAGGACTAAATTCTCAGCTAAATTTAACTCAAACAATATAGGTTTAAACAGTAATTACTGCTTCGCATATTTAAGTGCCTGGAATCGATATCAACTTTAGCCTGGAGCTAATGAAGACACAGACTGGTCAATCAATGGCATCAGCAAGGAGAAACACCACAATTAGCACAATTACTTTTTTTGAGGGGGTGGGGGAATGTTTGTAAACAGGATGAATTACAGAATCCCAAAATTATTTGAGCTGGAAGGGACCTTAAAGGCCACTTCATGCCAACCCCCAGCCATGGGCTTCCACTAGGACAATACAAAATCACATTTGCTGCTGCACAAGAGGGAGATTTGGGGATTTTTGGGATGCTCTGCATCACTAATCGGTGCTAGGGGTACCTTGCCCTTATCCCCACCTGCCCTCCACTGAAGTCATCACCTCCAAGGGACAGCGAGGAAAATGTTTTTACTGCTCCTCTTGATTGCCTCGACTCAAATGAGGGCCTGGTAATTAGCAGTAATTACCCAGCAGGGCAGCATCCTGTGGCTACCTCCAAACACAAGCACCTACTCCATGGGACATCACTGCTCTGAGTGTCCCCCCTCTCCAGCACAGGGGGGACACTCTTGGCCACACCTGGGCACTTTAAAGCAACTTTCCCTCCCCACTGCAGCGGTGACAACCTGGGTGATGTGAACACAGCTGGCAAAACCCACCAGGAGCCCAGGTTTTAATGCTGGGGGTTGCACGAGAGGCCCAGCAGCCACCAAAAGCAGACTGTGGAGCTCTTGCTGGAAAGGCAGAGCTGAGGTTGTCTCACACTCATTATCTCCCTCCCTAATGAACCATCTCATCCATCAGCAGCTCTGCTGAATCACAGAATTCCCTGAGCTGGAAGGGACCCACAGGGACCATGGAATCCAGCTCCAGGCCCTGCACAGACACCCCAAAATCCCCACCCTGGGCATCCTTGGAGTGCTGTCCAAACTCCTGGAGCTCTGGCAGCCTCGGGAATGTCACCATTCCCTGGGGAGCCTAGGGGAGGAACCTTCCCTGAAATCCAACCTAAACTGACACAGCTCCAGACATTCCCTGGGTCCTGTCACTGGTCACCAGAGGGAAGAGCTCAGTGTCCTGTCCCTGTGTCCACCCCAAAATCCCCACGCCATGTCGGGACAATTTCCAGCTCAGCTCACTTTGCAGTACCCCATCCCCGCTTGGAGCAGCAGCCCCACAAAGGGTCACACCGAGAAGCCAAAGGGAAAAACAAAACCCAAAAGGACAATGAAGCACCTTAAGGTCAGTAAATCACTTGACAGCACGCCCAGCTCTTCAAGGGTCACCACCAGAGTCAGCCTTACAGCTGGCAGCTCCTCCTCCCCATTGACCACGCTCATAATTTTCCCTCTGCACCTCAATGCCACCTCAAAATACCCCAAAAAACACCCCCGGACCCCCCAAAGTTGGCAGAGAGCAGCGACTCCGTTAACCAAGCTCCAGTCCAGATTAGCAGAGCAGCGATGGCTATAAAAGCACTATAAATTTATGTAAAGAGCTTCAAAAGCAGCGCAGCGGTTTGAATATTCACGCCAGCCCGGTATTTGCATTGTAATAGGGCTTTTCACTCCCAGCCTTCCCTCCGTAAGGAAAAACAAAGCGCCCATCTGGTTCGATTTTGCAAATCGGGCTGGAGTCGCTCCGCAGTGACTCGGGGAGCCCCGGGTGCGATAAAGCCCAAGGTGGAGGAGGCACAAAGCTGATTATTCCAGGAGTAAACAAAGCGAGCCGGGAATTCATCCCGGGAAATGTGGGATTCGGGAATTCCCGCGGAGCTCGGAGCTGCCCCGCTCTGCTGAATCACGGCGAAAACGAGCCCAGAGCCTTCCTCGGCTCCGCATCGGGGAGCACATGAGGAAGAGGAGCAGGATACACCCAAACTGGCACCCAGTAAAATCCCAGCACTGGGTGCTCCTAGGCTGTGCATTTTGGCTCCATCCCTACAGGGATGCTCCAAGGGAGACGGGCCCACGGTTGGGGACCAGACAGCAGATGCTGTCTGCCACCCTGGCGACAACGAGAGCTCTGCCGATGACAAAACAACTGCTGTTATTAATTCCTCCAGCCGCAGCCGGCTGCTTCCAGGGCTCAGCCCGGCCGGAGCGGCGCAGACCCCGCTCCCAGCGCTCGGAGCATCCCTCGGGGAGCAGGGACGGGGCGCCCTTGGCAGGAGGGCGAGCGGCTCCCGGGACCTGTCACCCCGCAGGACCACTGCCACCAACACCGAGGGGACCTTTGGGGTGTCACCCACTCACAGCCACCCCTGAAACCGGCTGCGGCTACGAGGAAGCAAACCTACCCCTAACCCTGTCCCCATCACCCTCTTCCTCCTCCAGCATCCCATCCCCGCAGCATCCCCCCTTTCCCTGCAGCATCCCCCCTTTCCCTGCAGACCCCTCGTTCCCCCGGCACCCACCTCGCCGCTGCTCCCCGTCCCCGCCGGCCGTCCCGGCGCCCCGCACACGCGGCCGGCCCCGCCGGGAACGGACGGGACGGGAAGGGGCGGGCTGGGCCCGGCACCGCCCGCGGAGGAGGGACCGGGGCGTTCAGCGCTCCCCCCGCACCCGGGGCTCGGTAATGCCCCTTCCCCTTCCTCCCCCGTCCCCGCAGCCGCCCCCGTTCCCGTCCCGGCCTCACCGGCTGCCGGTGCCGCGGCGCTGGCGGAGCGCTCGGAGCGTTGCGGGGCCGGGGGAGGCGCCGCGTTCAAATGCGGCCGCGTTTATTGGGCCGAGCCTCGGGGGCGGCCCCGGGGGTGCGGGACGGCCCCGGGGCGGGGGGACCGGCGGCCTTTGTGCGGCACCGCCCGGGAACGCCCCCCGGTGCGAGGGGCAGATGCGGGGGTCTGCTGGGGTGTCCCGCACTCCTGGGGCACCAACGTGTCTCCGCTGTTCTGTACCCGTGTGGCATCACCTCAGCTTCCTGCTGGCATGTCCCCCAGGGTGGCATCACCTCAGCTTCCCGTTGTCCTGCACCCTCGGTCCCCGATGTCCTGATCCCCCCGGGTGGCATCACCTCGGTTCCCATCATCCTGCCCCCCAGGGACATCATCCCATCTCCCTGCTGTTCTGCACCCCCGGGTGGCATCAGCCCAGCTCTCCACTGTCCTGTCCCCTAGGGTGGCAACACCATGGTCCCCACTGTCCCACACCTCAGAGTAGCTCTTCAATGTCCCATCCCCCCACATGGCATCATCACAGTTCCTGTCATCGCACTCCCCGAGGTGGCATCACCCCAGCTCCCAGCTGTCCCATCCCCCAGGGTGACATCACCTGAGTTCCCATCATTCTGCACCCCACGGGGACATCACCGTGGCTCCTGCTGACCTGCACTCCAGAGCAGCATCACCCCAGCTCCATCCTGTCACCCAGATGGCATCACTCAACTGTCCCGTCCCCCAGGGTGGCATCACCCTGGTTCTCATCCTCCCACGAGCCAAGTGGACACCACTGAGTCCTTGCTGTCCTGTCCCCCAAGTTGGCATCACCCTGGCTCCCCACTGTCCTGCACCCCAGGATGGCATCACCCCGGCTCCCCACTGTCCTGCACCCCAGGATGGCATCACCCCGGCTCCTCACTGTCCTGTCCCCCAGGATGGCATCACCCCGGCTCCCCACTGTCCTGCACCCCAGGATGGCATCACCCCGGCTCCACGCTGTCCTGTCCCCCAGGATGGCATCACCCCGGCTCCACGCTGTCCTGCACCCCAGGGAACACAGCCCTGCAGCTCCTCATTGTCCCAAAAAAACAATGGCACGTCACCTGGGCTGTCCCACGCCTGGAGGTGACAGCAGCACATCGCTGTTCCCACCCTGGGGAGGTGGCACCCTGGCTCCCTGCCATTCCCGGGTACCATGTCACCCCATTGTCCCCGCCCTGGGGACATGACACCCCATCTCCTGCCATCCCTGGGCCTGAGAGACAACATCCCGACTCTCCTTGTGTCACCGTGACACAGGACGGCTTCTGTGCTGCGACATCCACCCCTTGCACCGCCCCAGCACCGCTGGTGGCTCCGCACTGTCCCACCCGCGCCCCTCACTCTCTTTGGGGGGATCACAAAACCAAGGACCCCCTTTTCCCCCAGGAGCCGCCGCAGGAGCAGGGGAGCCCTGGGGCGGTGACACGGCAGCCGCAGCTCCAGCAGAGCTCCATCCCTCGTTCCCAGCCCGGCAGTCCCGGCTGGGAGCCGGAGCCGCCGCCCGCCCACGCTCCAGCTCCGCGCCAGCCGAGCCGCAGGAAGCCGGCGGTCCCCAAGGCTTGTGGGTTCTCTGATGGCTAATAAGGGGTTCCACCCACGCTGCAATCCGCTCTCGAGCAATTGCACGAGATTATTTTGTTGGGGTTTTTTTGGTGAAAATGCCAGGGGCGACGCGACTTTTAAGCCTTCTTCCCTTTTTCGAGGCGGCTCTGGTCTGCGGGTTCAAGAAATTTCGTGAGGAGGAGCGAGGGGAACACAAAAACCTCGCTCAGATCATAAACCAGGCTTAAAACCCCACAGCAGAGCCACGGGTGCGTTTGCCACCACACGAGGACATCTGGGACACGTGAAGTGACAGCGTAAAGCGCTCCAGAAGTATTGTAATAAAATATTGTAATAAAATATTGTAATAAAATATTGTAATAAAATATTTAGGGGTAGCTCTGCTGCACATCACCTGGCGTGTCACTGCCACCTGCCCCGGGGGCAGGGCTGTGGCTGTGGGACATGGCACAGTGTCCCCAGCACAGCCCTGTCCAGGGATGTGGCCGTGCCCCCGCGGTGACAGCAGCAAGGTGACACCAGAGGGAAGGGGCCCTTAGCCGGACAGATGTCAGCAGCCGTGGCTTTGTGCCGGCCAAGGGCTTTTTGTCTGGGTTTTTAACATTTGCCATTTTTCTCTGCCGCTTTCTTCTGCTCTGACACTTGCTGAGGGTTTTTCTTTCTTCCCTTTCTCCCTCTCTTTCCACATTTGCTTTTCCATCCCCGCTTCAAACACTTTTTCCCCGCGTATTATGCTGAAGTTGGAACCATCTGGTGCTTTGTTTTGTTGCGAGCCCGGCGAGTGCCAGGACCTTTATCCCCCTCACCCTCCTCCTCCTCCTCCTCCTGCCTCTCTAATCCAAGTGACAGCCCCTAAAAGTCCCCCCTGTCCCCCAACAAAGCCACGGGCCACACGCGTGCACGGGCGGGCGATGGGGACAGCAGCACGCCCGGTGTCCCCATGTCCCCATCCCACAGGGACATGCACCTCCCGCCTCAGGAGCGCTGCAAATCATCCCACTGCAAATTCCTGACTCATTTTTAGGACCAGCTGTTAGCAGAGGCATCCTGATTTTATTTTTTGTGAAAAAATGTGTTTTTTATGATTGGCTTTTCGCCAATATTCAAATGAATATTATATGTGTTGTGTTAGAAAATAATGCTGTATTAATTCTCTTAAGTAGTGTGTTAAGTATAGTTTTAGGTTATAAAATTGTTAAAATAGAAACTGTGCTATGTAGGATATTTTTTTTAAAAGAAAGGACTCGCACTGAGATAGCAGCCACAGGACACCCGAATCTTTCAGAGAAAAAAAATTATCGCTCCATTATCAGGAGAAACGAACTTCTTCCTGCTTCGAAGGCGCTGTTAGGATTCAGAGGAAAAAGTTGACTCTGACCAGACAGAATCCTGTGTTTGAATGGAATTTATGCATCATGGATGAGGTGTATGAATATGCAACAGGCTGTTGTTTTTAAGGGTTAATCCTCTGTTAACGTGGGTCCTTTTTCGGGCTCGTGCTGCCCAGAAAAGGTACCCAGACGTCCGTAACTCTTTGTATTTGTTGTCTTATATTGTCCTAATTCAATTTGTCCAAATTATTGTTACTCTAATTGTATTACTATTTTTATAACCATTTTATTACTATTAAACTTTCAAAATTTTAAAACCAAGTGATTGGCGTTTTTCACATTTTTCCCACAGGAGAAAAAGGGAAAGGGGCTCCCTGCGGTTCTGGGGAGCCATGGAGCCGCGCCAGAACCTCCTATTTTTGGAGCCCCTTTCCCAGCGAGCAGCTGCGCTCCGGGATGGCATTTACAGCCGGCTCGGAAGGAAGGAAACCTCGGCTCAAGCAACGTCACAAAAATCGGGACACGTGGGAAACACGGGGATTGCAGGACATCATTGCCACCGATGGACCCGCGGCTGGCACGGAGCCACCCAAAATCAGGGGCAAGGCGGTGGGTGAGCCCTGTGCGAGGCCGTGGGTGCCCGGCTCCTGCAGGAACACCCTCCCGGCTTGGCTCTGGCTGCTCCGTCACGCTTTCCTTCCCATTTTCCCTGAACAATGGGGTGCTTTGTTCTAGGGCGAGGAAAAGTCCGGCTGCCGCGCCGGGAGCTGGGGGGGAGCGGGGAGCTGCTCCTGCATTCCTGGGGTGTTTCCAGCTATGCCCTGCTGGGCACAGAAACCCCTCACCCCGGTCAGGACAGGGGGAAGAGGGTCGTCAAATAGCCAAAATTCAGGAAAAAAAAATTAAAAAAAAAAGGAAAAAGAAAAAAAAAAAAAAAGAAAAAAAAAGCCATGAAGCCATCAGCAAAACATAAAGGGAAAAAGGAAAAGACGATGTAGGAAAAAAAACCCCAAACAGCTGGAGGGGACCTCCCCATCTCCCAGCTGGTGCCGGGAGAAGTTTGGAATGACATAAGCCCAAACTTTGCTATTTTTTTTGCACAAAACAAAGGCGAGCCCTGCTCAGCCGCAGTGGTACCGCCGCTCCTCGGCTCGCTGCTGCCATCCCACGTCCGGCTCCCAGCGCACAAATCTCCTTCCAGCGCCGCCTCCCCGGCCTCATCCGGCCTCGTTCCAGCCGAGGATTTTCCCTTCAGCCCGGGAAAACCTCGTGTTTGCTGCGCTGGGTCCTTATGGCAAGAAATATTTGGGTGGATGCTCCGTCCTGGTGAGAGCCCTGAGCTTCCCGAGCTCTGTGCCAGCCCCTTCCAGCCCTCAGGAGCTCCAGACTCCTCTGGCACCTTGCCCAGCCCTGTGGGCATCACTGGAGTTTTTGGGGATCGCCTCTCCCATCATCTTCATGAGAATTCACTGCTGAGCTGCAGCCCCAGCACTCTTGGAATGGGGAAAAATTGGGGGTGGAAGGAAAAGCTCTGACTTGTGAAAGCAGCTGGGAATGGGGAAAAAGCTCTGACTTGTGAAAGGCTGGAATGGAAAATTGGAAGGAAAAGCTCTGGATTGTGGAAAAGCTCCTGTGATGGGAATTGGGGGTGAAGGAAAAGCTTGTGAGCTGGAAGGAATTCCTGGGAATGGGGAAAAATTGGGGGTGGAAGGAAAAGTTCTGGCCTGTGAAACCAGCTGGGTCTGTTGGTCATTTCCCCCATTCTCCTGCCCCTGAGGCATGGGAAGAGCAGCTCAGGGCTGGCTTGTGCCACCTCATTGCAGCAGCTGCTGGTGGGGAGCATGCAGTGCCTGCCCACAGCCCCGGTTTGGCTGGACCTGTTTGTCTTTGGATTTGCATTTTGCTGCTGAGGCAGGATTAGATCAGATATTGGGAAAGAATTGTTCCCTGTGAGGGTGGGGAGGCGCTGGCACAGGGTGCCCAGAGAAGTTGTGGATCCCTAAAAGTGCCCAAGGCCAGGCTGGACAGGGCTTGGAGCACCCTGGGATGATGGAAGGTGTCCTTGCCCATGGCAGGGGTGGGATGGGATGGTCTTCAAAGCCCCTTTAACCCAAACCATTCTAGGATTCCGTGATTCCAACTCAGGAAAAGCAGCACAGGCCTTACTTTGGATAAAAGCAGCTCAAAATGCCAGCCTGGGTGGCTGCTCCTCTGGGGAAAGGTTTGTCCCCAGCCCTCCCACAGTTGATTTATGGGGTCCCTGCTGTGGGTGTCACTGATGTTGGGGTGGTGAAGGGCTGGCCCAGCTGTGGGTGCCTTCCAGCAGCACATCCTCCTGCACCTGGCAGGCTTGCACAGGGAATTCTGCTGAAACAGGGATATTTCTGTCCTGGTGGGAGGTTTCATCCTGAAAAGGCCCAGCTGACTCACCCCGACAGAGCTGCAGGTGGGAGGCTCAGCTGGGAGGGCAGGCAGCAGCAGGTTCCCACCCTTCCTGCTGAATCCTAGGGACACCACGTTCAGCGTTAAACCATTTAAAAAAATATTTTTGTTTTTGAACCTGGAAGATTTCCCTCTGTGCTCCTTGCCCTTGGCAAGGCTGTTTTCCCTGGTGTGTCACCTTATTGCTGGCCACATGCTCCCCCTGGCCTCTTCTGGGGGACAGGGGACTGCAGATTTTCCGGGGTCCCCTCAAAACCCACCCAGCCCTGGGTCACAGGGAGGGTGCAGATATCTGGGGTCCCCCTTAAACCTGCCCATCCTGGGAGGACAGAGAGCTACAGACGTCCCGGGGTCCCTGGGGGACAGGGGACTGCCACCCTGATGGCATCCCATAGCCAGCCCTGGGGGACAAGGGGATGTCACCCTGCCAGAGACCCCCGGCCAGCCCTGGGGGACAAGGGGATGTCACCCTGCCACCCTGGGTGCCCGGGGGACAGGGCTGCAGCCCAGCCGGGTCCCCCAGTCCCCTGGGGCGGGCGGTGACACCGCGGGTGGCCCCGTCCCTGTCCCTGTCCCCGAGGCGTGTCATGGGCGTGTCCTGGTGACACGGCCGCGGTGTCCCCGTGACGTGGGCGTGTCCCCGTGACGTGGGCGTGTCCCCGGTGTGGGCGTGGCCTGTCGGCGCTGTCGTGCGCGCAGCGATGCGGCGGCGCGGCGGGGACGGTGACAGCGGCGGCGGCAGCGGCGACATTGTCCGGGCGGAGGGAAAGCTCGGCGTGGCCCGGCACGGGCGGTGAGTACCGGCCACCGTGGGGACATCAGCGTGGGGACACCGAGCCGCGCGTCCCCGTCCCCAGCCCTGTCCCGTGTCCCCTGTCGCGTCTCATGCCGTGGCTCTGTCCCCGTGCAGTGGCCGTGCTGTCCCGCTGGGGCTGTCACCCCGTGCTCTGTGTCCCCATGCCGTGGCCTGGTCACCCTGCTGGGCCGTGACCCCGTGTGTGACCCGTGTCAGGCCGTGTCACCCTGTGGCTGGCACCAGCCCATGCTGTGGCCGTGTCCCCGGATCATCTTGCGACTCCACACTGTGGCCGTGTCCCCGTGTCACCCTGCTGGCACCGTGACCCCGGGTGGCTGTGTCACCCTGCCGTGGCCACGCTCCTGTGCTGTGGCTTGTCATCCTGTGCTGTCCCATTCGGGGCTGTCCCCGCGGTCCCACCTGCCCCAGGTGTTGTGCGAGGGTCCCCCGACAATTCCCCGCAGCCTCTCCGGGGCATTCCCGGCTGTCCCATGGCTGCCCAGCCATGTCCTGGGGGACAACCGGGATTTGGGGATTCCCCCTGCCATCCTGGGATGTCCCCATTCCCTGGGGACGGTGCCATCGTGCCCTGCCACCCCTTGGCAGTCCTTCCTTGGGGTCCTGCAGCATTCCCAGGGCAGGGAATGGACCAGGAGCTTTTTTGGTGTGGCAGGGACTGAGCTGTGCCTGGCTCCCATCACAGCCCTCTGCCCCAAATCCCCCTTGCCCAGACTGATTTCCCCATCACCATTCACCCGGAGGGTGTTGATGCTGGGAAAGCTGCAGCTCTTGGCTTTCCTTTCCCACCTGGGGCTGGGGTGGCTGCTGGGGCTGGTTTGGGGTCACTTACGGGGTTTTAGGGTCACTAATGGTGTCCTGGGGTCACTTAGAGGTTTGGGTGTTCCGGGATTACTTGTGGGGTAGTGAGGGCCAGTTTAGGGCCATTTATGGGTCACTTATGGGGCTTGGGGGTCACTTATGGGTCGCTAAGAGGGTTTTAGGGTCACTTATGAGTCACATGTTGCTAATGGGGTTTGGGGTCACCCATGGGTCTGGGATCACTTGTGGGTCAGTTATGGGGTTTGGGGGGCACTTAAGGGTCTGCAATGGGGTTTCAGGTCACTTATGTGTTGCTAAGGGGGTTTGGGGTCACTTACGGGTCACTGATGGGGTTTTGGGGTCACTTGTGGGGCAGCGAGGCCTGGTTTAAGCAGAACCGTGGAGCAGCCCTGGAATAGCAGGACATTGTTGGAGCTGGTGGCCCTGGGGGACATCACCCCCAAGCCCTTTTCTTCCCTCCTCCTTGTCCCTGGGGTGTTGCAGGAGCTCTTAATGCCAGGCTTGGGGCACATCTGGCTGTGCCTGGCCAGCCCGGGCTCGGGGCGTTGTCACAGAGTATCTGTTGCTCTTTATTGCAGGTTTGACTTGCAGCTCCCAGCCCTGGCGCATTCCCTGCCCTTCCTGCCTCCAGGCACCCCGTGGGAGGGCGTGGGACTAAATCAGAGCCGGTGTCACCCAGTGTCACCGTGGGGCTGCTCACACACCTCGGCTCCGTCCCCAAAAGCCAAGCACAGCACTGGTGTGGGGATGTGGGGATCCAATTCCCACTCCCAGAGGGGTTGGGATCACCCTGAGGCCCTTGTAGCTGTATCCAACCCTCATGGGAAATGGGGAGCTGCACCCCAAATCCCTGGGATGGGCGGGGATGAGCTGACGGTGCCGCCCTCACAGGGCCGGTGCTGGTGGCTGCCGTGGCTGCGCACGCTCCTCCTGGCCCCATTCCTCACCTACACCTCCCTGCCCTTCCTCACAACAGCTAAATAAACTCTTTAGTGCCATACATCATGGCTGGGATTGGGGCTGGGGAGCTGCACCCTAAATCCCTGGGGATGGATGGGAATGAGCTGACAATTCCTCCCTCACAGGGCCGGGCGCTGGTGGCTGCCATGGCTGTGCACGCTCCTCCTGGCCCTGCTCCTTGCCTACACCTCCCTGTCCTTCCTCACAACAGCTAAATAAACTATTTAGTGCAATACATCATGGCTGGGATTGGGGCTGGGGAGCTGCACCCTAAGTCCCTGGGGATGGACGGGAACGAGCTGACAATTCCTCCCTCACAGGGCCGGGCGCCGGTGGCTGCCATGGCTGCGCACGCTCCTCCTGGCCCCGCTCCTCGCCTACGTCTCCTTTCCCTTCCTCATCCGCCTCTTCCCCAGCCTGCTCAACAAATTTGTCTACCTGAACTTCCGTGAGTATCCCGGGACTGTCCTGACCAGGAGAAGCCCACAGAACCCCCACAGGGATTCAGCTGGCTGCTGCGTACCCCCCCAAAGCACGGGTGGCACCTTGCTGGGGTGGCATCAGTGTTTATCCTGGTGTGCCCTGGGCTAGCAGAGGAGGCACGGAAGGATCTTTGCCCGTGTTTTGCAAGCTCTAATTAGGTGCTGCTGCCCACCCTGATTACCGCCTGCAGCCACGACACGCCCAGGCACGCTCAGCATCAGCGGGGCTGGGAATTGGGGTGGGAGGAGGAGGAGGTGGCAAAGGGCTCAGCTCGTCTGCCTCAGCGTGGCCCTTGATAATCTAGAACAAATAACACACTGATTTAGAAAGAGTTGTGTGAAACAGCTGGGTAGGAGGATTCTGGATGATGGCTGTGGTTTCTCCATCAGTGTCCTTCCCTTTCTTCGTGGACTTTCGGCGGCCGGAGCTGCTGGTGAACAACACCATCAGCCTGTACCTCACCACGGAGCCCGGCGTCACAGTTGGCATCTGGTGAGCAGGATGTCCTCAGGACATCCCCAGCAGCATCCATGGGGCATAGCAGTGTCCTGGTGGAGCCCCCAGGGTAACCCCTGTCCCCCCAGGCACACGGTGCCAAGCAGCAGAGGGGCCGAGGCGCAGGGCAAGGACCAGAGCTGGTACGAGGAGGCTCTTGCTGATGCTCACCCGTGATCATCTACCTGCACGGCAATGGGGGCACCAGGTGAGTTCCTGAGCTGCTGCTGCAGGGCCAGGAGCAGGACAGGGTGGCTGCTCTGAGGTGAGAAGCAGCAAACTCCAGGCAGCAGCAGCAGTGCTGCAGGGCTGGGGCTGCTGCAGAGGTCTCTGACCCCAGCAGCCAAGGAGAATCCCTATAAAATAAAAGGAAAAGTTAAAATCCACCCACCCCACAGCATCCAGCTCTTCCCTTCTGGGATCAGGTCACCCTGGTTCCTCACCTGCACTGCTGTTGGAGGGGAGGGTCCCTTGGGGTCCCCCTGAGCTCTAACCCCATTTTCCCCATCAGGGCTGCGAGACACCGTGTCCAATTCTTGAAGGTAAGTGGTGGCCTCTGGGGACACTGGGACCTGCTGGGAGCGAGGCTCCTGCTGGCCCTGGGGACCCCACAGAGGCCCTGTGCAGAGTGAATGGGCCGTGCTGGGGGTCCTGGGGTGCAGCCCCTGCCAGGACATAACTCAGTGCTGCTCTGACAGACGATGGGGGCTGCTGACTTCCACATCCTGGCTCTCGACTACAGAGGTAAAGTTGTCCCTTTGCCTCTTGCTGGGTGATTCGCCTCTTGGGGCCTGTCCCCACAGGGTCGTGACACTGAGCTGTGTCCCCCACAGGCTATGGGGACTCCAGTGGATACCCCTCAGAGAATGGCTTCAACACAGATGTCCTGGCACTCTATGACTGGGTGAAAGCACGGAGTGGGAACAGCAGCATCCTCTTCTGGGGACATTCCTTGGGGACAGGGTAGGTGCAGGGGGCAGGCTGGAGACACATGGGGACAGGTTAGGTGCAGGGGGCAGGCTGGGGACACACCAGAGCCCACCCTGTGCCCTGTGACACTGGGGCTTAGAGCAGCTCCTTGATGGAGGCCCCTGCAAAGCCAAACACAGCCAAAAAGGGGAACTTGAGGGAGCTGTGTCCCCCCCTGTGCTGCTCCCCCTCACTGTCACCTCTCCTGTCACAGGATTGCCACCAACGCAGCGAGGAAACTGCAGGAGGAGCGAGGTGAGGGCCAGCATGGATGGGCTGTCCCCGTGCAGTGTCACCCTGAGGCTCTGCACTGCCCTGGCCTGATTTTGGGCTGAGGAGCCCTCCCTGTCCTCCCTGCTGGGACGGGGACATCTTGTCCCCACTGCAGCCTGGGAGGGGAGTGTGGCAGCAGCCTGGCAGGGGGGACAGCCCCTCAAAGCCATGCCCACCCCCACCTCCCTCTGCCCTCAGGGGTCCAGGTCGATGGTGTTGTCCTGGAGTCTCCCTACACCAACATCCGAGACGCAGCTGCCAACATCCCCATCACCAAGGTGAGTCTGGGGGTTCTGCCTCTGGGGTCCCCCAGCAGTGACAGCCCCAGATTCCTGGGTCTCCCCCCTCACAGCTGGATCCAGCCATGGTTTAGCACCCCCAAACTCTCTCCCTGCCAGATCTTCCGGCAGTTCCCAGGTTTTGAGTACCTCATCCTGGACTCCATGGCTCGGGCAGGAATGTTCTTCCCCAGTGATGAGAAGTGAGTTCCTGGTGGGAAGGGGCACAGGGGCTGTGGGAATGATGCCAGGAGCACCTGGCTGAGGAGAGGTGTCAGTCACCCCACTGAAATTCCTGCCCTCCTGTGTTTACCCAGCTTACTCTTACTTCAAAAGTGACTTTTTGTTTGCATAATGTCAGTTTGATTATTGAGCAAAGTCCACAAGCCACCACCCTTTTTTTGGCACCTCTGTTCCTGGTAGCACACAGAGCCTGCCCAAAATCCGTTTGATTTATGGGTGCTTTTGAAGTTGGGGGTTAAGGTGGTTGGGGTGCTTGGTGCTGCCATGCCAGGGCAAGCAGCATGGGCATCACCCAGCTGGGCATGAGGATGGCTCTGAGGGGCAGTGCTGAGGGGGGTCAGGGTGCTGTGGCAATTTTCACAGGGACTGGGAAGGCTCCTGGGGGTCTGTTGGCTCTGGGGAGCGTCCTCAGGGCTGTGCTTGCTGCCCACAGTGTGAAGGTGCTGAGCTGCCCCCTCCTCATCCTGCATGCAGATGATGATGGAGTTGTGCCTCCAATGCTGGGACACAAGGTGGGCACCTGCCACCCGGGCTTTGAGCCTGGCTTTGGAGGCTGAAGTGGCCAGAGAGGGATGGCCACGCAGCAGGAGGGGTTTGGGGTCCCTGCTGGTGCAGTAACCACACTCCTGCCCCGTGGCAGCTCTACGAGACAGCACTCCAGGCCTACAAGGACAAATCCAAGGTGAAGTTAATCACCTTTCCCCAAAAGCTGGGCTTGGGCCACGACTACATCTCCTTCAACCCGGAGCTGCCTGCCCTGGTGAAGTAAGTGCTGCTCCACAGAAATGGGGGGGCACACACAGGATGAGCCTTGGCCTCCCCTTCCACTGCTGCCTCCTCTCCTGCTGCCTGCCCCCTGCTCCTTCCCCTCCCCACGGTGTTTGCTGGCATCACTTTCCAAACTTCAGTCACTCTCCGCTCCTGAGCCTGTCCTCAGCCTGGGTGGCTCTGGGGACACCAGCTCCTCTTTGCCCTGGGTGCAGAGATGCTCCAAGCCCAGCTCAGCCCCGCCTGCAGGGATCACAAATCAGGCTCTGACGCAGCACAGGAGGGTCAGTGACACAGTGTAAGATTTATTACATCTTGTTGCAGAGACTTCTTAAACATGAAGTGATGCCAGTTGCTGCCTGCACTGATCCCATGCTCCCTCAAATCCACTCCAGGACCCCCCCCCTCAACATGGCACTGAACTTACTACTGTAAGTAATAAAAACTACTAAGAAACTTTTAAAGTCACCCTCTGCCTCCAGGATGCTGCAGGTTATCGAGGGATGGAGACACTGATGTGGGCTGGGCCACCAGAGCACGACTGGGAGCATCCCATGGGACACTGGTGGGCCTGGCACCCCCCTGTCCTGCTTCAGCAGTGCCTGTGAGGGCTCAGACAGCTGTGTCCAGCTGCATCCAGGTGGTGGAAGCAAACCCAGCCCTAATTTCAGCCTCCAGCAAACAGCCCCCTCCAGACTCCAACGGCACTTTTTTATTTTCAGCACCTAATACAAGCAACAGGGCGACGTGGTTTCGCTTCCCACACGACACCCGAGTTATAAAAACCCCTCCCCTCCTGCCCACCCCGAGGGAAAGCCAGCAGCAGCAGGAACACAGAGACTGAGACAGCAGGGAATTGTACAGCGTGCTCGCCTCCCCCCTAGGCCGCGGTGCCGTTGGGGGTCTTGTCCTGCCCCGCGTCCCGGGGCTCGTTGGGTGGGGGGATCTTCAGGTCCGAGGGCTCCACGTGCCAGATGTCCCGGGCGTACTCCTTGATGGTGCGGTCGCTGGAGAACTTCCCGGCCGCCGCGATGTTCCTGATGACCATCTTGGTCCAGGCCTTGGAGTTCTGCAAGGAGGTCACAGAGTGACCAGGCTGGGAGAGACCTTCAGGAGCATGGAGTCCAGCCCAGCCCTAACAGCTCAACTCAGCCCTGGCACCCAGTGCCACATCCAGGCTTTGTTAAACACACCCGGGCATGGGGACTCCACCACCTCCCCGGGCAGGCCTTTATCACTCCTTCAGTGAAAAAAAACTTATCACTTTTTCAGTGAAAAAATTTTTATCACTTTTTCAGTGAAAAAATTTTAATCGCTCTTTCAGGGAAAAAAAAAAATCCCAGAACTTTATCACTCTTTCAGTGAAACAATTTTTCCTTGTATCCAACCTATATTTCCCTTGGTGCAGCTTGAGGCTGTGTGCTCTGGAGAAAGAGCCCAGCCCCACCTGAGCACAGCCACCTTTCAGGGAGTTGTAGAGAGTGATAAGGTCACCCCTGAGTCTCCTGAGAGGGGTGGGGTTGGCCCCAAGGCTGGTTCTCAGCCAGGGATGCTCTGGGATGAGATCAGCCTCATCTCCAGCATGTCCCTTCTCCAGGATGGGATGTTGTGTCCCCAGGGTTCTGTCAGTGCTGCCTGGAGAAAGAAACCAACCCCACCTGAGCACAGCCACCTTTCAAGAGCTGTAGAGAGTGATAAAGTCACCCCTGAGTCTCCTTTTCTCTAAAGGAGAGGGGTGGGGTTGGCCCCAAGGCTGGTTCTCAGCCAGGGATGCCCAGGGATGAGATCAGCCTCATCTGTGAGCATCTCCAGGATGGGATGTGGTGTCCCAGCACAGCTCCCTGCCCCGTCCCCAGGCTGGCACTCACCAGGTACAGCTCGCTGACCTTCTCCTGGCACTTGACATAAGCCTCGTAGTCTGCAAAGACTTTAAACCTGGAGCAGCAAAGAAAGGAGGAGTCAAAAGCAGGAGAAATAGGAATGCAGGATGTCTGATGTGAGGTGTTGTCACACCCCAGACCCTTAAATCCAGGGGTTAAACTTAAAGTTCCTTTATTATTATTTTTTTTCTTTTTTTTTTTTTTTTTTTTTTTTGGTGTGCAAAGGAGAAATCCTCACCAGACATTCTCAAGAAGTAAAAATCACACAAAAGTTTACTTGCAAAAACAGAGCAAATTAAGGAAATTTTGGCAAAAAATACAACACTGTATTCAAAGTAAATAGAATGTTGAATTCAATGGAAAACCATTTATCATAGCTTTAGTTAGCATTAATTTAGTATTCAGCATTTACTTAGGATTTATTTAGCATTTGCTTAGCCTATTTAACTGGGAAACCTTTAAAACCTTAAGATGTTATGTTACCCATAAAGCTGCCTGAAAGGATTAAGATAAGGAAAGAGAGAGAGAAAGATGGAAAAGGTACAGAAAAAACACACAGCTACCGACTCCTGGGCTCCAGCGTGGGTGAGGCAGAAACTCCAAGGAAGTTGTCACGGCAAGCTCAGCCATAACTCCCTCAGCCCCTTTTATACCTGCAGCCCTTCATGGGCCCGCCTCTAGGCGGGCCTTCTGGCCGATTGACCAATCAGAGGCTGGCTAGTATGATTGATTGGCAGCTCGGCCAATCAGAGGCTCGGTTAGCACATCCCTCACGCACCAAGTGCCATGATTGCCAGCTCTGCCGGGCTGAGGGGTCTGGGCCCTGCTTCAGCGAAGAGCCGGGCCGGACCCCAGCCCCACACACACAGAGGCGTCCTAAGAACCCCAAAAACGGCTCCAGACATCGATCTAATCCTGTCTCTGACAGGTGTCCTCCAACACAAAGTCTCTGGCCAAATTACCTCTCCCCAAGCCTTGTTGGTAAAGAACCCCGAATGCCCCAGGTGGGAAATGCAGGGAAAGCATTTCTCCAATCCCAATGGCCATGGCTGACCAGGGCTCTGGCCAGGAAAGCCCTTAAGATGCCTCAAATCATCTGGAATGGCTATGCACCCAAAGGCATTAATGCAAAAATGGCCATCCATCCATGGAGAGGCCATGCCTGGGGAGCATCATCCACGTGCAACATGGTCCCAGCCCAGGGGATGGAGGGATGGTACCCCAGCACCTCACCTATCGTGGTGGAAGAGCATGTTGACCACGTCGTTGAAGAGGCTGGGGTCGTCTGGGGAGAAGAAACCACTTTTAATCTGGTCCACAGCCTGTTTCAGCTCAGGGAGCCGGTCGTAGTAGAGCTGGGCGTTGTACCTGGAGGGAAGGAGGCCATAAAATGGTGCTGCCCCAGGGACCTGAGGTGGCAGCGCTGTGGCATCCCCAGCCCTCACCCTTTCCTGTCCAGCTCCGTGACATCCTCCACCCTCATGCCAAAGATGAAGAGGTTTTCCTCTCCAGCCTCCTCGGCCATCTCCACGTTGGCTCCATCCATGGTGCCGATGGTCAGAGCCCCGTTCAGCATGAACTTCATGTTCCCTGTCCCCGAGGCCTCGGTGCCTGCTGTGGAGATCTGCTCTGACAGGTCGGTCGCGGGGATCACTGCCAACAAAACACACCAGGGGATCGTGGTGACCAGCTTTGGGTTTGCTTCCTGCAGAAGGACCATGGTGGGAGCCACGGGATGGAGGGACACCCCCTCCCCACAGCATGTCCCACCCAAGGTACCTTTCTCTGCCAGGGACACCCTGTAGTTCTCCAGGAAGATGACCTTCAGCTTGCTGCCCACCACGGGATCGTTGTTCACCACCTGAGCCACGGCATTAATGAGCTTGATGATCATTTTAGCCATGTGGTATCCCGGGGCAGCCTGGGAGGAAAGCCACAGGTGAGTCAGGAGGGCCGGTGCCAGAGGCAGGTGAGGCACAGCCACCTCCCAGTGTCCAGGGAACAACCTGTTCATCCCTGTTCCCATCACCATGTGTTACACCACAACATTTCTGGGGGCTTCCATGAGCAGAGACAGCAGATGGTTGTCCAAACCCCACCCAAACTTGCTTGGCTGAAGTATCAGTACTACTCCAGTGCTTCTTGGGACAACTTCAGGGACTTAACACCATGGAATCATGGAATTGTTTAAGTTGGAATCCAACCATTCCTCCTGCACTGTCAAGGTCACCACTGACCCATGTCCCCAAGTGCCATATCCACATGTCTTTTAAGTTCCTCCAGGGATGAGGACTCCACCACTGCCCTGGGCAATGCCTGACCCCCCTTCTGATGAAGAAATTTTTCTTAATATCCCATCTAACCCTCCCTTGGCACAGCTTGAGGCCATTTCCTCTCTCACGTCCCTCGTTCCCCGGAAGAAGAGACCGAACCCTGCCAGCTGCACCCTCCTGTCAGGGAATTGTAAAGATGTAGCCCCATGAGACATCTGCACCCACATCTCACCCCAGGACACTCCCTCCAAAATCTCTAGAACTCCTGACCCAACTTACCTTGCCTCCAATGATCACTGTCCTGGGCACAAAGAGCTTTGCAGGATCCCTCCTGATTCCTGGAGAAAACAGCAGGGTTACTGTGGGATATGGGGCACAGGGAAGCTGCTGCAGCCCCCGGGCACCCTGTCCCCTCAGGGCACGGTGGCTTACGGTTGTACATGGTGATGATGTGCAGGCAGTTCATCAGCTGCCGCTTGTACTCGTGTATCCTCTTCACGTGCACGTCAAACATGGACGAAGGGTTGATCTTCACCTTGTACTCCTTCTCCAGGTACAGCGCGAACTTCACCTTGTTCTCCTGGGCCAGGGCAGGGACCATGTCAGCCCCCAGGGAACACCAGCCCCTCTCTCTGCTCCCCCTGCCCACGCCCCTCACCTGCTTCACTTTGGCCACCTCCCGGATGAAGAGGTCGTCGTCCACAAACTTGTGCAGCTTGGTCAGCTGGCTCAGGTCCCGCACGTAGTCTTCTCCGATTTTCTGCAACGGGAGCACAGGCACATGCTGATGGTGGGATGGTTTGGGATGGAAGAGATCTTGAACATGATCCAGTTCCAACCCCCTGCCATGGGCTGAGACACCTTCCACTATCTCAGGTTGCTCCAAGCCCTGTCCAACCTGGCCTTGGACACTTCCAGGGAAGGGGCAGCCACAGCTTCTCTGGGCACCCTGTGCCAGGGCATCAGCACCCTAACAGAGAAGAATTTCTTTCCAATATCCCATCTAACCCTGTCGTCTGTCAGTTTACATCCATTCCTCCTTATCCTGTCCCTCCATCCATTGTCCCCAGTCTCTCTCCAGCTCTCCTGGTGCCCCTTCAGACACTTGAAGGGGCTCTAAGGTCTCCCTGAAGCCTCCTCCAGGCTGAACACTCCCAGGCAGGCAGAGTCAGGAGCATCTCTGTGGCCTTGCTCCAGCAGCTCCACATCCTTCTGCTGTTGGAGACCCCAGGGCTGAAGGCAGCTCTGCAGGTGAGGTCTCACCTTAGCGGGGCAGAGGGGCAGAATCCCCTCCCTCAACCCTCAACTCCTCAACCATCCAGAAGAAGTGAATGGCTGAGGTTCCCTGGCACCCTGGGCTCAGCAGGGACGGATTGGTGGCCTCAGGGTGTTCCCCCCATGCCGGTACCTCCGCGATGAGCTCCGCCAGCCCCGGGTTGCAGAGCAGGAGCCAGCGCCGTGGGGTGATCCCGTTGGTCTTGTTCTGGAACTTCTCCGGCTCCAGCTCCGCAAAGTCCTCAAACCTGCGAGGGCGAGGATGGCACAGCTCCAGCCTTGCCCACCTGGCACCACCACCCCTTCCCAGCTCAGGGGGACCCATCAGCACCTCCCTCCCCTCACTCACACTTGAGTCTTGACGATCTCGGAGTGGATCTTGGCCACGCCGTTGACGGCGTGGGAGCCCACGATGCAGAGATGGGCCATGTTGATCCTCTTGGTGTCCCCCTCCTCGATCAGGGACATCCTCCGCAGCCGGTCCACGTCGTCGGGGAACAGGGACGCGATGTGCTGCCGGGGGAGCCAGGGAGGTGGTGAGAGGTGGTGGCACTCAGGGATGTCCCACCCCATGGCTTATGAGGAGGGGCCACAGCAATGTCCCCAGAGCATTTGACACCAGCCAGAGTGGTGGTTTTTACTCTGCTGTGGTGGTGCAAACTCCCTCCAAAGGGTGCCCTTTCTCAGTATGGATGTCTCTGGATAGGAGGACCCTCCCAAGCTGCTACACAGAGGGGTTTGGGGACACACACTTGGCCAGTGAGGCCATTTTGGCACAAGCCTTGTGCTGCCAGACCAGGAGGTCAAACCACTCCCAACATCATCTTTCCCAGGATGAATTTAGGAAGTAAACAAATGTCAGCTCTCAAGTCCCTGAAGCAATGGGTGAAGCCTCTCAACAGTCACTAACTGCAGGATGGCCGTGATGGGGAAGGGCTCTCCTACACATCAACTTCTCAAAATAGCACCTGGAATCCCCCAGCCCCACACCCAGCATCACCAGTTTGTGTGTGCCCCTCATCCTGACAGTACACTCCCGTCCCCCTCTCTGCAGGAGCTCCCAGGCACTCACATCCAGGTGTCTCTGGTTGATCTCGTAGATGATCTGCAGGTGCCTGGGGAGCAGCTTCTCCACCAGGTCCACAGGCCAGCGCTCCAGGGCCTCGGGAAGCACCGTGTGGTTGGTGTAGGCAAAGGTCCTTTTGGTGATGTCCCAGGCCTGGCAGGGAAGAGCCAGTGCTCAGTCACACCTCAAGTGTCAGAACCCACCCTTGGTCCTCCCACCACGCCCAGCAGCACAGCCCAGCCAGCTCCTCCCAGTCCACACCCGTTAAACCCAGCCTGACTGCTCCCCATCATTCCCAGCAGGCACAAAACTGGCTCCTCCACCATGGGCAGGTGGGTGCAAGTGCAGGAGACCAGGTGAGGTGTCCCTACCTTATCCCATGGCAGCTTCTCAATGTCCACAAAAATCCTCATCAGCTCAGGGATGGCCATGGCAGGGTGCGTGTCATTCAGCTGGATGGCAACCTGGGAGAGCAGGGTGGCACGTGGGACACAGGGGGGACACCAGGCACCCCACAAAGGGCCTACAAACATCTGCATCCTCTGGGAGGTGTTGAAACAAGCTCCAAGGCAGAGGTGGGAGCAGCCCTGGCTGGTACCTGGTCCGGGAAGGAATCAAACACGGTGCGGACGCTGTCCGTGCTCCCGAATTTGGACGCTTTGAAGCGGCGGATGATGTCCTGGAGGGTGGCAGCCACCACAAAGTACTCCTGCTTCAGCCTCAGCTCCTTTCCTTCGAAGAACTGTGGGCAGAGGAGCAGGGAGCTGCAGGATTCCTGCAGGATTCACTGCACTTCCTGGGGGAAGGTTTTCCCAGGGTGTGTTTCCCCCAGCATCACTTGGAATCCCAAGCTCTTCTTGCTTCCCAGATTCCAGCACAAGGGTTTGGGATGTGCTGGTACAAACAGGTTAAATCCCAGCTGAGCATTGTCAAAACCTGCTCTCCGTGGTTTGAACTTTTTGGCTGCAAGGAAAGGTACCAGGATAATGGAAAGGTAAGCTATAGGAGCTATTTCCAACACGAGGATTTCACCACCATTCACGCAGCAAAAACCATCAACTGCTGGTCTGCAAAGGAAAAGCTGCAGGAGACAACCTCAGCACCGGAGCTGCAGGGCCCCCAGCTCTCCTCACCAACTGGGAAGGCTGGAGGAGGATTAAATGGGAAAAACACTACCAGGACCTGCCTCAAACAGGCTGCAGAGCAAGGAGAGCTTCAGGTGTAATCCCAAACTCTTCTTGCTTCCCAGATTCCAGCACAAGGGTTTGGGATGTGCTGGTACAAACAGGTTAAATCCCAGCTGAGCATTGTCAAAACCTGCTCTCTGTGGTTTGAACTTTTTGGCTGCAAGGAAAGGTACCAGGATAATGGGAAGGGAAGCTATAGGAGCTATTTCAAAGACAAGGATTTCACCACCATTCATGCAGCAAAAAACATCAAATGCAAAGGAAAAGCTGCAGGAGACAACCTCAGCACTGGAGCTGCAGGGCCTCCAGCTCTCCTCACCAGCTGGGAAGGCTGGAGGAGGATTAAATGGGAAAAACACCATCAGGACCTGCCTCAAACAGGCTGCAGAGCAAGGGGGGTTTCCCTTTCTTTTTCCCCCTGCTCCACATCTTGGTTTGTGGCTAGGGAAGGGTTGTGTGTCCCACCACACCTCAGTGCCAGCCTGGCAGGAACTCCCAGAGCAAGAGGGCTGGGGTGCAAACAGCAATTTTGAGGCACAGCCTCTGGTCCCAGGGTTGCAAAGGGCCACCAGGGTAACACCAGCAGCGTTCAGCTGTTTGCCCTCATGTTACATTCTGAGACTCAAGGAACATTTCTGCAGCAGGGCCTGCTCATCCCCACTCGCTCTGGGCAAAGCTCAGGGGAAACAGACTCATCCTGGTGACAGGCAGCAACCCTCACCCAAGCACTGCAGGCAGCTTGAAACACAACTAAAAACATCTCTGCAGCATCCTGCAGCGAGGAGCTGCTCCCTTTCCCCCTCCATCCCTAAAACACCACGACTCACGTTGTCGTTGGGGTAGAGCACACGGGAGATGTTCTCGGCCAGGTTCCTGTCCAGCACGGCCTGGATATAGTCCCCAACGTTGACTGGGGAGGAGCAGAGGGTGAGGTGGGCGTGGGACCCCCCAGCTGTCCCTACCCCACCCCACCCTGCCCAGCTCCCACTCACAGTCGCGCAGGTTGAAGTCGTTGGGAGCGCGGGCTGACCACAGGCGCATGGTGTTGACCGTGTTGTTCATGTAGCCGGGCACGGGCGTGTCATAGGGCAGTGCCAGCACCACCTGTGACATCCCCAGGACAGCTGGGATTGGGCTGGGATCCCTCCCATGCCCCTCCTGGAGCCCTCCCACCCCACAGAGCCTCCCGCTCAGGGATGAGCTCAGCCTGGTGTCCCTGCATGTCCTTGGTAGCCCTGCATGGGGACACCTCTCTGGCTTTGCCTGCTGGCTGGTGTTTGCCAGAAGTGCTCAGGGCATGAAGAGTGGCTTCATGAAGAGTGTAAAGGTCAGGAGCAGCTTAATTTATGTTTAATTTATTCCTGCTGGAGCTGCTTTTGGTATTTTGTAGAATCCCAGAATGGTTTGGGTTGGAAGGGACCTTAAAGTCCATCTTGTTCCAAGCCCCTGCCATGGGCAGGGACACTTCCCACTAGACCAGAGTCCTCCAAGCTCCATCCGACCTGGCCTTGGACACTTCCAGGGATGCAGAGCTCGGCTGCAGATGAGGAGCAGCCAAATCTGTCCTCATCCTCATGTCCATCTCCTCCCAGTTTGCCTCACCACTGCCTTTTCCATCCCAGCCCAACCTTCCCGGCAGAGATTCTGCACGACTCATCCCTGGGGTGCAGCCAGCCAGGGAGAGCCCCCTAAATGACAGGACAAGCCATGCAAGGGACACTCCTGTCCCCAGCCCTTACCTGGGTGTCAATCCACTTGGCACCAGAGGCAGAGTGCTCCACGCGGCCGTAGAAGTGCACGGGCAGCATGTACTCAGGGCGGGCCTTCTCCCAGGGATTGCCATGCCTGAGCCAGTCATCAGCCTCTTCCACCTGCCAGGGGGACACACAGCAGTGACAGGGCCACCCAGCCCTGGGATCCCCACACCTGCAGGATGGCTGGGCCAGGATGGCTGGGAAAGGCTCTGCTCATGGCAAAGGGGAGGATGCTCGGAGTGTGTCCACCCTAAACATGGATTTTGGCACAGCAGGGTGAGCCTGGGGGCACCACCCTGAGCTCTGCCTTCCATGGGGATGGACAAAACCCAAGGTGCACTGTTAATGTTCCATTTCCAAACCAGCCTCTTCCACAAGAGGAACACAACTTCTCCACCCTCACCTGCTCCAGGCAGCCATGGAGCTGCTCTTGGGGTGGCCCTAAGCAAGGCCACCCTTGGCCTTGGGACAGGGGATGGACACTGTGAGCTTGTAAGAAGTTACATTTGTTCACAAAAATATCTGTTAAATTTTAAATATCACAGCAGCAGCAGCCTCTGAGCTGAGGGGAAGTGTCTGTACCCCCAGTCTAACGGGAAGAGGTGAATGTGAGGTTCCAGCTGTGCCAGGGGACAGTGAGGGCCACACATCTCCATCCATACCTGCCACCCATCCCGGATCTTCTGGTTGAAGATGCCGTACTCGTAGCGGATGCCGTAGCCGTAGGCTGCCAGCCCCAGCGTGGCCATGGAGTCCAGGAAGCAGGCTGCCAGGAGAGAGGAGAGCAGTGAGCTGGGAGCCCTGCAGCCCTGGGAGATGGAGCCTTCTCCCACAGGGACTTGGGCCAGTCCCACAGGAGCCAGGGCCAGCAGCCACCCAGCAGCACCTTGCTCCGTGCCGCAAAGGCTGGAGCAGTAACCCTCAGGATTAGGAACTTCCCACAGTGGATGTAAAGCCCTCAGGGATGTGCCCACCACCTGGGGGGGTCACTCACCTGCCAGCCTGCCCAGACCCCCGTTGCCCAGCCCAGCATCCTCCTCGATTTCCTCCAGCTCTTCCATGTCCAGCCCGAGCTGCAGATGGGAAAAAGGAGAGGGGCTGGAGACTGTCAGGGTGCCCAGCCCCACAGAGGGGAGGCATTGTTGGCACACAATCCCTTGGAGGTGGGTTTCAGGAGGGCTGGAAAGGCACCCAGTTCCACAAGACCCATCTCTGCAGGTGGGACACTGTGATTTGAACCCAAAGCAGCTGCTCTCCCCCTCAGCTGTGTCTCTGTGACATGGCAGGGGCCATCTCCCATGTTTAAGGTCCTCTACCAGGCTTTATAAGGGACATTCACACCCTTGACCTCACCATGAGCAAGATCTGGGGGTGGGGAGCACCAAACTATAACCAGGGTGCTGCCCTTGGGGTTCCAGACACTTCCAAGGGCTCTGAGAGCTTATTCCCAGGCCTGCTCCCTCTCTCCATGGCTGCATTCCTGCAGGGGCAGGCACCAGGTTCCTGTTCCCTACCTGTTCCAGAACCCCCTACCCCTTGAGGCAGCCCCCAGGTGGAATATTGCTGCACTCCCAGCACCCCTATTCCTGGGGGAAGGCTCCTGGGTGCCACCTTCATGCTCCCCCAGCACCCCAATCCCTTGGGGACAGGATCCAAGTGCTGTGTTCCTTTCCCTCAGCACCTCCATCCTCTGGAACAGGCACCCAGGTGCCCTTCCTCCCAAGTGCAGGCATTACCCTTTAGGGTGAGAAGCATCTACACCCCTTTTCCATGGAAATTTAAATTTTCCAGCCCAGGATGCTGTAGGAGGAAGTGGTTTTGCCTATGCAAAATTCCTTGGGGAGCTCAGGTAGAGACTTTTGGTCCATTGCTCTGCACTGATGTCTCCTGGTCGCAGCAAGTGGGAATAAAAAATTTAAACCCCCCTAAAAATAACTTCCTTTCCTTTGCAGTGTTTGCACAAACGTTGCTCCTGCTCTTGTGCAACCACCCTGGCCACATCTGATGATGTTGAACACAAGAGGTGACAGGTGGGGACAAAAGGAGCCACCCAAAACCCTATGATCACCCCAGTGCCACCTGGTGCCAGCACCCAGATGGGTTTAATTCAAGGTTTTATTCCCCCCTGCCACTGATCATGGACTTAAACAGCCTCATCCACAGAACCACCAGTGTCCTTCCAGGATCCTGCTGCATTCCCAGAACACAGCAGCCAGGCTGGGCAGCTCCAGGCCTCTCAAGGGCAGGTTCTGGAGCAGCCTTTATTCCCTAAGCCATCCCCTGTGGCTCAGGGAGCAGTCTGCAGCCAACGTAGCAAAACATGGACATTACCAGGAGCTGGAAAACATGAATCCCTCCCAGGGCAGGTCCTCAGCCCTCGTGGGATGCTCACCTGGTAGACAGCCTCATCACAGGCGTTCTGCAGCCCTAGGTTAATCATCGTGTTCTGCAGCGTCCGCCCCATGTAGAATTCCAGAGAGAGGTAATAAATCCTCTGGAAGAGAAAAACACCCCGTGGTCACCTTGCCCAGGGCTGGAGGAGGCTCCCCTGGACTCCAGAAGCTGCTGTTGTGTGATATCTCAAAAACAAACAGGGAAAAACCCCAGCTTCAACACAGCAGGGTGGTTTGCACCAGGAATTGCAGGCTTGTGGCTCCTGGGTGGCCCTGCAGCCCCTGCCCTGCTCTCCTGCTCAGGCTGTTCCCCTTGGACAAACCCCATTGCCTGTCCCAGGGTGGGGACAGCTCCACGATGGTCACCGGTTGGCAGCACTAAGTTAAACTTTAAAGAGGAGCCGTTTCCTAAGGTCACTCCGGGCTGCAAAGCCACCGGAAGAGCGAGTGAGCTGCCGGGGCCAGGCGGTGGCCGTGGGGACACGGGGCCTTGGGGACACTGCCGCTGACACGGCGGGCGCAGGATGCGGCCGGTCCGGCCTTGTGTAAGCCGAGCGAGCCCCGGCGTCAGCACCGGCAGGTTTTAAGGAAGGATTTAGGCTGGGGGAAGTCGCTGACTCGACAGCTTTCCCCAGGACCTGCTCGGGGTCGGGCAGGGAATTGAGGTGGGATAGAATCCTGGAGTCCTAAAATGGTTTGGGGTTTGAGGGAGCACAAAGATCTCCTCGTTCCAACGCTCCTGTCACGGGCAGGATGTGCTGGGCAGGATCCACTGGGATTCACTGGTTTGACTCCAGCAGAGCCGGGAGCAGCGACTCCAGGCAGGCAGCACCCGGCTCGCCTGGGCTGCACGGGAGAATCCCAAGCCCAAACCCTGCGAGAGGTTCCTTTTCCTCACCCCTACACAGCACCGGGGAGCGCTGAGCTATCGCGGCTGGCACGGTCCCAGCGAGGTGCTGGCAGGGAGGAAATTGATGCCGACAGGGACATCCAGGTGTCAGGAGGGGGATTAGGGCTTAATCCCCCCCGGCAGAGCCCGGAGCAAGCCAGCGGGACGAGCAGCAGCACAGCAACTCCTGCACAAACCGGATCTCTCACGCTTGGCATCACTTGTGTTAAACAAGACCTGTTTGCCGCTGCTTTCGGGTGCCTTTAAGCCTTTCCAATAATTCCCCCGGGAAGGCTTTGGAGTTGCTTTTGGTAGACAGCACCCACGCCGGCGCCGCGGGACAACAAGCGGCGTTCCCATGCCCTGCACCCCGCTGCCGGCCAAGCCGGGCTCTGTTTGTTTTGCAGAGCAAAGGACAGTGGCCTCGCTTGGTAAAGTCCAGTCCCTCCTCTCGGAAAAGTTACCGGAACAGCCCTAAACCCACGGAAAACCGAGCCCCGCCAATCCCTCTATTCCAGCGCCGAGGGAGAGCTCCCATCCACGGGGTTCCCATGGTTCCCACCCCAGCCATAACCACCGTGGGGGTTCCCAGCACCCCGCCCTGCACGGGGGGCTCCCCCAATATCCCACCGCTCCCACCTTGGGATCCTTCTCGTAGTAGTACTGCTGCGTGCGGATCCAGCGCCCCACCAGGTGGTCCCGCACGGTGTGGGCCAGGGCGAAGTAGTAATCGCGTGGGGTGGCCACATTGCGGTCCTTGACCAGGGTGAAGTGCAGGTGCCGGTTGAAGCCCCGCTTGAGCTCGGCCACGCTCTCGGCGCCCACGATCCCGCGGATGCTGATCTGCTTCCGCCGCTCCTGGTCCGACAGCGGCCGCGACATCGCGGCGGGGCTGCGGGGACACGCGGAGGGGGGACACGGACACACGGGCTGGGCGCCGCGTTCCGCCTCCGCCCCGAGCTGGCACCGCCCCGGGAGGGGACGGGATGGGGACGGGGATGGGGACGGGCCCCGACAAGGGCCGCCCACGAGTGGGGCGGGAGAGGCGGCCGCCCCCGGGGGGGGCAAAGGGGGGACCCCGAGGAGGGACAGAGGGGGGTGCGAAGGGGGGAAATCCCGGGGATGGACAGAGCGGGGTGCAAAGGGGGGAAATCCCGAGGATGGACAGAGGGGAGGGGGTGCAAAGGGGGAATCCCGGGGATGGACAGAGCGGGGTGTAAAGGGGGGACCCCGAGGAAGGACGGAGGGAAGTGCAAAGGGAAGACTCCAGGAATGTGGCCGGGGGGTGTCCCGGGGACCGCCCCTTGGCTGGGTCACAGAGGGTTCTGCAAAGGGGGGACCCCGAGGGTCACAGAGGAGGGTGCCAAGGGAGGGGGACCCCGGGTATGGACAGAGGGGTGTGCAAAAGACAGCAGAACTCGCAGGGGCACAGAGGGCTCTGCAAAGGGGGGATGCTGGGGGTCTCAGAGGGATGCGCAAATGGCGGCCCGTGGGGGGATGTGCAAAGGGGGTGTCCCGGGCAGGTGCAGAGGAGGGGCCGGGGCAGAGCCGGAGCCCCCCGGGCGGAGCGGAGCGGTCGGGCGCGGCCACCGCCACCCAGCGCTTCCCACGGAGCGACCGCCCCCGGCAGGGACCGCCCCACGCGTGGCCCCGCCCGCGGGGAGCTCTGCTGGAGCACGTACGAGGAAGGTGACGGGAAAACCCGGAAAGGGTCGTGATGTGTCCCCCCGTGTCACGATCCATCCTCGTGTCACGGCTTTTCCCCCGTGTCACGGCCCCTTCCTGCCCGACTGTCCCCCGCCCTCCCCCGCAGCATTTCCCGGCCCCCTCCCTTTCCCCCCGTCTCCTCACTGTTCTCTGCCTGCCCGCAATCCCTCTGGAAATGGTGTGGGGTCGCTTTCCCCCGCTCCGGGCTCTTCCCGGCTGCCTCCCGCACCGTGGCTGCCCGCAGGACCCTGCCCTGCCCTGCCTCCGGTTCCTCCCAAGGGCAAAAATACCCGATATGAGCTTCCAACGCAACACTTTCTCCTCCCCCTCCTCCTTATCCTCCTCCTCCAGCCAGGCTTTCCAGGCTGTTTTCCTCTGTCCTGGCCCAGCAGGGTGGGCAGCAAGGCAAGGAAATGGGATTGTGCTGCTCTGCCCTGCTCAGGTGAGACCCCACCTGCAGTGCAGCATCGAGCCCTGAGGTGCAACATTATAAGGACCTGCAGCTGCTGGGGTGAGTCCAGAGGAGGCCCTGGAGCTGCTCCAAGGGCTGGAGCCAGGCTGGGAGAGCTGGGGGTGCTCACCTGGAGAGAAGGAGGCTCCAGGGAGATCTCAGAGCCCCTTGCAGGGTCTAGAGGGGCTTCAGGAGAGCTGGAGAGAGACTGGGGAGGAAGGCCTGGAGTGACAGGATGGGGAAATGGCTTTGCAGTGCCAGAGGGCAGGATTAGATTAGATTAGATTAGATCCATGCACAGCCTTCCACCCAGAGAGTAACTGAGTAACAGAATCATGGAAAGGTTTGGGTTGGAAAAGAGTTTAAAGATCATTTAGTTCCACCCCGTGCCATGGGCAGGGACACCTTCCACTAGCCCAGGTTGCTCCAGGCCCTGTCCAGCCTGGCCTTGGACACTTCCAGGAATGGGGCAGCTACAGGGCAAGCTGTGCCAGATCCTCACCACCCTCACAAGGAAGAATTTCTTCCCAATACCTCGTCTAAATCTCTCCTCTGTCAGTATAAAACCATTTCCCCTTGTCCCACGGCCACGGATGCTCTGGCCCTGGGCTGTTCCCTGCGCTGTACACGACTTTCAGGCTGGTTTTACATACTGCAGGGAAGATGCAGTTTCCTGTATCTCCGGTGTTCCTGGCACATTCCCACTCTGGAAGGAACAAGCATCCTTATGAGATGCACTTCATGCATTAGCATTTTCTTCTTTAGCCCTGGACTCGAGCCCGTGATGAGCTCAGAGGCTGCACATTGAAAACCTCTCCTGAGCCACTCTGGGAAAACAGAGCAGGCACTGATATCCCAGCAGCGAGTCCTTCTCACGGCCCTGGGAGAACTCTCCTTGCTGTTCCCTTGGAAATGGCTCCCCCTCCACTGATCCCTTAGAATTTTGCCTCTATTTCATCTCCCTGGGGAGATGGTGCTCTGTATCCAGCCTTGCTCAGTCCTCCCTCCTTCCAGGGATCCAGGGGCTTCTCTGGGCAAGCAGTGCCAGGGCCTTCCACCCTCACAGCCAAGAATTCCTTCTTCAGCAGCTCCCACGGCCCATTCCCTCCCATTGACCGCGTTCTGTCCGTTCTCTGCTGCTGCCTCTGGCCAAGGACAGTGAGGGATGTGCACCAGGGGGGATGAGATGGGAAGTGAAGCACAGAGATGCTCTGGAAGCTCTGCCCTTCTCTGGTAAAAGTCCTTTATTAGAACGGCAAACATGACACTTGTCGTCAGTACAGCGGCTGTGTGCGGCTACCATCGCGCAACGGGGGGACGACTTTTACAATCACTGGGACTCTAAGAAGCACCATGAACACCCTAAAGAATGGGGGATGACTTAGGCTGAGAGAGGAGCCCCGGGTGAGCCGGCCACGGGGGCTCCTCAGGAATCCACCCGGGAGCTGCCCGGCGTTGTCCCGCAACACGGCTCCGGCAGCTGGGAGGAACTCCTCGGCGGGAGTCAACGAGATAGCACCCATCCAATAAATTAGGAAAACCTAATGCTAGAGCAACAAGGGGCTGTCCTAGAGGAGGGCAGGCTGGCAGGGAATGGGCTATTTACATTTGTCTTGCTGCTGGGCCGGCGCTCCCGTCGCATCCCGCCCGGAGCCGGGCTGGGAGCGCTCCCGCTGCCCGTCCCGGCTCCGCGGGGACAGCGAAGCGAAGCGAGGGGACAGCGCATGCAGGCGCTCTCGGCTCCAGACGGGGCTGGCACCATTCCTCTCCTGCCTCTGGATTACCAGAAAGTCGAGCAGGGGATGGCGGCCGGCGGGAACTGCTGCCGGCAGCAGGCGCGCGTTCCTGAGTGCGGGGCTGTGGCCAGCTCTCCTTCCTCCCCATCCCATCCCCACCCCCGGGCTCTCGGTCAGACCCTCACTGCAGAATGAATTCTCCGGTGATTGGAAGGACACTATCAGTTGAATTTAAGGCTAGGCTTTATATGGCAACTATAAAAAAATAAACGCTAATCTCCAAAGAGCCAGGCGAGGGCTCTCCGGTCTATGGCTGTGCACCGAGGTGTGGGGGGCCCCTGGAGAGCTCCCCGTGGGCATTCAGCACCCGACCAAGGGCCTGCCAGCACCTGGGGCACCTGGGGACAGGACGGCCACCCCCTGCCCCGCACAGGTGCCCCAGGGGGACACAGGACAGAGGGGGGTGTTTTGGTAAGGACATGGAGACTGACTGGTAATCCAGGACCCACCTCTACACATGACCGAGGGTGCTCTGCAAGAAAGGCCACAGGGGAAAGAAATAATCCTGCAAAGTAACCGGGCTGGCGTGGGCAGAAGCGTTCCCGTGGTGGGGTCCCTTGGGCTGCCCCCACGGGCGGGGAAAGCGAGACAGAAGTGCCCCCCTCCCCGAAAACCCCAACTCAAATTAGGAAAATCAAACCTAAAAGCAGACACAGGAGAACAGCTCAGGCTACCTAGGTACTTCATCAGCCAAGGAGAGCTAAAGAGCGAAGCGCACACACACGGGACAGCGCGGAGGCCGGAGAGCGGAGACGGCCCAAAGCCAGGACCTTCCTTCCTGATTCCTTCCCCGTCTCCAGCCAGAGGCCGAGCAGGGACCCAGCAGCTGGGCAGGGACCTGGCCTTGTCCTGCAGGAGGGAACGGGCTGGCTCCTCTCACCCTGAGAAGAGGCAGCCGGCTCCGGGAGCATCCTCAGGGCATGGCTGAGCGCGAAGCGTAGAACTCGGGCACGGGCAGCCCGGTGTGCAGCGTCACCTGCAGGGAGAGACACGGGTCTCAGCTGTGTCCCAGAGCGCCTGCTGGGACAGCTCGTGGCATGGCAGCTGGCACACTGTCCCCAGAGGGCAGGAGCAGCGCTGGGGACAGGCAGGATGTGACTGGAGATGCGGGTGTCCCCAGAAGTGTGGCAGTGGCTCCATCTGGCTTGTTCCTCACTTTTCTGTGCTGCTGGAGTGAGCTGGGACTGCTGGTACCAAGCCCCAGATATTCCCAGCTGGCTGTGCAGAAATCCCACAGCTGGCTGCCAGAGAGGTGGGACATGGCAGGAGCTGGGTCTCAGTGCAGGTGAGATGGACAAAGGGGGACCTGAAGGACACTGAAGACATTAGAGGAGAACCTGGAGAAGCCCCTGAGCTGAGTGGGATGGGGACAGAGAGGGGACAGGGACAGGGGAGGGGATGTGGCTGATTGCTGGTGAGAGGAGGGAGCTTTGTGGTGGGGAAGCTGAGCAGCAGCAGGATGTTGGGGGCAGGGCCATGCTCACACAGGCACTGGTGAAACTCAGCTCCCTCCACAAATGCTTTCATCTGGGAGGAGAGCACAATTCCTCCTTTTATTGCAGCAGCAGCATTTTCCCCTTCAGATACAGATTTGAAGAAAACTGTCTAAAATACAGAGATTTCCCTCTCAATTAGAGTTGTTTTCAATTAGGCACATACCTCTAAAAAAGCATAATAAATGGCTTGGCTTAATTAGCAGCCTTTTATCAGCATCCCAAGGGATTTCTGTGCTGTCAGGGGATTTAGGCACTGCCTTGCCCAGGGAACTCACAAAGCCAAGGGGCTCCAGAGATGCCTTGTCCCTTATGGCTGTGTAGAGGACTGAGGTAGGAGTTAAACCCAGCACTCAGCAGGATGTTTTTACCACAAATTACTACAGCAAATTTACTAAATTTTACAGCAAATTACCAAATTACTACAGCACCTCTAAACCCAGCATAGACAACATGGGCTTCGTTAGTGTTTCCTAATTAAACATTTCTCCAAGCCAGACAGACTCCCCTGCCAGTGTGACCCTTAGGGTGGGAAAATTTGGCAAAGATGCTCCCAAAGTTTGGGATGGTCCCATCACACTTTTGTCCCAGTGCTGCTGGAAAATTGTCACTGCCTTGGTGACAGCACAGCAAGCCCTGGATCCTGATGGACACAGCAGAGCATGTCCTAGTCCATGGATCCCTGATTCACAGAGGCCACTTGGTGCCTCTGCCCTTGCACAGAGGTGATCATAAAATCCTGAATGGTTTGGGTTGGAAGTGACCTCAAAGCCTCATTCCACACCCCTGCCATGGCAGGGACACCTTCCACTACCCCAGGCTGCTCCAAATCCCATCCAATCTGGTCTTGGACACTTCCAGGGATCCAGGGGCAGCCACAGTTGCTCTGGGAATTCTATTCCACGGCCTGCCCACCCTCACAGGGAAGAGTTTCTTCCCAGTGTCCTATCTCCTCCTGCCCTTTGGGAAGCCATTCCCCCTTCTCCTGTCACTCCAGGTTCTGTTCCAAAGCCCCTCTCCAGGTCTGACACCCACTGTAGAAGACCCTGCTAAAATGCTGGGCACCCTGAGATGATCCATCCCATGTCCTTGGATGTGCCTGGGCATTGTGCAGGGTTGGGGGTGCAGGCAGTGCCAGGGGGGATGTGCCAAAGCCAGGGTGTGCAGGATTCCCTGGGACAGAGGAGAGCAGGGACGTGGTCAGTGAGAAGAGAAATGAAAGATGGAAATACCGGAATGGTGGCACCGCTTGGGGATGTTCAGGAGAGCTGAGAGCTTGGGAGAGAGGGAGAGAAGAGGGGTTTGAAATGTCCCAGAGGCAAGCAGGCTTTGAAAGGTGCCTTTCTCCCTGCTGATGGTCCATGCAGGACCTGGGAGAGCTGTAGGAGCTGGTGAGGCTCTTGTGAGGGAGCATCACAAACACAGTCATCAAACCCCACCCCGAGGAGGGCTGGAGAACCCTGGTGCTTCAGCAGCCCTGAGGGAGGAACCTGGAGTGAGGAATGAGGCTACAGGGAGGCCTGTCCTGATTCTGGAGACTCCCAGGTGGTTTAGGGTACAAGTTTAGCTCCTTCCAAGCCACCCTTGCTGCACAAGAACCCTCCTGCTCCCGCTACCACTGCAGTGACAGCAGCATGAAGGGGAGTGTGACAGCAAGGTCACCCCCTCCCACTGCTGGGAATGTCACTCCCTGCTCCAGAGAGCTGACCAAGCCCATACCTGCACGTTCCTGTTGAGGCTGACGGCGGGGAAGAAGAGGCCCTCCAGGTTCTCAAAGGCCACGGGCCCTTGCTGGTCCTCGTTGATGGAGAAGGTCAGAGTCCTCCTGGTCAGATCCAGCAGCACTCCCACCGTGGCGCCTTTCGTGATCCCGCCCTCTGTTCTGTGGGAGGAAAAGGCTCAGTGGCCCCTGTGCCCCTGGCTCAGGCCATGGAGCTCAAGGACTGATGATGGTGAACAGCAGGAGCCAGGCCATGACCTGCTCCCATCCCAGCCATGCTCATCATTCCCTGGGAACCTCCTCCTCTACCCTCCCATGGAGCTGCTCTCCTCTTGCCATGATGTCCCCAAGGAAAAGCCACCCTGAGAGCAGCTCCAGTGACACAACCACGGGGGAAAGCAGGTGGAACTGTGGAGCAAAGCCACACCAAAACCTGCTGATCCATCAGGGAAACGCCTGCAGGAAGGTGACCCCAGGCTCTCCCCAAAGTCCCCAGTCCCACATGGAACACGGGCAGTGGCACAGGGATCAAGGCAAATGTTGCTGCAGGAGTTGCAAGGATTTGGCTGTTACTGGGAAGGGGATGCCAACAGGAAGAGCCAGCATGGAAAAAGTGGTGGCAAGCAGGGAAGGAACACTGGCAGCACCAAGCATGTAGGGCCTAATCCCCACTCGGGGAAGGGCACATCCTCCAACAGAGATGACCAGGATTGATGTCACCTCCCTGTGGACACTTGTAGGTGCCACTCTTAAAGCCACAGGCTCTTTGGGCTGCGGTGTCCGGGGGGAAGGCCCTGTCCCTGCCTGATGCAGTTCGTTTGGGGGGATCCCTGGGGGGGCCCCTAAGCTGTGTGTTCAATGGTAGCAGCAGGCAGGCAAGGAGACTCCACACAGCTTCTGAGGGTGCTCATTACGTGAGGGTTTATTGGGGGTCCCACCCCCGGGAGCAGCAGGGTTTGTGAGGGAGAAGGGGGAAAAGGGAAGGGAGGGCGAGAGACGGAGAGCCCAGGGAGGAAAGGGCCAAGAGAGACTCTGTGGTCTCCCCCACAGCTTAACAGGGAGATTCAAAGTGAGCACAGAATAAGCCTTGGCCCAATGGGATTACAGATCCCGACACTTCAGGGGAGAGGATCACAGGCTTGGAATAACCCCTACATTTTCAAGGGGTGAGACAGAGCATACCACTGAACTAAAATGCACCACCACAGCTGCCCCACCTACCTGTTGGTGTGGGAGTTGTTGTGCATGAACCAGCTGCGGTTGTTGTCCACGTACATGGCCCAGGCCTTGTCGTCCTTGCCCAGCATGGCATCCTTGAGGACGTCGATGCGCGCCACGCCGAAGGCCGGGTCGGGGTGGTTGTCGTAGCGATCGATCGACAGCTCCCAGTAGTGGAGCCCTTTGGAAAAGCCCGTTTTCCCCAGCACCACCCTGTCATCGTAGCTGTTGCAGGTGACAGTCAGGTTGTCATTGGAAAAGATGATGTCAGCGTGGGCAGAGGAGGGGTCGAAAGAAAACCAAGCAACTGGAACACACAAACAAGACGGGGTTAGCGCGGTGGGGACGCGCCGGGGCCGCGGGGAGCGACACGGACGGGGCATGCTGCATGCAGGACACGGAGCTTCCACCAGGGAGGGACAACTTCCATCACAGAGAGACAACTTCCACCACGCAGGGATGCTCTGAGCTCCTGTGGCTGCAGCTGCCAGTGTGCCTGAGGTTTTATGGCCAGGACTTGGAGGAGTTTCGCTCTTGCTGCTCCGTGGTTGCCAATGTCTCAGCTCGTGAGCCTGCAGGATCCTCAAGGCCTCCTAAAATTTGGCCCTGGCAGGAGACGCGATCCTCACCAGGTCTCCATGGTCTAGCAGAATTATGGAATTGTGGAAGGGTTTGGGTTGGAAGGGATCTTAAAGCTCATCTTGTTCCAACACCTGCCATGGCAGGGACACCTTCCACTATCCCAGCTTGGTCCAAGCCCTGTCCAGCCTGGCCTGGAATGTAACTTACTCTCAGGACTGAGTGTCATTAGTTTGCAGAGTCAGGTCAGTGTGGGAAGGAAACTGAGGATCAGCAGATAAACTCTGTGTGTGTATTTAAGGGCTGTTTTTGGGAACCAAAAGCACACACAAAGATCTTCATTTACTGAGTCACACAAAGAAACCTCCCTGCCAAGCAACGAGCCACACCTAAGACAAGAACTCTGGGGAAGGCTGAAAAATGCCCCAAAACCTCCAGGATTCCGTAGGGCTGCTGCTTTGAATGCACAGGACTTGGTTACTGACAGACACAGTGTCACGTCCTCGACAAGACACAGGGACAGGGAGTCATTCACAAGCCACCAGCCCGGTTCCCCAGGTGGTTTCCTCCAGCTGAAAACGTGAACTGACACATCCAACAAAACACTCTGGCGGCTTGAAAAACAAAACCACTCGTGTGAGACTGATTGACTGGTTTATTGGAAGGTTCCACAGGACAGCTGCCATGCACGCGGCCGCCCCGCGCTCCCCGCACCGCGCACGGCGGTGCCGTACCTGCCACCATTTTTTTAATGTCAACTGTGGTCATTCCCAGGGAAAGGCATGCAGGAGAGAAAACAGCACGTCAGGTTGGGTAGGGGAGAGAAGGAGAAACCATTCCTGCTTGTCTGTGACTCCAGCCAGAGCATGGATCTGTTGGCATTTTGCATCAAGGTGGGGCGAGAGGCGCGAGGATGGGCCGGGGCTGTGAGAGGGTGCAGGGTGAGGAGGGAATCCCACAGGGCTGCAGGCTCCTTCTCCCAGGGGAATGAGCAGGACTGGCCCTGCAGACAGTCTGAAGAGGACAGGCAAGCAGCAGCCACCTTGCTTTAATTAGCTGCAAAGGGGCTAATTGCATCCACAGCATTTGGCCCACGTTCAAGTGCCTTAATGAGCAGGGATATGTACTGAGAATCATGGAGTGCTTTAGGTTGGAAGAACCTTAAAATTCATCCTGTTCCACCCACTGCCATGGGCAGGGACACCTTCCACTATCCCAGGTTGCTCCCAGCTGGCCTTGGACACTTCCAGGGATCCAGGGGCAGCCACAGCTTCTCTGGGCAACCTGTGCCAGGGCCTGCCCACCCTCACAGCCAGGAATTTCTTCCTAATATCCAACCAGTTTAAAAGAGGGGGAGAGCAGAAGGATCAGTTCTCAATTACAGGGAGGTTTCCAGAGCACTGACCTCAGGCTTCTCTCTAAAACCATTTGGGGGAAAACCAAAATGCCTTTACATCATCCAGCCACCATAATTCTCCAAATCTGCCTCCTGCCCAGGGCAATGGTGGAATTCCCATTCTTGGAGGGATTTAAAAGCTGTGTGGATGTGGCACTTGGGGACATGGCTCAGTGGTGGCCTTGGCAGTGCTGGGAAATAGCTGGACTCAATCTTAGAGGGCTTTTCCAACCTCAACAATTCCATGATTCTGTCACATCCAGGAGTGCTCTGCAAGCAGGGTACGAGCGAGAAACGCTGCTCAGTCGTCAAAGAAAAGATAAAAAAGCAAAAAGAATAAAAAGAATGAAGCAACAGGCAGTAGGTGCCAGTTAATTGTAATTAAGATACTTGCCTAATTGGGAGTAAGGCGATCCTTGTGTGTCAAAATTGCATCCTATAAAGAGATACTACATTTCACACATCACAGCTAAGGAACAACAACAACCTCCTGACAAACACTCTGAGCATTTCATTGTTAATTAAGCATCCAGCAGCCACGGGAGGCCTGATTCATTAAAAGCCAGAGGGCACGGAGAGGGGTGGCAAACACAGCCTGAGAAGTTTGACTGAGGACTGGATAAAGCCTGACTGCTCAGGATGCTGAGTTATTTTGCTTTTCTCCAGAAAAGAGGCCGGAAATTTTAGCCTTGGTGGAGTATCTTGGCCACTTGGTAAAGATTCTCTAAACTGACTGAAAAACCACTCCTTGAAGGACAGGGATTGATGAAAAGGCAGATCCTGATGGGTCTGGGGTGGAATGGAGCTGGAATTGAGATCCCCGGGGGCTGACACCTGCCTCAGACCCCAAAGGGCTGTAGCTTCATCAGCTCCAAGGGCAGGATGTGTTGGGGTGCCCTTCATGCTCCTGTGCCTGATTGCTGGCTGCAAGCACCTCATGGGAGCCAGGGACTGATCCAGGAGCTTGTCCTGACCTAGGGGCTTGTTCTAATCCAGGAGCTTGTCCTGATCCAGTTTTTTCTTACCTAGAAGCTTGTCCTGATCCAGGAGCTTGTCCTGACCTAGGGGCTTGTCCTGATGCAGGCGCTCATCCTCACCAGGAGGAGACACCAACACAAGCCCTGTGTTGGCACTGTGTGGGACAGCACTCACAAAGGGCGCTGGATTTTAGGGCCACCCCTGCCCAGCTCTGTGCCTGGCTCCCCCCTCCTGCCCTGGGTGTTGGTGGGAAGGCACCTGGCTGTGGTTGTGCTCTGTGCTGTGCCAAGAGGCTCCTCCTGAGGCTGCTTTAATGAATCCTGCCCCGTGTCCCGACTCCAACACCGCTTCTCCAGATCTCCGTGCATCGCTGCGTTCCAACTCCCGTGAGGGACACGCAGACCCTGCTGTGGCTGTCAGGACCCCGTTTTTCCCTGTCCCCCCACCCCAGAGTGGGGCTGCAGAAGGTCCAAGGTGCACACAGGGGTTTGGCTCACGGGCAGCACGGGAGGGTCCCGGAACCCCGGACACAAAGGAAGGAACGTCCGTAACAAAACAGCGTTGGAAGCCATCAGCTCACAGCAGCACGATGAGAAATCAAACATAAAAAGCACAAAGAAAAGAAAGTTTGCAGGGTCCCCCCCCTCCCTCCCCCAGTTATTCTGGCAAGGGTCATGCTGCAGCATTCCTCATTCCGTGTTATGGGATGGAAGTCAAACAATCGGGGGCCCCCATTCTTCCAGGGCTTCCACCAGAGGAAGCTGGGAATGAACGCCTTTGGAGTGGTGTACATCCAGAGTGGTGGAAGAATCAGGGCCCAGGATCTTTAGCAACAGAAGATGTGCAAAGATTGGTTAGAAAACAGCTCTGAGAGATCCCTGTGGCTCCTTGCTGGCTGCCCAAATCCATCCCTCACTCTGCCTGAGCTGCCTCCATCCCAGCACAGCCCGCGACTCCGGGCACACGGATCCGAGCTCGTGTGGGGCTGCCAGGCCACAGAGGCATCACAGGGGTGGCGTCCTCTGCTCTGCAGGAATCAGGGCTTTGGGATGGGCACATCTGGGTTTGGGAAAGCTGAGCCCAGTGCTCAAAGCTGAGCATAAAAGAGCCCACGTCTCCAGGCCCTAAGTCGGGCTGTGAGCTGGAATCACAGAATCCCAAACTGGTTTGGGTTGGTGGGGACACAAATCACCTCATTCCACACCCCTGCTGTGGGCAGGGGCACCTTCCACTATCCCAGGCTGCTCCAACCTGGCCTGGGACAGACACTTCCAGGGATGGGGAGTCCTCAGTCTCTCTGAGCAACAAGCCAGAGCCTCCATCCAGACTTGCTTCTTTCCTAAGAAGGGTCTAGATTAAATCAACCAAACTCATTGCACAGACCAAATCTCCCAGCAGAGGCTGCGTTTCCTGGTTGTGCTCAGAAAGGGAAGCATGGGGATATTCCCACAGGGTTCACCCAGGGAATGTCTTTTCTGATTAACCCTTGACACAAGCTCAACACAAACCAGAAATGAGGAATCTTCTAGAGGAAAGTGTCCCTGCCCATACCAGGAGGTTGGAAGTGGATAAGCTTTAAGGTCCCTTCTAACCCAAACCATTCAGGGATTTGTGATCACCAAAGGGCTCAGCCTTGCCAAGAGCAGCACCCAGGTAAGGAATGACTGTGCTGCTATCAGCCCACACCTAAAACACCCCAGAAGAGAGAGGAGGAGCACACCACTGACCCCCCTGGGCGGCAGGAGCAGGCCACTGACAAACAGAAAGAATTCCCACTGCCATCTGCATGTCATGGCAAAAAACAAACACAACAGAACAGAACAAAACAGAGAGTTTGGAGATGCCCAGAAGCACAGACCAAGAGGCAAGGCCAGAGGTGCTCAGCTCACCGGCTGAATTCAGGGACTGTAAGGAGGAATGCAAGCTCAGCTGGTGGGCCGAAGATCTTAGCTCAAAGTAGGATCTCCCCGAGAAGCTGGGTTGCAGATTAAGGGTGGAGGAGAAAGGACTCATTCTACGAAGCTGCGATCTTTCCAAAGGCACTGGAAAAGGGAGGGTCTGCTCTTCTGACTGCGTGTCTAAACGTAAGATCAAGGCAAACTGCACATCAGACATGGGCTCAGAAAACAGCTCTGAGAGATCCCTGTGCCTGTGGGGATCTCTCACTCCCCAGCCCCAGCCCCAGCTCAGGGCAGAGCACAGAGCCTGCTCCATGGCAGGGCAGGAATGGCTGGTGCTGGGCAGCCCAGAGAGACCCTTGAGGGCAGCCTGACAGCAAGGAAAACATGTTCATCTTCCAAAGTGTGCCCGTGACAAATTCAACTGGTTTTCTGTAAAGGGGGGGGTTCTGCAACTCTTCACAGTAATGCACCTAAAAAAATCCACAGGTTACCATGCACACGTCCCATCGTGCTTTAACACATCCCAAACCTTTTCCCAGCGATGGCAAACCCAGCTGGTGACATTTTGCAGGGCTGTACTAAGCTCCATCACCCTAAGAACCACCAAGCACCCACCTTACTCAAGGGTTGTTCGGGAGGTTGTGTTCTTGGTATCCCTTTGTACCTGTCAAAACACATCTGAGCCTTACAGCAAGAATTTAATCTGTGGGATTCACAGCAAAAATGTCAGAGCAGAGGGAACCTCTTGGGTCATTGGTTTCTGTTCCCTGCTGCCACAGTCACCTCCCACAGTTTCTTCCCTAACCTCTTCCAGGATTACGTTAACATGAAAATGTAGAATCCACCATCCACACACTCACACGGCATCCCCCAGCCTTCCCAGCTCTGCTGTGAGTATGGATTGAGCTGGGAATTGTGTGAAAACAGATAAAAAGGGAACATTTCTTTGCATGGTGGGTTGTAACTTCTGGAATTCGCTGCTGCCGTGGCCCAGGCTGTGGAAGCAAAGGGTGTCAGTGGGGTCAGAGGAGATAAATTATTGCACAACAGCCAATAAACAGAGCTCAACGTTTGTTTATTAGTTTAGCTTCTAACCCTACCAGGAGTGGGAGGAACTACTACCACGAGTAGCTGTGCTCATGGCTCTCCCTGATTAGCCCCTCACGTCCCTGAGGCTCCCTGCAGGCTGATCCCCCTGGGGCTGCTCACCCTTTCCAAAAGCTGCTGGTTAAAAAGCCCTGGTTGCTGCTCAGGGTCACTCCATGGATGGTCAGGAATTTAATTGAGCTCCAGATGAGGAGCTGGGCTTGAAAGAAAAGGCTCTGGTGCTTGGCTTGGCTGGAGAAGGGAGGAGGAAGCTCTGTGCCTGGAGAGAAGCCTGGGAAGCACTGCTGAGCTCCATTTCTCCATCTCCACCTGGAGTGAGCTGGTCCTTCATCCTGACATCCAGAGCACGGAAAGAGGTCAGCAGGAGTCTGGCCAGAGGCCAGGAAATCTGCTGGGTGAGGGAAAACAGGAGAGCAGGGGCTGCCCAGCTCAGGGAGGAGGAGGAGGCTGGGAGAGACCCCAGGGCAGCCAAGCAGGGCTGCCACCAGCCAAGCTTTGGGACATGTCTGTGCCCTGGGTCACCCTGGAAAATTTCTTCCAGACTCACTTCCCAGCCCACAGCTGAGCTTCATTCAGGAGCTGGAGAAACAGAGATTAAGGCAGAGCCTTGGGCTAAGATGTGACAGAGACACTCCCAGGGATTGTGTGGAACAGCCCCAAATCAGCTCAGGAGGGGCCACAGTCCAAGGGAAGGATGTCAGCTTCCACCCTTGCTGCCCCTTGGCTGTGCTGGTGACAGGGATCTTCATCCCTGGGAAGCCCCAGCACATGGGAAGGGCTCTGGAGCCCAGACCTCTCCCAGCCAGGAGCCACCTTGTCCTGCTGGTGGCACCAAGAACCAGCTCTGAAGAGTGACCTGCCATAGTTTCCTTTGGGATGAGCAGAAGGTGCCTCTCCCATGGGCTGGGAGGATGTTCCTGCTGCAGATTCCTGCCTGTGCTGCCTTGCCATGGGATTTTCCACCTGGCTGTGTGGCTGTTTGGCTGGGCAGGAGCTCAGAGGCAGCACCTGCAGAGCCCCAGACACGTTCCCTTCTTCTCATCCTCGTTCTCTTCAAATGCTGAACCCTGCAAGACCTTTTGCTCCCCACTACCCTCTGCTCACAGACAGCAGAGGAAAGGCTTCAGTTCCCTTCCACAGGCTGCAGATGAAGATCTCATGGGCCAGAACTACAAACCACCTCTTCAACACCAGAATTCCTCACAGCCACGTTCAGAGAGATTCTCTCTTCACATCAAGCCTGTCCCTTCTTTTGTCCTCTCTTCCCACACAACCACTTTGCAGGAAGCTGCAGAGCTTGGCTGAAGGGAAAAGCTAAGCCTACTTCAGACAAAATAGCTCTTAAGAAGGGCTGATGGTGCTGTAAAAGCCAGGAATAAAAGCCTAAGCCAGGGCTGTGATGTGCTCCATTCACAGTCACTGGGATATCCGGAAGCTGCACACACAGATGTGATTTATTTCTCTTTCAATCCAAAAGAGCTCAGGCAGCCTCTAAGAGCACAAAATGCTCCAGGCCCGTTTGACTTTTTGTCCCTGCTTTTTATTTTTTTTTTTTTGTGCTGGAATAACAAATGCAAGAGCTCATTCAAGTGAAAAGGCTGAATGAATGCAGCCAAGGAGAGAGGAACTTCTCCTTGGTGGCACAGCCCTGCTGGGGCCACAAGCAGCTATTTTCTCCCAGATTCCTTTGTATTTTGGAGCTTGGCTCAAGGTGAGAACACCTCTGAGAGAAAATCAAAGCTGGGAAGATCATGGAGGGGACCCTATGAACTCCTGGCTGGGACAACTTAAAGTCCAACTGGTTTTGATGAGGAAATTTTGTCTCAAATGTGTCGTGTGAGGCACAAAGGAGATGAGAAGTCAAAGCTCTGCTGTCTCCTGCTAAGGCTGGAGTGGGAGCTGTTGACCTTCAGGCTTTGGGAGCAGTCCTGGCCAACCTGGCACAGGGCTGGATGCAGCTTTTCCCCTCCCTGGATCTCCAGAGGAACTTCTGCAGCTCCTGTGCTGCTGGTGCTCAGTTTGCAGACAGGCACTGAGGTGTCTCTGACAGATGTGCCAAGGCCTCTGTGCTGTGCTGTGCCCTCCCTGCCTCTCCTGTGAGAAGTCTGTCACAGTTTTGCTGTCTGCTCTAGCTCTGAATGAATCCCATTCCTTGCTGACCTGCCCTTTCCAAACTGGAATGGTGATCTGCAGGCAGCAAGGGAAACTAGCTTAGTTTCTGTAAGAGAAACAAGCTTGCTCTGCTTTTGTCTTCTATTTTTTCAGCAAAAATCCCATTTTTCTCCTTGCTCAAACCCCCAGGGCTGCTCTGTGGCTCTCCCTTTCCTTCCACCCCCCAGCAGCCCCACGAGCTGTGTGTGCTCCCTTCTGATCCCAGCTGCCAGCCAGCTGGATGCTGCTGTGAAAAAACCCTCACATGGCTTGGAAAAGAGAGATTTTCATCTGAGAGCAAGGAAAAGGGATTGCAGCGAGCCTGGAAAGCTCCCAGAGAAGGGTTTTGTGCCTGGCTGTGGGGCAGCAGACGTGCTGGCGGGGGCTGATCCCTTCCTCCCCAGCTCCCACCTCGGAGCCAGCCCTGCCGCCCTCCACCTGCACGTCAGGAATAAACCAATTTTCCACAATGGATTAAGTGCCTGGTGTGACAAATGTACTTAAAGGCAGGCAGGGAGATCCCCCTGCAGCCTGCAAGGGAGTGTTTAATATTCTGAGTGGGCGTGGGGGTGATGCAGACGATGCTGCAGGGCTCCTGTGCTTCCCTGGCTCTGGAAGGACAGCAGGGCACCAAAACACTGCTCCATGGCCCCTCTGCTCCCTGGGCTGCCCTTCCAGGCCTGGATCCTGTGCTCATGGCATTGTGCAGTCAGGCACAGCCCTCAGGAGCAATGCCAGCAGTGTTTTGCTTTAAATGGGCCCCATGGAAATATCTGAGCTTCCCTTTTGTGTCACATCACCCCAGCTTTAAACACCTCTCTTCACAGAGAGCAAGCAACAGGCACAACTTCCCAGGGACCTGTCCTGGGAAACACAGTGAGAAACCTCAGAGAAGAAGAGAAAACAATTCTTATCTCTATTCACTGCTCCTGTTGTTTTTGCACATGTGGAATGTGTCAGGAAGATTGTTTACCTGAAGGGATGTGGTAATTGGATTCTGGTGATGGTTGTTAATGTTAATTAACCAATCACTCCAAGCTGTGTCCTGGCTGGCTCAGTCACTCATGGGTTTTTCTTTAGCATGGTATAATATAAAACATGACTATAGTTTTCTTTCGTATGGTATCTTTTTAGTATGTCATTTAGTATAGTATTAATAATATATTAGTATTAGCAATATAGAATATATATTATATATTCTATGTTACTAATACTATTCTATAATATAGAATAATTATATATACATTAGTATTAGTAATATAGAATAGCTTAATACAGCAATTGTTCAGCATTCTGAATCATGGAGTCAGATCCCCATCACTCCCAGACCTTGGGGTGTCCCTGGACTCCATACTCCCCCTGTGCCTCCCCAGAGAACACAGGAAAAGGCTGAGAGGGAACTCCTGGCTCTGCTGGAGGCCCCTGCCCCAGCTGTGCCCCCGGTCAGCGCTGGTGCTGCTGCAGGGGTGGCTCAGGGAGGGCTGCAGGAGCTGGGCCGGGCTCTCCTGAGCCGTGTCCAGGCTGTTCCTTACCCTCGGAAGTCTGCAGCACCAGGGTCTTGCTGTAGGGGCTGACTCCTGACTTGTTGAAGGCCTTGACACGAGCACTGTAGGTGCTGTTGAAGTGCAGCCCATCCACTGTGCACATGGTCTCCTTGCCCACGTACACCTCCTGCAAGAAAAGGCTCCCGTCAGTGCCAGGGCTGGGGAATGGCACTGACACGTTCTGTGAAAAATCCTTTCACTAGGATCTTTTCTCCTGAGAAGCTGAGAGGCCTCAGAAATGAAATGTAAACATTGATTATCTGCTGCTGTGGAATGCAACAGGTGCATCTGGGATTGGGCTCATGTGGTTGTTTCTAATTCATGGCCAATCACAGCCCAGCTGGCTCAGACTCTCTGTGAGTCACAAGATTTTATTATCATTCCTTCCCTTCCTTTCAAGCCTTCTGATGAAATCCTTTCTTCTGTTCTTTCAGTATAGTTTTTAGCCTTCTGATGAAATCCTTTCTTCTGTTCTTTCAGTATAGTTTTTAATATATCATATACTTTTAATATAATATATTAATATAATAGAATTAATATATTTATATAATACTACTGTAATATACTATACTATACTGTAATATACTATATATACTATAATATACTATAATATACTATAATATACTATAATATACTATAACATAATATAATATAATATATCAGCCTTCTGAAACATGGACTCAAATCCTCATCTCTCCCCTCTTCCTGGGACCCCTGTGAACCCCACCCCAGGGAACAGCCTGGCACACCTTGAGGGGCCCAGGATCCCCCCTGGGCATCCCTGGGGCACTGGGGAGGGCTAAGGCTGAGCAAAGGGGGGTTTGTTCCCTGGACTGCAGCACCAGCAGGAGCTGAGGGGGTTCTGCCCCTCTGCTCTGCTCTGCTGGGATCCCAACCTGGAGTTCTGTCCCTAATCTGGGCTCCAACATCAGGAGGAGGTGGAGCTGCTGGAGTGATCCAGGGGAGGCCATGGAGCTGCTCCAGGGCTGGAGCCAGGCTGGGAGAGCTGGGGGTGCTCAGCTGGAGAGGAGAAGGCTCCAGGGAGAGCTCAGAGCCCCTGGCAGGGCCTGAAGGGGCTCCAGGAGAGCTGGAGAGGGACTGGGGACAAGGGATGGAGGGACAGGAGCAGGGAATGGCTCCCAGTGCCAGAGGGCAGGGATGGATGGGACATTGGGGATGAATATTATCAGCAGCAAGCACTGATGTTGTTCTCCCCACACCCATCCTGCTGCTCCCTTCCCTCCAGGTCCCACCCCTGTCACTTCTCCTTTGCCTCAGCTCTGCTCTGGCAGAGCCTGAGCTCACTGTGGGTGAATTCAGAGTGCAATGGGCTGGTCCTGTGCCTGCTCTCCGTGGATGTGAACACGCCAGGATAATTATTGGCGTGTCGGATCAGAGAAAAATCATATTTTAATTGTGTAATTACAGCAATTTAAAAGCCCTCAGGCCTTAAACACCTCTGCTTGCTGGCAGCTGGCAAACCATGAGGCTTTCATGGCAATTAGCACGCCTTGCATGAAATATTCAGCAGCCTAAAAAAATGGACTTTTATGGAATGGTTTGGATTGGAAGGGACCTTAAAAACCATCTTGTTCCACCTCTTGCCATGGGCAGGGACACCTTCCACCATTCCAGGCTGCTCCAAGCCCTGTCCAACCTGGCCTTGGACACTTCCAGGGATTCAGGGGCAGCCACAGCTGCTCTGGGTACAAGAGCTTCAGACTTTGAGTTTCCAAGTCAAGGTGGCCACTGGAAAGGCATTTGCACACCCTCAAATCACCCTGTACCCCGAAGCCCCACAGCTTGTCTGCACCACCTGCTTCCCTGGGCAACCCAGCAGGGAAGAGAGGACCTAAAAAAATATGTATGAGGACAAATCCTGTGGCAGGCAATCCCTGGAGGCAGAACATCCTCCCAAATCCCGTGAAAGGGAATCCCTGGAGGCAGAAGAAACCCTCAAATGCTGTGAAAGGGAATCCCTGGAGGCAGAACACCCCCATAAATCCCATGAAAGGGAATCCCTGGAGGCAGAACACCCCCATAAATCCCGTGGCAGGGAATCCCTGGAGGCAGAACAGCCCCCAAATCCTGTGGCAGGGAATCTCTGGGGGCAGAACAGCCCCCAAATCCTGTGGCAGGGAATCTCTGGGGGCAGAACACCCCCATAAATCCCATGAAAGGGAATCCCTGGAGGCAGAACACCCCTATAAATCCCATGGCAGGGAATTCCTGGAAGCAGAACATCCCCCAAATCCCGTGAAAGGGAATCCCTGGAAGCAGAAGAACCCCTCAAATGCTGTGAAAGGGAATCCCTGGAAGCAGAACATCCCCCAAATCCTGTGAAAGGGAATCCCTGGAGGCAGAACACCCCTATAAATCCCATGGCAGGGAATCCCTGGAGGCAGAACACCCCCTCCCACACACGTACCCTGAACTGGCCGCCGTTGCCATCGTCCAGCTCCAGGATGTATCCCTCCACCTGCACGGTGGACAGCGGGGGCTGCTTCCAGGACAGGGTGGCGCTGTTGTTGTGGGTGCAGCACTCCTCCAGCTGCAGGATCGGCGGGGCCGGCACTGGGGACGAGACTAATCACCAATTAGTGCAATTAGCGCAACCCTGCGGGATGCAGGGTGCAGTTACTGCCTGCGTGGGACGGCAGCAGAAAGGATTTTCCCCCCACTGAATTCCTCCCCCCTGCCAGCCCGGTGAAGCTTTTCTGCTTTATTCCCATTTTCTAATTGATTTTGGGGAATTATGGCAGCACAATGTCTGTTTTGAGCTGCCTGGACCTTTCATGCAGCCAGTCCCAAATTCTCCCACAGGTTCTGGGTTTATCTACAGCCCTGCTCTTCCCTGCAATAAATCCACTACAACAAAACTGGGGGGCTGAGCACCCCCTTTGGCTGCCATCAGCTGCAACAGGGGCAGAAAGGACTGCCAGGGATTTTCCTGCTGTGTTTGGGCATCTCCACATGTGTCCCACAGCCCACTCCTGCTCTGAAGAGCACGGGAAGAGTGACAGGGAGATGTGCCCTGACACATCTCTCAAAGAGCTGCTCATCCACCATCCTCATCCTCACTGCCCAAAGTGACATGAGGCACTGGAAGCAGACATGGAGAAGCCAGAGAAGATGGGGAGGAGCCATGGATGCCTGGGAAAAAGCTGGATTTGCCCAGCATTCACCCCCTGTGCCTCCTTCACTTCCTGGGCTGCATCCTCCAGGCTGGCAGTGGGTGTGGGACTGCTCTTTATGGAGGCCTCAGGTGTTGCCCTCCCTCCCCTGGTGCTGTGACACAGATTTGGGATGCAAACCCAACCTCCTGCGAGTCTACAAAACCAACAGCTGATTTCCACAGCCAGGGTGAGCTGGGAGGAGGAGGAGGGATTGATAAGAGGAGGGTGGGCGGCTGAACCAGCAGCAGATTTGCTCTTATTAATTAAAAATAACCCTCTGGGCTAAATTGCAGGAAGGGAGGGCAGGAACACAGGAATGTGAAACAGCAATCCAGCCCTCCCTGGGTTTGCAATCCAAAAATATTCCTGACATTTCAGATGAACAGCCTGGCTAAGGAAGAGCGAGCATGGGCAGCTCCTCACTGCCACCAGCACCATCAGCTGAGGATGCTCCTTGTGGTGACAGAGAAGAGTGTGGCCAAAATCCTTCCTGTCCCTGGCCACTGAGACACCCTGGGGTGTGCAGCCAGCTCCTGGGCCAGGAATTCCAGCTGTGATGGGGAGGAAGAGCAGTGCCAGAGCTGCAGCTGGTGGCTGAGGGTCCAGGCCAGGTGCAGTGTCCTCCTGAGCCTCCCTGTGTCACAGCCCCTCTGCAGCTCTGTCAGCTTCCCTGGGCTTCCCAAACCCCAAATTCCTCATGGGCTGCAGCAGCCCTTGGTGGGACAGGAGAAGGAGCACAGAGGGAATGGGGAACAGCAAGGAAATAGAGAAAAATAGAACTGGAATAGAATAGAACTGGAATAGAATAGAATAGAATAGAATAGAATAGAATAGAATAGAATAGAATAGATAGAAAAGATAGAAAAGAAAAGAAAGCCAAAATGATGATCTAAACCAACAGGGAGGTGAGGAAGGGAGGGCAGAGCCCAGGCTAGGTGACCTGGCTCTGTTTGCAGGGACATCTGCTCTGTGACAGATGCTGCTGAGCATGGGGATGTGAGGAGAGGTTTGGGAAAAGCCTTGTGCTGCTCTCAAAAGAGAGGTCCCAACCTGCAGAGCACTTTTCAGTTCACTAACAACTTTGTCAGAGCACTTTTTAATGCACTAGTAAATGTTTAATGCAGTAGGAGTGCTTTTCCAGGCAAAGCCAAACCCCTGGCACCCTGCTCTGGCACACAGATGCCCAGGGATCCAAGACAGGGAGGCAGATGGTTGGCCCAGGGATGCAAAACCCACAGCTCTGGGCCTGGGGTGCCCAGTCCTGCTGGGAGGTTGTTGGATTGGGCCCTTTTCTGATGGGGCAGCTGACAGGTATTTTAAAACTTTAATTCCATTTTCAGTTTCATGAGAAGGGTGAGGCAATACAGATGTTATAATTCACACCATCACAATCAGAAGACAACTATTTCCTAATTACAATACAGTAAAAGTGTTTCTTGGCCTATCAGCCTTTGCCACACCATGCTGTAAATGCCTTAAAGCCAATCATCTAAAATTACCCCTCATAAGTCATACTACAATACACCTTTCATAGCTCTTCAAAGTGTTTAGTTTAATTAGTTTAATTTGCAAAGCCACCTTTGAAACTTGATTTTAGTTCTATTTTTCTCTTAACAATCTTTGTCTTATTCTATAGCATTTCTAAGCCAGCATTTCTCATCTCAAAGTTTCCATACAGATGCACTCTGTGTCAGCCTTCTGTTAAGCTTTGAGAATTCTCTACAAATTCATTTCTCACAGGAGGTGAGAAACTCTCCTTTTCTGCCCTTCCCCTGGGATGAGCTCCCTGCAGCTCCCAGCAGGAGCAGAGCTGAGCTTTGGGAAGTGTCCTGGATTGACAAGCAAATTGTTTTCTATTTGCCAGCTGTATGGCAGTTGTCTTCTGCTCACTGGGCAGTTTTTCTTTATTTCTTCCACACCCACTCCTCCCTCTGGGAGACACCTGCTGATAGCAGCCATTGAATGTCCCTGCATGGCTGATAAGAACTGCAGCATCCCACTGGGAGATGTGAGCCCAGAGGGAGGAGCCAAGCATTCCTACCTGGATATAATCTGGGGATTCTGGAACACCAGCACGGCTTCTGCACTGGATTTCCCAGAGGAACAGCAGCTGCCTCTTCTTCCCCTGGATCTCCAGAGGCAGAGACTGCACCCTTCTCCAGGATCCCTGCTCCAGCAGAACCACCCCTGACACTGCAGGAGGGCTGAGCCACAATTCCAATGGGACTGCTGCCAGCACCCTGACCCACAGGGTGTCAGGTTGGGTTCTGACTCTGGCAGTGTTGGTTTAGTTACTGCATTGTTTATTTTATCCTTTTATTTTCTTCCCTAATAAAGAACTGTTATTCCTGCTCCCATATTTTTCCCTGACAGCCCCTTAATTTAAAATTTATAACACTTGGGAGGGAGGGGGTTTGCATTTTCCATTTCAGGGGAGGCTCCTGCCTTCCTTAGCAGACCCCTGGCTTTCCAAACCCAGGCAGGAAGGCACTGGAAAGATCCTTACCTTTCATCTGCACGAAGTCCAGCTGGTGGATGGACTGGAGCAGAGGGGCATTGTCCAGGTTCAGGTCGAAGTCCGTGGTCATGCGGGGGGTGAGCGTCCCCTTCCCCCACTGATCCTCGGTCATGTGCACCCTCCTGATGAGAGCATCTGAGATCTGCAGGGCAGGAGCAGCCTCAGCTGCTGTGGGAGCGTCCCATGCCTTGTCCCCACCCTGCTGTCCCTGTCCCTCTGCCTCCCAGGCTGAAGGCTGGGACGTCACACGAGGTTTCCAGCATCACTCTTCCCTGCAGGCTGGGCTGGAGCAGGGAACCCTGGAGTGCTGGGTGCTATTTAATGGTAGGGTTTAGTGACAAAGTATTGGAAAACCTCAGCTTTACAGAGATGGGTCAACTGAGAGGTCTTTTAAAAGATTTTATTCCATCACCAGTCTCATAGAAGGCTAAGACACAAGAGATGTAAAACTCAATGCTGTTCTATCAGAAGCCAACTCATTACCTTATAAATGTTTTTCAGCCTATCAGCTTTCACCACACAAAGCTGCTAATACTTCACCCCAATCACCTAATTATTTTTCCCCACAATGCATCTTTCATAGTTCTAATTCTCTGAAATATCTGGTCTTTTTGCAAGGCCATAGTTTAAAACTTGTTTCTAGTTCAGTCTCTCTCTCAGCAATGTCATCTCTACTCCATGGCCTTCCTAAGCCAGCACACCTTATCTCAGAGTTTGCACACAGGTGTACAAGGCTGTGTGAGCTTTCTGTCAGGCTTTGAGAATCCTTTACAAATCCTTTTTTCACACCAAAGGGAGCCCAGGAATGCCTGGTCTGTTGGTGTCTCAGTGGAGAGCCAGGAGCACAGTGTGATCCCTGCTCCAGAGATGCACCATCCACCCCCTGCTCCATTCTTCTTGAGAGGAATGGCAGATTTGTCTTTACAAACCAGCTGTGGGTCTGCTGGTAGATAAAACCAGCGCTGGAGATAAACAATGGGAAGGATTCCACTGATTGCTGAATGGAAAATGATATTTGCTTTTAGAAATAAACTTTAGGTTTGCTAATAAATGAAATTAGACATTGAAAGATGAAAGAAACAATGGGGGAGAAAACACCCTAAATTCTGTAAGAATTAAAAATTAAAAGGGAGGGTTATACATTAGAGGGAAATCTCTGCTATCAGGTGTTTTGGGAGGTCTGTACCTCAGAAATGGGGCAAGAGAGAAGGGAAATGTGGCAAGGAAATTGGGATAAAAAGGGAGGCTTCATCCTCCAAAAACGTGAGAGATCCCAGAGGAATGCCCCATGGCCTCTCCCTTTATTTGAATAAAGCCAAAGGACTCCTCTGTCTCCTTTTGGCACAAACCTCTGGTGTTTGTGGATTAATTTTCCTGACACTCTCCTACAGAGATGTCCCTGCCCTGCTGTGAACGTGGGGGTGACCAGAGGCAGATCCTGGATTTTATGGGGTCATTTCCCCTGGAGCAGCCCCGGCCCTGCTGCACCCCCCAGGCCCCAGCCTGACCTGCAGGAAGCCGCTGGGGTCGTTCTCCTTGATCACCTCCAGGCAATATTCCATCAGCCCCGTGGTCTGGCGCAGCTTCACCGTGCAGTGCGAGATCTGGTCCCGCACCACCTACAGGGGACAAGGACACCAGGGTCACCAGGACTGGCCCACACTCTCACACTGAGCTCCAGACCTTTCAGAACCTGAGGAACAGCAGTGTAGAATCACAGGAAGTTTTTAAGGTCCCTTCCAACCCAAAGGAATTTTGTTCCACCCCCTTGCACCATCTCAGGGTGCTACGAGCCCTGCCCAGCCTGGCCTTGGACACTTCCAGGGATGGGGAATCCACAATTTCTCAGGGCAACCTGTTCTAACAAGCTTTGTTCAGCCCAAAATCATAATTAACACACATAATTATTCAAAGCAGGAGGGCAGCTCCATGCCCTGCCTTTAATTAAGCCAGCTTCCAAATGGCAGCTGGTGAGCTCCATGCCAACTTCCATGGATCCACAGCTGCCCTATCCACCCCTGGGCATGCAGCCAGGTTATGGGGCTGGCTCTGGGGCATCCTCACTCAGGAGGATGAGGAGTGACCCTGGCAGCTGCTCTTTGCCAGAGGGATGAACACACCACCTCCCACAGCCCCATCCCTGAGGATGTGTTTGAGATGCTCAGCAGCTGCAGGGACCATTCTGCAGAATTCCCTTTTTCTTCCTCCACAGGCTGGGGGTGAGCTCTGAGGGAGAGGAGATCAATAAATAAGTCCAAGCTCGGCCTGGGGCTGCCCAAGCTCCACATTAAGGCACCTCTTGCACTCACAGCTCCTTCCCCAAGGGATCACATTCCAGCATCCCAGCAGAGCAGCACAAGAGTGAGGTTTGCTGGTGCCTCAGGGCTCTGCTGACCTTCCCTGAAGCACAGCAAGGAGGAGAGGGTCCAGGCTGGATGCCACAAGGATTTATTTGGATGCCACAAGGCTTATTTTTATTTATTTATTTGAAGCTGGCTGCTCCTTCACACTGAATCCTGCAGATCCAGGATTTCACTGGCAGAGGAGCTCAGGAAGAGAGATTTCATTCTTGGACAAATGTGCTCAAATGCTGACAGAAGATTTTTTATTTTCTACTCCTGTAAGAGCTTTAAAAAGCTGTGTACAGCCCTCCACTGGCACTGAACAAAGCTGTGCAGCTCTGTGGAGTGTTACAGCGAGGATGGGCTGTGAGGATGAGCTTGGCAGCTGCAGCCAGAGGGGAAAAGCTGCAATAAACATGGATGAATATTGTATTTGTGGGGTTCCCAGATGAAGGAAGGAATGATGAATTTGACTCCATGTTCTTGGAGGGCTAATTTATTATTTTATGATATAATATATATCATAAAACAATATATAGATTTTTATATAAATTAAAAATATATAAAATATATGTAAATATATAAGTTTTATATATAAAACTATACAGATATTTTATTATTATGTATACATAATATTAATTACATATACTATTATATACTATTATATATTATATTTATTTATTATTAATAATTTATTATATTATATTATATTTATTATATTATATTTATTATATTATATTATATTATATTATTTATATTATATTAATATTATATTATATTATATTATATTATATTATATTATTTATATTATATTATATTATAACTAAAGAACACAGAAAGGATACCTACAGAAGGCTGGAAAGATACTAATGAGAACTCGTGACTCTTTCCAGAGCCCCAACACAGCTTGACCTTGATTGGTCATTAAGTCAAAACAATTCACATAAAACCAATAAAACAATCACCTGTTGGATAAATAATCCCCACCCCATTCCAAAATGACAAAACACAAGAGAAGCAAGTAAAATAATATTGTTTTCCTTTTTCTATGAGGCTTCTCAGCTTCCCAGGAGAAAAATCCTGGGCAAAAGGATTTTTCCAAAAAGTATGAGTGGCACAGACGAACATTCCTGGGAGCTCAGTTCCTGCTGCTCCCCACTCTGGCTGGAGAGCTCCTCCTGCCAGCACTGCTGTCTGAGGGATGGGCAGGGGAAAGGAATTACAGTGAGGGAACCTGGGCTTCCAGTGGGGGTGAGTCCTGCAGGGCAGTCAGGGCCATCATGTGTTGGTTAATTAAAATTTAATCACCTCTACTTAATCACCTAGCAGGAAGAAAAGAATTACCAGCCTTGCAGCTTAGAAGGAAAGATTCCTTCAGGTTGGAAAAGCCCTCAAAGACCACCCAGGCCAACTGTCCCCCAGCACTGACCCTGGGCTGGAACCCTGGGAATTGCTGAGAATTTCAGATTTCTGTGCTGACAGCCTCTGACCCCCATGAGAACACTGCACTGACCTGAGGCCCTGGAGAAAAAGCTTAAAAGCTTCCAAAATTAAATGATAGAACTGAGATGATGGGTGTGGAGTTTGAATAGAAGTGTGTGATATCACAGAGTAAAAAACTTGGAGCTTTAAAATGTAGTAATATATATATATATATATATAGTTTTAAAATGTAGAAATATATATAAATAAAATGAAGTAATATATTAATATAATATAATATAATATAATATAATATAATATAATATAATATAATATAATATAATATATATAAATATTATATTATATTATTATTATATTAAAAATATTATATATATAATATATAATAATTAATATTATAATATATATATGTAGTAATAGATATATATAATGTAGTAATATATATGTAGTTATATATATATATATATAAAAAACAAGATAGAAGTTTTGAAAGCAGAAGCTAATCCTCCATAAGTTTAGGTAATATTGTGTAATTCGATAAAAAAGTCCACACTGCAGGACATGAGAAGTTAATCTTAAAGTTAAAAGTAAAAATAATTTAAGTATCTTTGCTTAATTAAACAGTTTATCTTTAAAAGGCCTTGTAGAGAGAGAGCTATGACTCCATTTTTAATGTGTTAAAGTGCTGTAAAACTCACATTTATAAGACTGTAACAGAGATAAGGACTAATAAACATCTGAGTCCCACCAAGAAATACAACCTCACACTTTTAATCCCAACCTCAACAAAAAACAAAACAACCAAAAATAAAACAAACAAACAAACAACAAAACAAACAAACAAAAACCCCCAAAACAAAACAAAACAAACCCAAAAGAATCCACACTGACCCAAGTCCCCAGGTCCACATGGCTTTAAAATCGCTCCAGGCATGGAGATCCTGAGCAGCCTGTGCCAGGGCTGGACAAACCTTTACACAAATAAATTTTCCCTGATACCCAATCCAAACCTTCCCCTGGTGCGTCTTGAGGCTGTTCCCTTTCATCCTGTTCCCTGGGAGATCTGGGACACCACCACAGCTTGTGTGAAATGCCATTAAAGATTCTCCAGAACAGCTCCAGGTTTTCAGGGAGCAGCCCCTCCTTGCTGCTTTCAGCACTGCCAGGCTGTGGCAGAGGGAGGGGGTGCAGGGTGCACAGGGCAGCAGGGGGAGCTCCCTTATGGCTCCTCTGGCCCTGGACACTGTCCAGAGGCTGTGGAGATGCTGGGTGGCTCTGAGCTGGAGCTGGACCTGCACAGGCTGGGTCTGGCCTCAAACACTGCTCTTGTTAGAGTGGGGAGTTCATTCAATTCCAGTTTGTGACGCTTGAGTGCACTGGGACAGCTCTGCTGGGGTGAATCACACAATTCCAGAGTGGTTTGGGTTGGAAGGGATCTTTAAATCCCATCCAGTCCCACCCTTGCCATGGGCAGGGACACCTTCCACCGTCCCAGGCTGCTCCAAGCCCTGTCCAGCCTGGCTTTGACACTTCCAGGGATCCAGGGGCAGCCACAGCTGCTCTGGGAATTCTATTCCAGGACCTCACCACCCTCACAGCCAGGATTTTTTTCCTAATCTCCCATCCATCCCTGCCCTCTGGCAGTGGGAGCCATTCCCTGTGTCCTGTCCCTCCATCCTTGTCCCCAGTCCCACTCCAGCTCTCCCGGAGTCCCTTCAGGTCCTGTAAGGGTAAAGCAGAGCCTACATCAGCTCCTGGAGATCCCACTCCCACCCTGAGCTTCCTGAAAGAGGGCAAACCCCTGGATTTCCCTTCTCAGTCCCTCAGGGCAGGATCCAGAAGGTGCAAAGCAGCTTTTTGGCTTTGTGTGACCCCTCCTGCTCAGAGAGAGGGCTCAGGACTCGTCTGCTCCTGGAAGGGTTTTTGCCTGTGTGGATTTTGAGTCTCCCAGCTGCAGACCATGAGATAAAACCAATCTGTGGGGTCCAACGCTGCTGTCAGAGCTCATCCCGGCTGCCCCAACCATGGCAGAGGCAGGATTTGCATTCCCTGCCTGCTGGGAAAGGGATCCCACGTGGAATGCCTGGAAAAGCCACCCCGACCCCTCTGTGGGGAAATGCACGTGCCACTGGGAAGGCAGCAAAGATGGGATTGCTAAACCAATCTTCTTATCTTCTTTGCAGCTTAAATCTCTGTCTGCTTTGCCCAGGATAATGAATTTGTGAACCTCTCCCTGCTGGAGCTGGTGCTTTCCAAGGATTTCCAGCAGAATTGCCATCTGCTGCCTCCAGCCAGGCTCCAGCTCCAGGAAACAGCATTTGCTGGGTGAAGACATAATAAAAGCTTTTTTCTTATTCTATTAAGGTGGTCAAAGACCAGAAAGAAAGAGGCTCCAGCAGCAGAGACACTCCAAACTCCCAGAGCAGCCATTTCCAGGTGAATCCAAAGCTGCAGCTCTGTCCCAGCCCTTCTCTAACTCTGATCTCCTCAGGGATCCAGCATCACCCATCTGGAGAACCAGGGCATAAAACAACATTTTAATTTCACCATCTCTCCAGCAAAAAAGCCAAAAGTAGAAATCCAAGTTGCCTTCACCAGCACCAAAGTGCTTTTAAGGCTAAAAAAAAAAAGGATCTTTGGTTGGGATCTGGTGTGGCTTTAAAGGAGAAATGGGATGCACACAGGGCAGAAGGATTCCCATCAGTCACTTGGATCAGTAAAATTAAAGGTCTTAGACATAAGACATAAAAATCTCTCACACATTTGAAGGCCTGGTCTAAACCCAGTGGGATCACCAAAGCGACAATGTTTTCCATGTGGCATTAAACCACTTGAATCCTGTGATTCCTAAGCCACAGAATCCTGGGATTCTCCTCATGGAGGAGGGATTTGTACTCCCTGGGACCCCAGGAATGCAGAGTTTGTTGGTGGAGAGAGCTGGAAGGGAAATCTGGGGGTTCCTCAAGCCTTGGGCTCGTGCAAGAGCCTGTGCTGGGCTGAGGGGCAGCCTTGGGGGCCAGGAAGGACTCCCAAGAAAACCTGGCACACCCACAAGGGTTTTGAACACATCCAGCATGGTGATCCCACTGCTGGCCTGGAAAACCATTTCCATGAAGAAATTCTCCCTCACATCCAATTTAAATCTCCCCTGAAGAACTTTAAGGCTGTTTCCCTCTGTTGGCTCAGAGAAGAGACTGATCCCAGCCTGGCTCAGATTTTGAGGGGATTTGGGAAGCTCCACACATTTTTTTGGTGGTCATTTTTTACCAAATACCATTTCCCTCCCCTCCCCTTTAAGTGCTAAATAAAGCAACAGCCAGAACCTGGCTGCTAATTCCAGCCTATAAAAAGGGGTTTTTGTGCACTCACAGCAATTCACAACAACCTTAAAATAGGACAGTTCCTTCAAGAGCTTTTCTTCCCTGAGATGGCATTAACTATAATTTGCATTTTAATTTTAATACAGCTCCTAGAAGGCAATAGCATCTCCACTTAAGTGTCCTCCTCCTTTTTTAAGTGCTCGGGTGGATAACACATTTCAAGGCACTCAACCTTCCCAGTGCCTGGGGTGAGTCCTGCTGGGAATGTCACATGGAGGACACAGATGGAATGTCACATGGACCCTCCTCACCCTAGGTCACCTGCACAGCCAGATGGAAAAATCCCAGCTGGAAAAATCGCCAGGACAGACCCTGGCAAGGTTCTGAGTGTGCAGAATCCCACAGCCAGAGCTTTTTCCAGGTGGGTGTTTCCATGGTGAGCTGGGAGAGGAGCTGGGAAAGCAGAGCTTCAGTGTTGGCACCACCAGGAACCTGATCCAACAGGAACACTCAGTTCCACTGGGAAATCCTGACTGGAACCCTGAAGAAGGAGCAGGCATTTCACCCCTGGAGAGGCAGTGCCACGGACAGAAAGCCTTGAGGAGGGAGTGTTTTCTGCCATCTGCTCTCCTGGGAAATGTGGCAAACAGCAGCCTGGAGAAATCATGGAGCAAACCTGGAGCAAAAGCATCCCATGGCCTGAAGGCTGGAAAAAGACTGGAATGGTCCACAATGCTGCTGAGAGCTTCAGGAGGAGCACCCAGAGGTGGGATTTCTTCCTGGGAAAACACTCCAGGGAAGCCTCTGTGTGCCCTGCACAAACCTGCCCATGCTGGAGGACATCACCCCTCAGGAAAGACCCCACTGCTCCTCTGAAAACCAGGCCCAGCAGTGGGAAGGACACACAAGGAGGTCTGTCCTGCAGGAGGAGCTGCCCTGGCCCCAGTGCTCCTCCAGATGTTGGTTTTTAAAGGTTCTCAATCTTGAGTCCAGGCACGGTGGGAGGCTGCAGAAGGGCAGGGAGATGTCCCTTCCCAGCCAGTGTCCCCACAAGCCTCTCCTTGCTCTGCAGTAATTAATTAGTGCTGGCCCAGAGTCAGGCCTGGATCTGTGCCTGCCTCCATGGAATGTGTGTCAGGGCAAAGCAGGGCAGCCCCAAAGCCAGACCCAACCCCAAATCCAGGTTGGATTCCCCCATGGAATGTGTGTCAGGGCAAAATAGGGCAACCTTAAAGCCAAAGCCACCCCAAATCCAGGCTGGATTCCCCCTCCATGGAATGTGTGTCAGGGCAAAGCAGGGCAGCCCCAAAGCCAGACCCACCCCAAATCCCAGCGCCAGCCACACAAGGATGGGAACTGGGGCTGGGAACGTGTCCTGAGAGGTGCCTGTGGCCCTGTGCCAGGGCTCTGTGCCCTGTGCTCCTCCTCCTCCCTCCATCCCACGGTGCCAGGATGGCCAGAGTCCCACTGGGCAGGAGCAGCAGCCCGGGGAGACTCCAGGACAGGAGCCAGGACACGGCAGCTCCGTCCCAGCTGGGACCTGGAAGGGCTCCCTGGCACTGCCAAGGCTCACTGGCACTGCCAAGGCTCCCTGGGCACTCATCTCCTAGCGGGGAGATGCTCCAGGACAGGGGCAGTGACAAGGGGACACCCAGGAGAGGCCTCCTGTGGGAAAGGTCCCAGCACAAGTGGCCAAAGTGTCCTGTGCTGATGGGAACATTGGCCAGGACAGACCCCAGAGCCCTGCAGGGCTCTCCCTGCTCACAGCCCCACCAAAGCACAGCCCAGGAGGCGACCTCCAGCTTCTCTGCAGATGGAAATGGGCCCTGGGTCAGCTCAGAGTGAGTGTGGATCACTGCAGCTTCACCCACTGCAGGGGCAAGCTTAGATGAGCCATGAGGAAGGAATTCCTGGCTGGGAGGGTGGGCAGGCCCTGGAATGGAATTCCCAGAGCAGCTGTGGCTGCCCCTGGATCCCTGAGAGTGTCCAAGGCCAGGCTGGACAGGGCTTGGAGCAGCCTGGGACAGTGGGAGGTGTCCCTGCCATGGCAGAGGGTGGCACTGGGTGGGATTTAAGGTCCCTTCCAATCCAAACCATTCCATGATTCTGATTCTACCTGGATGAGGCTCAGGTGCCACATCTGCCAGGGCAGCAGAGAGCCCTCCCTGCCCTCCCCACAGCACGTGGAGCTGAGGAGCTCCAGGGCTAATTTAGGAGTCCAGTCACAAACCCAGGGGCTGTTTCTTGTTTTAAGGACCAGGCCTGGCCAATGACAAAGCCCAGCTGATAATGAGGGTGGATGGGGGTGCGAGGGAGGGCATGGGACAGGAGCAAACAGGGGGATGCAGATCCATGGACAGGAGCAAACGGGGATGCAGATCCATGGATGGGAGCAAACAGGGGGATGCAGATCCATGGATGGGAGCAAACAGGGGGATGCAGATCCATGGACAGGAGCAAACAGGGGGATGCAGATCCATTCCCTCAGCCAAAGGCCTCTGTGGGTTGTGCTGAGCAGGGAAATTGCTTTGTGCTGCCTGGCTTTGTGAGAGTTTAATTAAGCATGCCCTGAAGGGGATGAGGGACGGGGAGCCCACCAGGCACTGGGGGTCCCTCTGTGCTGGGGCTGTTTGGGGCTGTGCTTTGTTGCTGGCAATGAGCACTGATGGTGGGCTCGGTCCCACAAAGCTGCCATTGTCCCTGTCCCGTGGAAATGCCCTCGTGCTGCCCATGGTCTGCATGCAGAGAGGACTGGTGGCCTTCACCCTCGTTTTAGGCAGCTCCAGGAATCCCTCTGGCAGCCTCCTGGGTGGCCCAGAGCAAGGCCAAGAGACACAGAAGGCAGAACACTGAAATGACCTTGGAAGAGGAATCCTAAATGTGGGTGGTGACATCCCTCAGCTGGACTCCATCACTGATGGCCAGGGTACAACCCCCTGTCCAACAATTCCGGCATGGCTGCACCTGTTCCAGTGCTCCCAGGTGGGATCTGCTCCTTGGCTTCCCTTCCCAGCCCCACATCAGCTGGGAAGACGTGGTGTGGTGGGAATGACACAAACCAGGAGCCCCTTCCCACAGCTCCCACTGAGCTGCACCCCTTCTCCCCAACACCACAAACCTCAGTGCCACCACCACCCTGAGGCCATGACAGCAGAGAAATCAGAGCAAATCCTGCTCCTGGTGACAATTCATGACACCAAGTGGCTCAGGACTTCAGCAGAAGCTACAAGTGGATCCTGCAGGATCATTCTAGAGGCTTGGGAGCAACATGTGACATGAACAAAGTAATTTTCCATGCTGTACACGTGGCTCTGCTGACTTAAGGACTAGAAATGAACCCAACAACTCAGTGGAACCTGCTGGAGGAAGCAGCACTTTGTCAGGGACATGCTGTGAGCGGGCTGGGCATCTGCAGCAAGATGGAATTCATGTGGAAAAGGAATGAGCTCCCCAAAAAACAGCATCCCAGTCCTCATCCCCACCCAGTGCCAAGCCTGCGGGAAGCCAGGCTCACCTTCAGCTTGTGCTCGTGCTCCTTGTTGACCCGGGACAGCAGCTGGGCTTTCCTCCTGTTGAGGGCATCGATGAGGGCGTCACACTGCGCCACCAGGCAGGCCTCGAACTCCACGCTGTTCTCCTGCAGGGCACAGAGGGAGTCACAGCCCAGGGAACGTCCCCAGGCCAGCTGCAAAACTGGGCTCTCCTTTTTAATGGGGTGTTCAAATTGCAATGCAAGATGTTTTCAATTACCATCCGTATGGCAGATTACCTTTGTCAAGTGGGCAGTTTGCTTTATCTCTCTCTTTGAGTGACCACATTCACACCTCCCTCGGGAGGGGACATTGCTGATAACAGCCATTGAATGTCCCTGCATGGCTGATGAGAACTGCAGCATCCCATTGGGAGATGTGAGCCCAGAGGGAGGAGCCAAGAATTGCTACCTGGATATAATCCAGGAGTTTTTGAGTGGCTTTCTCCACGGGATTCCCCAGAGGAACAGCAGCTGTCTCTTCTTCCACTGGATCTTCAGAGGAAGAATACATCCTTCTCTACAGAACCCCCTGCTCCAGCAGAACCACCCCTGACACTGCAGGAGGGCTGAGCCACAATTCCAATGGGACTGCTGCCAGCACCCTGACCCACAGGGTGTCAGGTTGGGTTCTGACTCTGGCAGTGTTGTTCTAAGGTACTGCATTGGTTTATTTTATCCTTTTATTTTTTTCCTTTCCCTATTAAAGAACTGTTATTTCCTGCTCCCATATTTGTTGCCTGAGAGCCCCTTAATTTAAAATTTATAGCAAATCGGAGGGGTGGGGAGGGTTCACATTCTCCATCTCAGGGGAGGCTCCTGCCCTCCTTAGCAGACACCTGGCTTTCCAAACCCAGACATGGTGCCACAGGGGTCATTTTTGCACGTGCAGCTGCACCACTGCCCCCCATGAATCCACAGTGTTGGATGTGGGATCCGCACGGCCTGGGATGGTGGAAAATGTGGAGGTGGGGATGCCTTGAGAGGGCTGAGCTAGGACAGAGGCTGGATGGAGTTAAAGAATAAAGCAGGGATTTATTCAAAGGATCTCCTCAATAGATCCACCTTGGGCAGTTGGGAATTCCTAACAGAACACGTGGAGATAAAGTGGGAATTTCCAAAATTGTGAGAGCTGGGTGAAATCCCATCAAGGACACAATGGGAGCATGAGCCTCCCTCCCTCCCTGGGAAAGCACTTCCAGCCTTGCTCAGACAAGGATTGAAGTCACAGAGATTTGAGGGCATGACTGAAATGATTTCTCATGTTGGGACATCTGAGATGATAAACTGGGAGAGCCCTTGATGTGCAAACAATGCTGGATTAACGAGGTGCTGGGTGAGGCTGGTGCTGTCCCTTGGCTCGGTGACAAATGCCACCGTTCCCTGGGTGGCACAGCACTCATTCTTTGGCAGGGTACAATGTTACCCTAGGGATTTGTACTAAGTAAAAGAATTTACTCATTTTCTAGAAAAGGGGGGAAGGAGACGTGGGGTTAGACATTAATTTGGGGTAGAAATCAATTTGGGATTTAGATGAGGTGTGCTGGTTTAACTTGTTTAGTCTCTGGCTTGCTCACGTTGATGTCTTGTGCAGGCTGCCCTAGAGCAGAGGCTGGATGGAGTTCCAGAATAAAGCAGGGATTTATTCAAAGCATCTCCTCCATGGACCCACCTTGGGCAGCACAAGAGCTCAGCCAGGGCTGCACCCAAGATGAACCAAAATGGCCCCAAAATGCACGGCCGGGCACGGGGTCTCTCCCTGGGATCAGTTCTGCTCCATTTGCATCTTGCAGTTCATTGTCCCATTCCAGCTTTAGCCCCTGCAGTCCCACCCTGCTTGTTTTTCTCTCTGCAGCCCACGGTGTTTGTGCTCTTGGGCTGAGATTTGGATCATTTGTCCTTGGTGCCCAGCTGGAGCAGGAATTGTTTTGTTTCCTGCTCTGTGCACAGAGCTCAGAACTGCACAACACCAGAACCATCCCCTCATGTGAAGCCCAGACCCTCACACTAAAGCAGCACAGAGTCTGAAAAATAGAAAAGCTCAAACCTGAGGCATCAGTGGCTGGTGAGGATCAGGTTTGGATCCACCCATGGCAGAGATGGGAAGGGCTCAGGACTCTGCTGTTCCCTGCACAAGCAGCAGTTCTGGGGAGGGCTCAGGGGGGCAATATGGAAAATGAGGTTCCTCTGGGAGAGCACCCACCCACCCAAGCTTGGGAAGAGGGACAGGGATGGCTCATCCTGGTGGGAAGGGGCAGTTCCTCAGCCTGCAGACTCAGTACCTGGATTTGCTGCACCATGTTGCGGAGCTGGACCAGGAATTCCTTTGCCTCCTTGGCTCTGTCTGACAATCCATTGAGGGCCTGGGAGAGCTGGCTCTGCAGGGGAAACAAAGAGCAAGGTCACCTCCATGTCCAGGACTCATCCATCCCCCAATACAAACACAATTGACTCCACAGAGCTCCATCTCAAGCACTCTATGTAGTGGAACTAACAGGCAGAAACAGAGCTTGTAACAATCAGGAAAAAACATGGAAACAAGGGAAAAACAAGGGAAAACCAAAAGCAACATGCACAACTTCAGTTATCCTCACAGACCTTGCCCTGCTAACAGGAAAGCTGTAGAAATGTGGGCAGATTCTCCCACCACACCCAGATCAGAGCTCCTGCAATGCAGCTGATGGACTGGACACCCACAAGATGTAAGAGTCCAGATGAAAATTTAATGTGACCTGGAATGGGCCCATCTTTGTTTCCAACAAAGAGATAGGACTGTGTGGGATTTGGGCTGGGGATGGGCTGCAGCCAGCACTGCCTCCAGCATCCCACCAAGCTGTGCCTGAGTGCAAGGAGAGGAAAAGGAAGGTGAACCATCACACCCTGGCTTGGGGAAGCAGATATTCAGTGTGCACCTCCTCCCCAGGCTCCCCCAGGGGATCAGGGATGAGCCACATCCACCCTGGCTCTCACAGTGAGCCACTTGCTCCCTCCCCTGGGTCTGTGTCCTCCTCGGAATCACCAAAAATTCTGTAGGGTCTGACCCATGTCTGCTTGGGAACACAGGTCAGGCAACCCCAGTCAGACTGAAAATCACCCAAAGCCTCCTGGAAGTGAAGCTTGGGGGAAATGGATTTACAGAAAATTCTTAAAGCCTGACAGAAGGTTTATATAGTGTGTATCTGTATGTAAACTTTGAGATAGGAAATGCTGATTTAGAAGTGTTATGGAATAGGATGGAGATTGTTGAGAGAGAAATGGAACTAGAAATAAGTTTTAATGGGGGGTTTTGTAAATAAGATTAGGTATTTTGGAGAAATAGAATTATGAAAGATGTATTGCAGTAGGACTTACGAAGGGTAATTTTAGATGATTGGCTTTAAGGCATTTACAGCATGGTGTGACAAAAGCTGATAGGCCAAGAAACACTTATAATGAATTGTAATTAAGAAATAGTGGTCTTCTGATTGTGATAGTGTGAATTATAATGTCTGTGTTGTCTCACCCTTCTCATGAGACTGAAAATGGAATAAAAGTTCTAAAACACCTCTCAGTTACCCCATCTCTAGGTCAGAAAAAAACCATAATCCAAGAGAAGGTAAAGGTTTTCCTGCAAAATACTCACTGCTCCTTCTCCCTTTGGAGTGGGAACAGTCCCACAGCCCGGGCCCTGAGCAGCAGAACGTGGTAATAACAATCATTATGTTCATCAAATCCTTTTTCTTTTTCATTTCCACGGCTCTTTCTGAACACTCAGGAATCTTCCCAATCTCCCCCTTCTGCCATCACACAAGAGCTGGCCAAATCACCCTCAGCAATTTTCCTCTGGGAGAGATTTTCCTCTTTTGTGGGCTGCACATCGGCTGCAGACACCCGGTGGGTTTTGGGGGGTGATCTTTCTTTGAGGCAGACACAGAAAGGTGCTGGGATGGTGGTTGATGTGCCCAAATGTCCAAAAATCTGCTGTGCCCATCCTTCCAGGGATTAGGGTGTGGGCATTGGGCTGGAACCTTTCCCAGGGGTGCTGTGCCCCCCTGGATGTGTGTGGGAGATGGGAAATGAGGTGGGAGAGGGGAGAAATGTCACATTCATATTCTCTGGAAAAATCCCTTCGCCCAGGATTTTTCTCCTGGGAAGCTGAGAAGCCTCAGAGAAAAGGAAAACAATAATTATTTCATTTGCTTCTCCTGTGTTTTGCTCATGTGGAATGTCTTTGGAGTTTGTTTACCCACAGGTGATTGTTTCATTGGTTTTCTGTGAATTGTTTTGACTCTTTGGCCAATCAGGACCAAGCTGTGTCGAGACTCTGGAAAGAGTCACGAGTTTTCATTATTATCTTTTTAGCCTTCTGTAAGTATCCTTTCTGTATTCTATAATATAATATAATATAATATAATATATATATAATATAATATAATATAATATATAGTATAATTTTTATATGTAATAAATAAAGATTTAATACATCTACATAAATATTTTTTATTTATAAAATTTTATTCTATTTTAATATATATAATAATATAAATATTTATATATATATAATATCTTAAAATAATAAATTAGCCTTCTGAGAACATGGAGTCAAATTCATCATTCCTTCCTTCGTCTGGGAACCCCACAAATACAACAGAGGGGTTCTGCTCTTTCTGGGCTGAAATCAAGAGTAAAACCCAGCACTGCTACTGAGGAGAGCCGTGGCAACCCTTTAATGGCCCAGAAATAATGGCCCAGAAAATGACCTCGCTGCTGCTTCCCTGGGAGACTTTAATCTCACCCGAGTGCTTCCTGCATTTCCTTTGTAATTTATCCTTGGGATGTGGAGCTAATCAGGGAATGCATCTCTAATAAAAATGGGATTGCTAACTCAGCTCAGCAGTTCCCCCCATCCCTCCTCCCTCCCCCAGGCAAGGTCAGGGCCCTGCAGGGACAACCCAGCCCTGCCTCTTGCAGAGCCTCCATCACCTTCCTCAGCCCTCCTGGGTCTGGGCAGATGCCCCAAGCCCAGCAAGGTGTTTTGCTGAGAGCTGTGTTGCTGCACAGCCCAGGTCCCTGAGAACACAGGCAATTAATGGAAAAAATCAGCAGGGGTTGCTTGTGTTTACAAGCTCCTCATTAAAATTGCAGCATGTTGGGTTTGGTTTTTTTTTCCCCTTTAATGTCTTTAAAAGGCTTTTTTTCCCCTCCCCATTAACATGAGTTTCATAAAGGGTATCTTTGGATCAACATAATTCTTTGAGGCTTTCCTGACGGGAAAGCTTTTTAAAAGTGGGCTTAAAATTTCATAAGAGCTCAGTGGTGCCTGTGTGTGTTGTCCATGGAGGCTCCTTCACCCCAGGCACCCCCAGCCTTGCAGCACAGCAGCTCCCCTGGTGCAGCAAGCTTGGAGCCCCCACAAAAAGATGGTCCATGAGCTCAGAGCATCCCTGCCTGGGGGCTCACTGCACCCCTGTCCCAGCTCAGCCCTTCCCTCTGCTCCAGGTACTCCTGATGCCTCCAGGGCAAGTGAGGGAAGAGCATTGTCTAGTCTGGAAAGTGTAATTTTCCCAGAATTTTAAGGATTTTAATAAAATTTTTTGGCCAGTTCCTAAACATGGCTAGGCACAGGCTGTTCACTGCACACAGGAGCTCCAAGGTTTGGCTTTTCACCAGCAGAGCTTCATTCCCACCTCCAGATGGGTCTCCCTCAGGAACCCATTCCCCCTGGTCCTGTCACTTCACCCCTTGTCCCAAGTCCCTCTCTGTCACTGTCATATTTTCTGAAAATCCCTTTGCCAGGATTTCTTCTCCTGGGAAGCTGAGAAGCCTCAGAGAAGAATGAAAACAATAATTATCTGATTTGCTTCTTCTCTGTTTGCTGCTTTGGAATATGGGCTGGAGATTGTGGTCATTGTTTGATTGGTTCCATGTGAATTGTTTTTATTTAATGACCAATCACCATCAGCTGTGTCAGACTCTGAGGAGTCAGTCGCGAGTTTTTATTATTCATTCTTGTTAAACTTTCTGTCTGTATTCTTCTCTTTCTTTAGTATAGTTTTAGTATAGCATAATATAATATAATATAATATAATATAATATAATATAATATAATATATATAAATAATATAATATAAATATAATATAATATAATATAATATAATATATATTATATTATATAATATTTTAGCACAATATAAATTATATAAAATACTTAATATAAAATTAATAGAATTATAAAATTAATATATTATAAAATAATAAATCAGCCTTCTGAGAACTTGGAGTCAGATTCCTCATCTCTCACCTCAACCTGGGGACCTCACAAACTCAACACCTCTCCAGCTCTCCTGGACCCCCTTTAGGCACTGGAGTCCTCCACAAGAGGAATATTGTGTGATATATTCAAATAACTGTGAATATTTCTGGCACGCTGCAGCAACCTGGATTCTGCACTTTGCATCTTCACGTGACAACAAAATCGTTGTGGCTTTTTGGGAGCAGGAACCCTGCTCTGGGGACACCATCCATGGGGTCACTCAGGGGGTTGGAGTGGAGCTGAGCCCAGCCCTCAACCAGCACAGGCAGGGGAATTAATGAGTGTGAAATGAAGAAAAATCCCATTTCCCGATGCCATAAAATCAAGGGAATTAATTCTTTGTGGAAAGCTGCCCTCTTTTCTCAATGCTCTCAGTCCAAGGCAGTAAGAAGAGACCTCTGTGATTCACATCAGCATTAATGGGAGCTAAGCATTTAAATCTCCGTGTCCCCAGAGCACTCAGGAGAGAATCTGTCCTCTCTTTGTGCTCACTAATAGCTCCACAACCCTCCTCCTTCCCAGGCAGGCTGACAAAGAGATTTCTGTCACTTTCTGATTCTCCCTTGTCCCAGCACAGGGATGGCAGCGGCCGGTGCAGAAGGCTGGGCATGGCATTCACATTCCCTGGAAAAATCCCTTTGCCCAGGATTGTTCTCCTGGGAAGCTCAGAAATCTCAGAGAAAACAATTCTTATCTCATTTGCTTCTCCTGTGTGGAATGTGTTTGGAGATTGTTTACCCACAGGTGATTGTTTCATTGGGTTCTGGTGTGAGTTGTTTTCAGTATTTGGCCAATCACTACCA
>CM032358.1:60858098-61023806 GCA_019023105.1 Diglossa brunneiventris | reverse complement strand
AGGGAAATGCTGCCACAATTCCCCGCCAGTCCTCCCCTGCTCCAGCCTGGATCCCTGGGTGATGTGGGTGAAACAGCCCTGCCAGGGAGGGAACAGAGGGAACTCTGCCCCCAAAGCAGAGTCTGTGTCTGGAAATCAATAAATGTGCCTTGTTAGGAAAAATCCATTTCAAAGCTTGACACAACCCCCTTTCTGCCAGCTTTACATCCCCTGACAGAGAAAGCAAAGCACAGAATCACAGAATTCTGCTTTGAAAGGGGGGATCAAATTCAGACCTCTGAGTTTGCCTCTGCAGGCAGAAAGGTCCTTCCCAAGCAGGAATCCCACAGGCACTGCAGAGACCCTGGGAATCACAGAGTCCAGATTGTTTGGGTTGGAAGGGACCTTAAATCCCATCTTGTTCCACCTCCTCCCATGGGCAAGGGCAAGGACACTTTCCCCTAAACCAGGATGCTCCAAGCCCTGTCCAGCCTGGCCTGGAACAGTTCCAGGGAAAGGAAGCAGGGAGAAGGAAAATGGTGAAATTAACAGAGCCAGTGAATTAATACACCTTGACTGGAGGGACACTGGTTATCTGGGAAAACAGAGGGATTTCACCAGGGAAAACCCCAAGAGCTGCAGGTGGAAAGCAGCTCCACAGCACAGGCTGTCAGGAATGATGCCATGGAAGCAGCACTGAGCTGAAGGCAAGGCCATAACCCATCATTAATTCACACACAAAACCCCCAATCCTGCCACAGGGAACTGCAACAAGAAGGGAACTGAACTGACCATGCAAATCTAGAGAGGCCAGGAGCAAGGGAAAAATGACAGAATTTAATACAAATTAAATTTGTAAATTTGGAGACCAAAAAGAAAAAAAAAAGGATCACTGCTGAAAGATATTTCACATTTTTGGGGCTGGTGCAAATAATTTAAGTGATATTTCCCACGTATTTTGGCTTTACACCAAGCAGGAAGCAGCAGCCCCAGTGTGGGCAGCCAGGCTGGCATCTCCACAGGAGATGTCATGGGATTTTCAGGAGGCACTGGAAGTCACAAATGTGATCTTCCACTCCAGTGGCTGCTGCAGCTGCTTCCATAGATCTGTCCTCCCTTCATCCATCCCACAGCTGCAGATCCAACCCACTCCCCTTGGGAATGGCAACTGTGGCTCCAGCCCTCCAGGCAGCATCCATGCATGCCTTATTCACATCCAATTCCCAGCTTTTTTTTTCCCTTAAACCCATCAATTCCTATAAGGGTAGTAAAGGGGAAAGGGTAATTAACACTGATGGGAAATCCCTCAACTGCCAGATCCCTCCCAGGGCAATTTCTGCTGCTACAGAACTGAGCAGGCTCCTATTAACAGCCCTCTATTTCTGTGACATGGGGAATTTAATGGCTAATTAAATACAAAAACGTGGCCCTGACCTCAACCCATGCTGTGCATATGGTGTTTGAGGTTGGCATCACCCTCACAGTCACCCCTCTGCTGCTCAAGAAAATTTCAAACTGAACTTGGGTCTTGTTCTTTCTACCCAGAAATTCTGCCCTGATCAGAGCCTCTACCGAGCTCTTCCAGCCAGCTCCAGGTCAGGCTGTCCCCAGAGCTGAATCCAATTCTGAAGGCAAAATATGAGCTGGTTCAGACTGCAAACAAAATTTTCTTTTCAGCTGAGGCAAGGTGAATTCTCTGACCTGCTGCTCTCAGCTCTGCTCTCCTTCCTGCATTAATCAGGGAGGTGCCACTGGAATGGCTGAGAGCTGGGCTTCATTTCTATTGATTTGTCTCCCTGTTGAAGAGTTTAGTACATTTCCCATTTATAAACACCTGGCAGGACCCTCAGTGGTGGTCCCAGACCCCAAAACCATCCCTGCTCTTCCCAGCTACAACTGGATTTGAGAAACTCACCCTGAGAGCTTTTACTCCTCACAGTAATTCCATCTCTGCCTCTCCTTCCAGGACATTACCTGAGCCAGGGTCACCAGAGATTTATACCCCCAGCTCCCTGTGCCTCCTGTGCCTGCTCTAAATAGAAATTTATCCAATTCATCCCAGCAGGATGAGCTGAATGAACAGGGAATGAGCTGGCTTATTTATAAGCCAATTTACCAGGTAAAATGCCTCGTCCCAAGAACAAACAAAACAAAGACCAAGGCTGACAAAAGAGCAGCTTTGAGAGTTGTTATGTTTCAGGCACATTTTTCTTTAATTACTCTTTCATACAGCTGGGAAGAGCAATGCAATTTGAAGGCACTCTGAATTAAATGAATTTGTGTGAGCAACACGAGTTAATCAAAGGCTGCTGGAAGTCCCTTCCAAGTCCAGGGGAGGGAAATATCTCCCAGTGCTATGTGCTGGATTGCTAGAAAGTGTACAGCAGGACTCCAAAAGGAATCTGTGGTCACAGGGGAAAGGGCTGTGGCAAGAAGTAAAAACAGGAAAGATTTAGATGGGATATTGGGAAGGAATTCTTAGCTGGGAGGGTGGGGAAGCCCAGAGGGTGCCCCAGATCCTGGGAAATGTCCAAGGCCAGGTTGGACAGGGCTTGGAACAACCTGGGACAGTGGGAAGGTGTCCCTGCCCATGGCAGAGTTTGGCATGGGGTGATCCTGAAGGTCCCTTCCAACCCAACCCCTTTTGGGGTTCTGTGACACCAAGCAAAGTTTTCCCTTTAAAAGCCCAAACTTCTGTGTGCTGGATTATCTAGAGGAGCAGGAATCAGCAACACAGAGCAGCCCCAAAGCCTCTTGAGAACATTTTCCCAACAAAGATCCCCCCTGCAGCAATGTCAGCTCCTGGAAAGCATCCTGTGAAACCCAGCTAATGAACAGCAAAGCCTTTCCACACTCTCAAGTAACTTATTTAACACCAGGCACAGTGTTTGCTCTGCTTCCTCTTCCTCCTGTTTTTCCAGGCTGGGGATGTGGTTGTGGGAAATGAATTTGCAGAGAATTCTTACAGCTTGACAGAAGGCTCACATAGGATGCATTTGTATACAGACTTGGTCTTGTTTAGCTACTTTTTGGTAAAAGTATATATATAAAATTATATATATATTTTTTTTCTTATATATTTTAATCCTCAAGTAATGTAAGCCAAGAAACATAATGTATTGTAATTAGGAAATAGTTAGCTTCTAATTATAATGGTGTCAATTATAACATCTGTATTGTCTCACCCTTCACATGAGGCTGAAAATGGAACAGAAGTTTTTAAAACACCTCTCAGTTACCCCATCTCTGAGTCAATAAAAACATTAACAGGGGAATCTCTGGGTATGGATACTGCAGAAATTTCCTTGAAAAAGAGACAAGAATCTGTCCCTGGGTTAATTTCCCCCATCTCAGCTGAGGAGCTCCTGACTTGCACCACAGAAAATGCAGCAAAACCCAGCCAGGGGGGTCCTCCATTCATCAATTGGCCAAGAGAAGAAAAGAGATGGGAGAGAATGGAAAAGGTTTGATATTTACAAATGAAGATGGATCCTACCAGAGCTCAATCTGCTCATGGAGGTGCTTCAGAGCCTGTGGAGAGCCTGAGGCAGATGGTGGAACAGAGCATTGCTCTGTCAGATCTGTGTATTTTTGGACACAGAACCATGGAGTGGTTTGGGTTGGAGGAAACTCAAAGCCCATCCCACCCCAGCCCTGCCATGGCAGGGACACCTTCCACTGTCCAAGGGAGCTCCAACCCTGTCCAGCCTGGCCTTGGACACCTCCAGGGATCCAGGGGCAGCCACAGCTGCTCTGGGCACCCTGTGCCAGGGGAAGAATTTCCTCCTCATATTCTAATCTAACCTTCCCACTGGAAGGGAAAAAAAGCTGCAGTGATTTCCACTCACTGTGAGATGACCCTTGGCCCATTTCCATCTGCAGATAACCCAGAGGTCACCTCCTGCCCCTGGGCTCCACAAAGCCCTGGAGAACTTGCTGTACCACACTACCTTTGATTTACAGGGGGTCTGGGGCTGCTCCTTACTCCATTAACTGCAGGGAGTGCAAAGCAAAGAGCTGCCTGACAGAAAGCTTTTACCCAAATAAATGAACAGGATCACCAGCACCACCTCTGGATGCTGGGCAGGCACAGGCTGGTGGAAATCACAGCATCATTCAGGCTGGAAAAGACTTTTAAATCATTAAATCCCCATGTCCCCAAATGTCAAACCCACACAGCTTTTAAATGCCTCCAGGGATGGGGACTCCAGCACTCCCCTGGGAAGCTTTTTCCAATGCCTAACCACCCTTTGCATGAAGAAATTTTCCCAAATATCCAACCTGAACCTGCCCTGGAGCAGCCTGAGATGGTTTCCTGTGGAATTTGCAGGCAACCCCAACAAGGGAAGAAATGAGAATCTTGACTCCATGTTTCAGAAGGCTGATTTATTATTTTATGATATATATTATATTAAAAGAAATTTATATATTAAAACTATATTAAAGAATAGAGAAAGGAGACATCAGAAGGCCAGCAAAAAAAAGAATGAATAATAAAATCTTGTGATTGCTCACAGCCTCAACACAAGTGGCTGTCATTGGTCATCAAGTAAAAGCAATTCATATGCTGGGTAAACAATTCTCCAAATCACATTCCAGAGCAGCAAAACATGGAGAAGCTGAAGCTTCCCAGCTTCTCAGGAGAAAAGATCCTAATGAAAGGATTTTTCATAAAATATCTGTGACAGTTTCCCCTTGTCCTGTCCCCTCCTGGCAGGAGCTGTGCAGAGCCACAAGGGCCCCCTGAGCCTCCTTTGCTCCAGGCTGAGCCCCTTCCCAGCTCCCTCAGGGACTCTGCAGCCCCTCCCAGATCCTCAGGGATTCTCAGCCCACCTCAGCTCCCTCAGGGATTCTCCAGCCCCTTCCCAGCTCCCTCAGCCTCTCCTCATCACATTTTTGCTCCAGATCCTGGCATTTCTTGGCTTTTTCTGACTTCAAAGCCCCTCAGGCAGTTTGGCACCCTCTGGATTTGGCCAGAGCGGGATGTAGGAGGTGGGAAGGGCATTTGGGCACTGCTGGAGAAGGAGAGGATGGATCCTGCTGATGCAGACAGAAAAAGGGTGGTGGGATAGGAAGGCCACCACACCTAGGCTTGGGAAACATTAAGGATTCTCCCTGCCTCTCTTTAAACAGCAAATATTTTACTTTTCAAGTGCAAACAGATCTTGGTCATACAGCAACTCCCTGGATACTTCCCCAAGTGCTGTGGGAGCAGGAATTGCCATGGACACCAGAGCAGCACATTCCCAGTGTCCAAATCTCCCCTCCAAAGTTCCTCTGGCAGCCAACACAGAGCTCTGGCAAGGGAAAAAAGGAAAAATCCTCTCTGCTCATCCCCGTCCTGGCTCTGGTGGCCCCTGGGCACAAACTGAGGGGCCTTTGCAGTGTTTCCCACCTCTGATTCCTCCAGATGTCCAAACCAGCAGGAATTAAGTCCCAGTGTGGGATTTTTGGTTCTTAATAGGAATCACCTGCATCCCTCACTGCCATCTGTGCTGGGGCAGGAGGAGCTGAGCCCAGGTGTCACCTGTGCCAATGAGGTGCCACCTGTGCCTGCTGAGCATCACTGCTGATCCCACTCAGTGTGGGATGGAAATTCCCAGGGCTGAGCTCTGCTGCAATCTGCAGGGATTTGCAATCCAAGGACAGTTTGTGTCTTCAGCCTGGGCAGTTAAATCCCATGTAAAATTAAAATGGAGAGCTTTGTTTTCCTGTTGTATTTGCAGGGTCCCCCGTGGCAGGGAGGAATGATGAATCTGACTCAGAAGGCTAATTTATTATTTTATAATACTATAATAATATAAATATAAATTATATTATTACAATACTATATTATAATTTCATAATACTATATTATATTAAAGAATACTATATTATACTATACTAAAGAATACAGAAAGGATATTTTTACTCAATGCTAAAAAGATAATAATGAAAACTCGTGACTCTTTCCAGAGTCCTGACACAGCTTGGCCCTGATTGGCCAAAGAGTGAAAACAACTCACAGCAGAATCCAATGAAACAATCCACCTGTGGGTAAACAATCTCCAAACACATTCCACATGTGAGCACAACACAGGAGAAGCAAATGAGATAAGAATTGTTTTCCTTTTCTCTGAGGCTTCTCAGCTTCCCAGGAGAAAAATCCTGGGTGAAGGATTTTTCCAGAGAATGTGAATGCCACATTTTCCTTCCACTAAAGCCAAGATTTGCTTCTGTTTCTCTCCAAGAGGACCTGGACATGCTGCCTGAGCTCCTCAAGGAGAGAGTGGTTCCCAAATCAGACTCTTGGAATCATTTACGTTGGAAAAGCCCCCCAAGACCACTGAGTCCAACCCTTCCCCCAGCACTGGCAAGGCCACCACTGACCCATGTCCCCAAGTGCCACATCCACATGGATTTTAAACCCCTCCAGGGATGGGGACTCCACCTCCCTCCTCAAGGACTTGTGCTCCAGAGCCTTCACCAGCTCTGCTGCAGTTCCTTGGATGCAGAAAACCAAAGGAATGTGGATGAGAGTGGAGAGAAGATCCCAGAGATCCCAGCCCAAAGCAGAGGGAAGTTTCTTCCTGCACTGCCCAAAACCAGCTGAAAATTTTCACCGTGGCACCCCTGACCTCACCAGGTTCTTTTTAGTGCATGGCAAATCCAGGCCCACCTTTGCTGCAGTTGGGGTATGGATGGCAAAGACAAAAAAAGCAAAAAGCAGCCCCTGGCAGGTGTGTCCCAGCTTCAGGCATTGTCCAGCCTGTCCCACACCCAGGCATTGTCCAGCCATGAGGTGAGAGGTGCCAGAGACCCAAGAGCAGAGTCAGACACAAGAGTGATGGGCAACAACTCAGTATTTGAGAGCCAGGCAGGAATAACTGCTCTGCATCACTGTCTCTCCATTTCCCAACCCAGAACACTTTCAGACCTGCCTAATATCTGCTGCAAGAATCTTTTTCTGGGAGACCTTTTGAACCTGCACCAGCAACAGTAAAAGGATTTTAAGACTGAGTTGGATCAAGTGGCTGGGATTTCAGGGCTGTGGGAGACAGTGATGATGCCTCAGGTTTAGCTTTTCTATTTTTCACATCCTGTGCTGCTTTAGTGTGTGGGGCTGGGCTCCATATCAGGGGGGTGGTGAGCTCTGAGCAGGGAGACAAAACAATTCCTGCTCCAGCTGGGCACCAAGGACAAATGACCCAAATCTCAGCCCAGGAGCACAAACACCGTGGGCTGGAGAGAGAAAAACAAGCAGGGTGGGACTGCAGGGGCTAAAGCTGGAATGGGACAATGAACTGCAAGATGCAAATGGAGCAGAACTGATCCAAGGGAGAGACCCCGTGCCCGGCCGTGCATTTTGGGGCCATTTTGGTTCATCTTGGGTGCAGCCCTGGCTGGGCTCTTGTGCTGCCCAAGGTGGATCCATGGAGGAGATGCTTTGAATAAATCCCTGCTTTATTCTGGAACTCCATCCAGCCTCTGCTCTAGGGCAGCCTGCACAAGGCATCAGTGAGATCCCTCCCAGCCTGTTTGTATTTGTACACAAGCATCCATCCATCCATCCATAAAAAACACCATCCAGCTGCTGAGCCTGCACTCTGCACACATTTCCAGCAGAAGAGGGACTCAGATGTGTGAGGAATAAATGATTCAGCTCCATCTTGTGCTCCTGCTCCTGGCATGCCAAGCAGCGTTCCAGCTCGTCAGGACAAAAACCCAGACAGCTGCAATATCTGTGCAAAACTGGGACAATTCAGATTAAAAACCCATTTCCCTCTGTGTTTCTCTGAATATTCACCCTGCTCCCAACAACTGAGAGGAAGAGTGGGACAGAGAGGATTTGCCACAATCTGTGTCCAGCTTAGAAAGCTCAGCTCCCTGAACGACAATTGATTGTGCCTCAGCAGAGATTATTTTCAATGATCATCCCAGAGAACCTTCAGGGAGGAAAGGGGAAATTGGGGCAGCTCCCAAAGAGGGCTGTGAAAAACCCTTTGGATTTGTTTCCAAGGGGGGCACGCTGCAATTAGCAGGGATTGATTGCCCTGGGTCTGGCAATCACCTACTGGGGCATGAACAGAGCTGCTTTCAGGAACCACAGCTCATCCAGGCACTCACAGGCGCTGGGGACAATCACAGCTCCCCTGGGCCAGAAGGGAAGAGCATCCCAAAGAACATTCACACCAAGAGGTGTTGGAATGGTGCAAGAGAATTCAGGAGCTGCCTGATGGGTGTTAATTATTACAGGGTTGATTTAGGTGGGATATTGGGAAGGAATTCTTGGCTGTGAGGGTGGGCAGACCCTGGCACAGGTGCCCAGAGCAGCTGTGGCTGCCCCTGGATCCCTGGAAGTGTCCAAGGCCAGGTTGGACAGAGCTTGGAGCAGCCTGGGAGAGTGGAAAGTGTCCCTGTGAATGGCAGGGGATGGAACAGGATGGGATTTAAGGTCCCTTCCAACCCAAACATTCCTCCAGCTCCTGTGAGCTGCAGGAATCATTACACTGCCCACCACAGAGAAAAGCTCAGGCAAAAAGGGACAGTCACCCCTTCAGCAAATCTGTCTCATTGCCAAAGGACTGTGCTCCCAAAAATGACACCACCAGACACTTCTGCAGGAGGATCACCACTCCACAGGTGGTTTGGTTCCTAATGCCCAGTTCCAAACAAGATCAAGCTTGGAAATTGTGGGTATTGGTTTTGGTGGTTTATTCTGTTGTTGTTTGGGTTGTTTTTTTCTTTTGTTTGTTTGGGGGTTTTTCTGTGTGTAATGAAAATTAAGGTAAATAAGCTTTCCCCCTGATTTTGTTAAATGGCATCTCAAGGAGCAATCTCAGCTCTGGCCCTGAAATCATTCCTTCAATTATTGCTTAACACCACATTTAACTCCACAGACTCTTCCCCTCCCCTAATTTGACTCCACAGACTCTTCCCCTCCACTAAAAAGCAAACTAACACCAGGTAATACCAGTGACCCCCTGCGGAAACACAGCTCTCTCAAGACAGATGAGGCTCCACTGTCCAAGATCATCATTTGAAATAATGTTACAGCTGCTCATCTGTCTGTCAGCTACATAAATGAAACAGCACTTGGCTAAAGTTCTCCCCTGGGAAAAGGGATTTGGAAGGAAAAGCTAAAGCTCATTTTATTCCAACCCCTCTGCCATGGGCAGACACCTCCCACCAGACCAGACCAGGCTGCTCCAAGCCCTTTCCAACCTGGCTTGAACAGCAAAGCTCTCCAGGTGGAATTCCCTGTGTTCCAAACTCTGCCCGTTGCTTCTCATCCCCCTGCTCCACACCACAAGATCCTGGCTCCATCCTCTGCCTCCCCGTGCTCCTGCCAGCAGTTCCCCAGTCACCTGTGCCACCCTGACCCTGGGCATCCCACACCAGTGCCAGCACTCTGGGATCAGGGATTGCACCCCATGGAAGGGGACAAGGGCACTGAACTGCCCTGGCACATCTCCACAAGAGCTCTGAAAATCCAGAGAGGAGCTGCCCTGCTCCCAGCAAAAGGAGTCAGGAAAACCCTCTTCCAAAGCACCATCAAACCTTCTCCCCACAGCATAAGGTGCTTACCCTCCTTTTTGGGGCACTGTGACAGTGACAGCCTGTCCCTGCATGCACCCACTGACCCAGTTCGGGGTGCAGAGCTCCAACACAGAGATCTGCATCCAGCCAGAGCATCCCGAAATATTCCTGGAAAGCATCCCAGCTCAGTCCCTCCCACCGGGAGGTCACACCCCCCCAGCTCCTTGTCACAGGTCCCCCCCCCACCTGCTCCCATCTGCTGGAGCGGGGGCCAATTAGGGCGATGTTCATCCAGGGAATGACGCCCATCCCTGTCCGCCCGTGTCCCGCTCACTTCTGCCCCAGTTCCCTCGATCCCTGCTGCGAGGAGGCAGAGGATGGATGGAGCTGAAGATGATGATGGCCACATCGCTGCCCCAAGCTCCGGGACCCTCTCCTCCAGCACGGACGCGTGGGGAGCGAGTGCAGCTGATCAGTATTCAGGGACAGGCTGCCGGCTGCCCGCTGCCACCCCTCCTCCTCCTCCTCTTCCTCCTCCTCCTCCTCCCGGCGACTCCGAGCGCGGCAGGAGGTGGCTCCCCGCGGCTCCTGCTCCCACGGTGCATTTCACGCCTCCCTCCTCCTCCTCCTCCCCAAACCATCGCTCCTGTTGCTTTCCCAGCCCTGCGGCGCAAATGTTCCCGAGCCACCCCCGGGGGACCCTGCCAGCTCCTTTGGGGCAGCTGGCACGGCCGGATTTGGGGACACGCATCAGGGGAGCATCATCTGCACGATGCCGCACCGAGGGGACAAGGACCGGAGAGGATGAGGATGGCTGAGGATGGGATGGCCGAGGATGGGATGGCTGAGGATGGGATGGAATGGCTGAGGATGGGATGGACGGGGATGGGATGGAATGGCCGGGGATGGGATGGAATGGCCGGGATGGGATGGAATGGCCGGGGATGGGAACGGACGAGGATGGGAATGGCCGGGGATGGGAATGGCCGAGGATGAGATGACCGGGGATGAGGATGGAATGGCCGAGGATGCGAATGGCCGAGAGGATGGGATGGCCAAGGATGGGAATGGCCGGGAATGGGAATAGCCGGGAATGGGATGGCCAAGGATGCTCCCACCCTGCCAGCCGGGGAGATGGAACCTGTGGCGCAAGGCGACTCGGCTGGGACTGCTGGCACAAGCCGGGGCTCACCTTGTGCAGCTTCCACATGGCTCCCAGCGCCTTGACCTCGTGGCTGGAGTGCTTGCCCTCCTCCAGGCACTGGTAGCACACGGGGCTCTTGCACTGCACGCAGTACATGCTGTGGTTCTCCAGCTCGTGGTCGGTGCAGGTGGAGATCTTGCGGGGGCTGAGCCGGCGGCTGACGCGGCCCTGGGCCGGCGGCACCAGGCGGTGCTTGGCCAGCGGTCCCCGCGGCGGGTGGCACCGCAGGCGGCACGGGTCGCAGTAGAACACGTCGCACTGCTCGCACATCACGGCCGCCTCCTTGGGCGCCTTCTCGCAGAGCTGGCAGCGCAGGGCCGCCGCCCTGCCCTGCTGGTAGCGGTCGATGACGCCCTCGAGCAGGCGGTTGCGGGGGAAGCCCCGCAGCCCGCGCTCGTCCAGCACCAGGCTGCGGTGGCACTGCGGGCACGTCAGGCACGCGTTGCGCGGCGGCGGCGGCGGCGCCAGCGCGGCCGGAGGAGGCGGCGCGGCCGGCGGGAACACGCGGACCCCGTTCGGGGACTTCTGGCACGGCGTGGTGGGAGCGCTGGCGAAGCCCCCGTAGGAGCCGTAGCCGCTGTCCGCCTCGCTGTATAGGCTCATCTTGTCCAGGTCCAGGTAGTCATAGTCGGAGACGGCCGAGCCCGAGGCGCGGCGGCTCTGCGGAGACTCCGAGTCGGGCGTCTGCACCAGGATGTTGCGGGCGCACGCCTGGCACAGGTTGTGCGAGCAGGGCAGGATGATGGGCTCCCGGTAAAAGGAGCCGCACACCGGGCATTTCAGCTCCTCTTCCATCTCTTCCATAGGGGAAGGAAGGAGGAGGGCGGCGGCGCGGCTCCGGCGGCCGCGGCAGGAGCCCGAGGAGCGACCCGCACCGCACCGCGCCTCGGTGCCGACTGCTGCCCGCCCGCCGCCCGCCGCCGCGCGCGCCGCCGGGCCCCGCCCCCCCGCCCCCCATTGGCCCGCCCGCCAGCGCGGGGGTGCGCTGCGCGCTACGATTGGCTGATCTGCCTGTCCGTCACCCAGCGCGCCCGCCCCCCGGCGCTGCTGCGGGGGCTGCGCTCGGGGCTGCGGCGCCGCTGCGGGGTCCGTGAGGGAGAGCGGCGGTCCCGGGCCTGCCGCTGCTCTGCCCGCTCATCTTCCCTCTGCTCTGCCCCCTCATCTTCCCTTTCCCGGCTCCCGGGAAGCGGCACCACAGCCCCGCACATCCCGCCCTCCCGCACCGCGGTGCCCGCAGCATCCCCTCCCCGGGATCCTGGAGCGCTCCTGCGCTTTCCCCTCTACCCTCCCGAGGTGACTTTGGCAGTGCAAGGGACCCGCTGACGGATGTGGTCGTGAGGGTGTAATTGTGATGACTGGAGTGGCCGCACGTGTGCGGTGCTGGCGGTGCCGCGGCTCTCCGGGGTGGCAACGGAGCGGTGCCCGGTGCCCTGCGGCGGTGGATGGCAGCGGAGCGGTGCCCGGTGCCCTGCGGTGATGCCGGGGGATGGCAGCGGAGCGGTGCCCGGTGCCCTGCGGTGATGCCGGGGGATGGCAGCGGAGCGGTGCCCGGTGCCCTGCGGCGATCGCGGTCCCGCGGAGCGGTGCCTGGTGCCCTGCGGTGATGCCCGGCGTGGGCAGCGGGACGCGGTCCCTGAGGCTGGGACGCCCCCGTGGGGACGCGCTCCGCCACTGGAGAGCGGGGAGAGCGGCCCCGAGGGGCTCCCGGGGCTTTGCCTCTCAGCCCCGCTCGCTCCGAAGGTCGGCTGAGGTCTTAAACTCTCCTGGCAACAGAGCGGCACAGCGGGTCCTGCTCAGCCAATGGAAAAATGGGATTGCTTGGGATGCCGCTGTGTTATCGCCTATTTCCCTCTCTCTGTGCACACATTTGGGGCTGCCCGTTGGTGCAGATGCTCTGTGCCCTCTGTGATGGCTTTGGGTTGTGCCCAGAGCTCTGGGACCCAACATCAGAAGGACATGGAGCTGCTGGGGCAAGTCCAGAGGAGGCCATGGAGATGCTGCAAGGGCTGGAGCCAGGCTGGGAGAGCTGGGGGTGCTCACCTGGAGAGGAGAAGGCTCCAGGGAGAGCTCAGAGCCCCTGGCAGGGCCTGAAGGGGCTCCAGGAGAGCTGCAGAGGGACTGGGGACAAGGCATGGAGGGACAGGACCCAGGGAATGGCTCCCAGTGCCAGAGGGCAGGGATGGATGGGAGATTGGGAATTGGGAATTCCTGGCTGGGAGGGTGGGGAGGAGCTGGGATGGAATTCTCAGAGAAGCTGTGGCTGCCCCTGGATCCCTGGAAATGTCCAAGGCCAGGCTGGATGGGGTTTGGAGCCACCTGGGATAGTGGAAGGTGTCCCTGCCCATGGCAGCTGTTTCCATGGTGGGGGAATGGCGAAAATACTGGGGGCACCCAGGGCTGTGAGTCCCCTGCTTGTCAGGACCCACTGAGGGGCTCCTTCCCCTCGGCAGTGGGGCCAGGCAGGTCCTGGCATTCAGGGAGCAGCTGCAATTCCCAGCTCCCACACTGATATTCAGGCAGGGGGAAGCCCAAAAGCCCAGATGCCCAAGGAAGGCTCCACCATTTCTCAGCCTGACAGGGAAGGACAAGTGATAAGGAGAAAAGGATTTCCTGGGATCTTCTCTTTTCCGCTCTGGTGTGCTTTGTTCTTCCCTTTCTGCTTCCTCAGGCTCCTGCTGGCTCTGTATTGACTGTGGCTTCCCCTGGACTCTGCTGAACATTCCTCATTTGCTCCCTGTTGGTGTCTCTGCTCAGAGCTGCTCATTTTTTTCCCCCTGCTCTCCCTCCTCGAGCTGCCCTTTTGCTGAAATAAAACCATCATTCCTTGTTTGCCTCTTGTTTCCTGTGGCCATTTTTCACCCTGGCAGGTCTGGGATTGCCGTTTCTGCTGGAGTGATGCTGCTGCTCATGGAAATGGGCAGAGAGAGGAGCACAGCCAGTGCCTTTGGAAGCAACCCTTGGTCATGAACATGGAGCTGTTTTCTTCCTGGCACTGCAGCTTGAGTGCTGCTCTAGCTGTGGTTTATTTACAGCTGTCACACAGTCCCTGTCACACTTGTCACTGCCCTGAGAGCTGCACAGCTCTGGACCTGAAATAATTACATGACCCAGCTTCAGCATTGGTTTGTCTGACGTGGCTGGGATCAGGTAAAGGGTGGAGAAATTGTCTTGTTCTCAGCTGGCTCCTGCTTTTCTCCTGTGGCTCTCACCTTCACACAGAGCCATGGAATCAGTGAGGTTGGAAAAGATCTTTGGGATCATCGAGTCCAACCTTGATCCCCACCTTGTCCCCAGCTCAGAGCACTGAGTGCCACTGTGGCAATCCCATTTCCTGGAAAAATCCCTTTGCCCAGGATTTCTCCTGGGAAGCTGAGAGGCCTCAGAGAAAAAGGAAAACAATTCTTATCTCATGTGCTTCTCCTGTATTGTGCTCAGATGTGGAATGTGTTTGGAGGTTGTTTATCCCACAGGTGATTGTTTCATTGGTTTTCTGGGAATTGTTTTGACTCTTTGGCCAATCAGGGCCAAGCTGTGTTGGGGCTCTGGAAAGAGTCACGAGTTTTCATTATTATTTTAGCCTTCTGTAAGTATCCTTTCTGTATTCTTTAGTATAGTTTAGTTTAGTATTCTTTAATATAATATAGTATAATAAAATAATAAATGAGCCTTCTGAGAACATGGAGTCAGATTCATCACTCCTTCCTTCATCTGGGTCCCCACAAATACAATGTGCCACCTCCAGTCATTCCTTGGACACCCCAGGGATGGGGACTCCAAACCACCCCAGGGGTCCCTTCTAATGCTTGACCACCCTTCTTTCCAGGATGAAAATTTTCCTGGATTTTCCTGCTGCAGAAGCAGCTCCACCTCCTGCTGTTGGTGCATCTCCTGCTGTAACCAGCCTCTGCCCTGGAGAATGTGGAAGCCACCGCTGGGCTGAGATAAATTAAAGTCATTTAGACTCTATAAGTGCTGTTGGATCCTCTTGGTGAATGGTAATAAATATCTGAGCTGGGCTAGAGCTCATAAATAAAAGAAGAATGAACCAAGACAACAACTCTGCAGTCTCTTTATTCATCCCACGCCCAGAACACCTTGAGGAGATAAATCAGAGAGTGGACAAAGGCTCAGAGCTCCTCAGAGGAGAGGGTTGGGAGCACCAGAACCTTTCCAGAGATGCCTCAGTGTCTGACGCAAGCAGATCTTCCACTGCCATGTGGGAAACCTGCTCCAGGCTCTGGGAATGTGTTTCCTCTTGTGCCTGGAGGTCCCACATGTGGTGCCTGGAGGTCCCACACGTGGTGCCTGGTCCCCACACAGGATCTCTGCTGTTCCTGTAGAACCCCTTGTGCTGGAACCCTCTCCCTGTGCCCCCTGGGGACATCTCAGCAGATGCAGCCAGAGCTTGGAGCTGCCTTTTCATGACTCCAACATATTGGCAGCTCATAATTCACCCTGTCACCAACCAATACATCCTCCTCCTCCTCCTCCATCCTTTTGAGAGGATGAGCTCTTGGCTGACAGGAGCAATCCTCGTTTGTGAGTCCCTGCATGCACGACCTTGAAATCAGCACCCCTGAGCTCATGCTGCTCCCTCAGCTCACCCAGAGCTCTCAGCACATCCTGATTTCCCTGTCCTGGGAACAGCTCCTGGCAGCAGGACAGGTGCTGAGGTCACTCTGCTCTCTGGTGCCAAGAGCATGGTCAGGAATGCTGGCACCGTGCCTGGAAAGGTTCCAGGGCTCCCAGAGTTCTGGCAGGAGCTGCCTCCCAGAACAACCTCCAGGGCTTCTGCTGGTGACATCATTTGCTTCTGCTGGTGACATCATTTGCTCCAAGCACCACTTCAGGAGCTCAGAAAGCTGAAAACCTTTCCCATTTGTTTCTGAGGTCTCCTCCTTGCAAGGAAAAGTGCCAGATTTTTGTGGATGATTGACTTGGGCATCTTTGCCCAGCGTCAGTGTCACAAATATGAAGGACCCAGGAAAGGCTTTGTACCTGTAGCCAGACCTTGCAGCTTTTGAGCATTTTGAACATTTTGATGCCCAGTTCTCCAGAATCAATTTCCCTTAACCCAGGACAGGTCCCTTCCCACCACTCTGAGCTGTGCAGGCTGAAGGCAATGCCAGCTCTGCTGCCTCACGGCTGGCAGGGAGCTGCTGGGAGAGTGCTGAGCTTTCCTGGGGTTGGATGGATTGTGGAAGTTAAAGGAAATCTTCCCAATGGCAAAACACTTGGGATTTTTCCTGTTGTGTAGGAGGAAGACAAAGAGGCTCAGCACAAGGAGGATGTGGAGCTGCTGGAGAGAGTCCAGAGGAGCCACAGAGCTCCTCCAAGGGCTGGAGCCCCTCTGGAGCCAGGCTGGGAGAGCTGGGGGTGCTCACCTGGAGAGGAGAAGGCTCCAGGGAGAGCTCAGGGCCCCTGGCAGGGCTAAAGGGGCTCCAGGAGAGCTGGAGAGGGACTGGGGACAAGGGATGGAGGGACAGGAGCCAGGGAATGGCTCCCAGTGCCAGAGGGCAGGGCTGGATGGGAGATTGGGAATTGGGAATTCCTGGCTGGGCTGGAATTCCCAGAGAAGCTGTGGCTGCCCCTGGATCCCTGGAAGTGTTCCAGGCCAGGCTGGATGGGGTTTGGAGCCACCTGGGACAATGGAAGGTGTCCCTGCCCATAGCAGGGAGTGGGACTGGATGATCTTTAAGGTCCCTTCCAACCCAAACCATTCCATGATTCAGGGATTTCTCTGCTTCCCTCTCTTTTCCCAAACACTCAGGGCTTGTTTGGCTGATGAGCAACACCAGCAGAGTTGTTCATCACCACCCACACGGAGTGGGTGTGAAACAGCCCCTGGTTCATGACTGCTCCAACCCTTCCCAAGAAGCTGTGGAGGTGTCCAAGGCTGCTCCTTGCTCTGGCACAGGATCCTGAGAAACACCAATGGCAACATTAACTGTGGAACTGATTTAATGGCTTTATCCTCTATCAGACTTTAATTACAATTGCTGAGCATGATGCCTCAGGTTCAGCTTTTCTATATTTCACATTCTGTGCTGCTTTAGTGTGAGGGTCTGAGCTTCATATTATGGGATGGTGAGCTCTGTGCACAGAGCAGGGAGACAAAACAATTCCTGCTCCAGCTGGGCACCAAGGACAAATGACCCAAATCTCAGCCCAAGAGCACAAACACCGTGGGCTGCAGAGAGAAAAACAAGCAGGGTGGGACTGCAGGGGCTAAAGCTGGAATGGGACAATGAACTGCAAGATGCAAATGGAGCAGAACTGATCCCAGGGAGAGACCCCGTGCCCGGCCGTGCATTTTGGGGCCATTTTGGTTCATCTTGGGTGCAGCCCTGGCTGGGCTCTTGTACTGCCCAAGGTGGATCCATGGAGGAGATGCTTTGAATAAATCCCTGCTTTATTCTGGAACTCCATCCAGCCTCTGCTCTAGGGCAGCCTGCACAAGGCATCAAGCACAAAGTTTCTTATTAAACCCAGCACTTAACTGGTAGCACAGGGTAAGGATAAACCCCCAGTGCCAGAGGAGATTGTTTTTCCCTGAGGAATTCCAGCTGTGACCATGGGCATTGGCAGGGGATAATGCTGCCCAAAAACATCTCTGGAAATCACTTCTGAAAATAAGGTGGCAAAATTGCTCCATCAAGTATGAGCCAGGCTGGCAAGGTGCCAGGCTCTGGGCATGTCTGACTGGAGGAGAAGTTAAAGCTCAAATGATGCCTCAGAGTGAGATGTTCTGAAAAAAAATCTGTACATCTCAATGTGCTGCTTACTTTCAAGGGTGACATCATTTATTTTTAAGTCATTATTTTTTCTTACTCCCAGGAGCTGGTGGAAAATTTCTGATTTTTATCAAAACAGAGCAGAATCCATTGCTAATACAGGGGAAGAGCAGAGCTTCAAGTCTAAATTGTGATGCTCCTTTGACCAGCCTGCCCACTTACTCATCCCCTCTGGGATTAATGCCCCACTTCTCCAGCTTGTGACTCATTTTGGAGAACAGCAACATTAAATTCATCCCACCAGAAAAATCTGTCCTTCCTCCCACAGCCGGTTTGTCTCCACCCTCCTTTCCCTGCTGCCCAAAGACTCAGCTGGAACACTTGGTGGTTCAGATGTGCTGCAGGTGGGACATTCCCTGTGTCTTCAGCATTGAAAAAGAAGCTTTGTCCAAAATTTATTGGCTTCACAAACAACTCAAGGCTTGTTTGACCTGCTCTGGAAGTGTCCATGGTCAGGTTGGACAGGGTTTGGAGAAACCTGGGTAGTGGGAGGTGTCCCTGCCATGGCAGGGGGTGGAGTGAGATGAGCTTGAAGGTCCTTCCAAGTTAAACCATTCTGGGATTCTCTGATATTCCCATTTTCAGACAATTTCTGCTTCTTTTGAGCAGAAAGTTGCTCATTCAAAATGATCTCCTAACCTCTGCAGTACAGACATCTCTTAAAATAAAACCTAAATTATAAAGTTTTAAATTCTGAACTCTAAATTCTATCTAAATAGAACAATTAAAGTGGATCTGCTGATGAGTCACCCAGGTGTTAGAGAGGCCTTCAGGAGCAGCTTTCCCATTAATGGATGGAGTGGGATATTTTCTTTCCAAGCCTCCTTCCACTCCTCCCAGCTTCTGGCTGAGAACTTTGGAGGAGAGCAGCTGAAAACTTTTTTGGATGTACCAAGTGGGAGGCTCAAATCTAATGTATGGCTGAGTCTGGTGCAGATTTCTTCTCGCTGCCATGGCAACCAAACTAACTAAAAATAAGAAGCATTCCCATAAATGTCAAAACACTCCATGCTTCCGTGACGTATGGAGGATCTGACCTGGAATCCGCAGCCATTATGTAACGGTGTTTAACATTCCTCTAATTACAGGGGAAAATTGTCTCCAGGTTAGATGCTTTGCATAACTTTGGGAGTCAATCTGCTTCCCCTGTGTTCTTTGGGGTTAACGTTGGGAATGGCTGGAGGTGCTCAGAGCAGCTGCTCAGCACCTGCTGTGGTTACGTGTGAAGGGAGACTCATGACACCGGTGCCAGTGTCCATCTGCTCGAAATAACCACAAAATAAACCACTAAATCCACGAAATCTGGGCTTCTGGAAAAGCTGCCCGTGCAGGTGGCAGCTCTGGGTGAGCTTGGAGAGCCAGCCTGCAGGGAGGACACCCCAGGAGTGTTTTAGGGGCTCCCTCCCAGGTGTGGGGCAGCCCTGACTGGTGCCTCTGTCCAAGGGCTCCAGCACCTCTTCCTAAGTCAGAGAGCTGAAATCAGGCAGGGCTGGATGGGCAGAGTCCAACAGGGTGAAGTTTAATAAGTCTAAGTGCCGAGTTCTACATTTTGGCCACAAAAATCCCCCACAAGGTTACAAGCTGGGGACAGAGTGGCTGGACAGTGCCCAGGCACAAAGGGACCTGGGGGTCAACAACCAGCCGGACATGAGCCAGCAGAGTGCCCTCGTGGCCAAGAAGGCCAATGGCCCCTGGCCTGTGTCAGGAATGGTGTGGCCAGCAGGAGCAGGGAGGTCATTCTGCCCCTGTACTCAGCACTGGTGAGGCCAAACCCTGAGTGCTGTGCCCAGCTCTGGCCCCTCAGTTTGGGAAGGACCTTGGGATGCTCAAGCACATCCAGAGGGGACAACGAGGCTGGAGAGGGGCTGGGAACACAAACCCTGTGAGGAACCCCTGAGGGAGCTGGGGGTGCTCAGCCTGGAGAAAAGGAGACTCAGGGGTGACCTCATTGCTCTCTACAACTCCCTGCAGGGAGGTTGCAGACAGGTGGGGTCGGTCTCTGACAGAACCAGAGGACTCAGTCTCAAGCCACATCAGGGAAGGGATAGGTTGGATATTAGGAGAAAGTTTTTCACTGAAAGAATAATAAAGTACTGGAATGCTCTTCCCAGGGAGGTGGTGGAATCACCACCTCTGGATGTGTTTAAAAAAAGCCTGGACATGGCACTGGGTGCTATAGTCTGGTTTGAGGAGTCAGGGCACAGGTTGGACTCGATGGTCTCAGAGGTCTCTGCCAACCTCATCATTCTGTCATTCTGTGATTCTGTGATTCTGTGAGTCTGTGATTCTGTGATTCTGTGATTCAGTGATTCTGTGAGTCTGTGATTCTGTGAGTCTGTGAGTCTGTGACAGGGGCTTGGGAAGGGAGCCTGGGAGACTTGCCCAGGTGTGGGTGTCTTCATGGTGGACTGGGGATGAGATGGATGGGATGATTCCCATGGGATGAATTTTTCTGTTGCTCCAAGTGGCCTTCAGTGACCTGAAGCCGCAGTGGTGGCCAGACTGTGCCAGAGGCAATGACAGCATCAACCCTTCCATATTCACAGAATTCACAGAATTACAGAATTCACAGAACTCACAAAATTCACCGAATTCCCAGAATCACTGGGTTGGAAGAGACCTTCAAGATCATGGAGTCCAACCCAGCCCCAGCAGCTCAGCTCAGCCCTGGCACCCAGTGCCACATCCAGGCTTTGTTAAACACACCCAGGGATGGGGACTGCACCACCTCCCTGGGCAGAACATTCCAGAACTTTGTCACCCTTTCTGTAAGAATCTTTTTCCTCATATCCAACCTAAATTTCCCTTGGCACATCTTGAGATTTGGATAACAGCTCCTAACCTGAAGGCTGTGGGAAGCCCAGCAGCACTGACACCCTTCCCAAATCCTTCAGCTGCCCCATAGGGATGGGGTGGTGGATCCCACGCTCCAGCCCTGGCTGGGATGGCTGTCCCTGACCCTTCCCAGAGGAATCTCTGCTTCCCAAGGTGTCTCCCCCCGTTCCCAGCCCGGATCCCTGGCGTGGGTGTTCCCAGCTGCCTGCAGTGACACGCTCAGATGAATCAAGGGGGTGGTGGTGGAAGCTCTGAGGAGATGTGAGAGAAGCAAGCCAGGCTTGTTCCCATTCCTCACTGCCCACTCCTCACGCAGACCCACCTCTGGCTGGCACAGCAGCGTTTTAAATCTCAATAAAAGGGCAAAACAGACAGAAACTGGCACATTGAGCTATTCAGGGTTTTGTGATTTGATCTCATCCCAGGTGGCAGTGGAAACATCCCGGGATGTGCTCATTGTCCATCCATGGATAGCCAAGGCTACTCCTCTCACACACCACTGCTACCTCCTGCTGTTCCAAGGCCAAAGTTAATTCCAAAAAAGTGGGAAATCCTTCTTTGGGGGTGTTCATGCCAAGCACAGGGACATTCCTTGCAAATTCAGGGGATCTAGCACTGAAGCATCCAGGGCTCAGGGATGGAAGAGGTGCATCCCATCTGGCTCAGACATGGGGAAAGGAGATGCTGGAGCAGGGGAAGAGGAGGGGATGTGGGAAGGATGAAGGATCCATCCTCTGGGCCATTTTGTGGGATCACCTCACTGCGCCTGGAGTGTCCTTGCTGAACTCTCTCTGTCAGGGTGGGTCCAGCAGGATTTTAGGACAGAAGAGCTCCTTGCCTGTGGGACTGCTTCCCTGGGGCACTGCTCCAGGCCTTGGGATCCTGCCAAGGGAATGGCACCTGCCAGTCCCCTGATGCAGGGACCAAACCCACTCCAAGAAAAAAACTTTCCCTTCTTTTCCTGGCTGCCTTTGCTGTGCTGGAGCTGAGGAAGCTCTCCAGCCTCAAGGAGATGAGGGAAAAGCAAGGTCTGGACCACAGAAAAAGGAAAATGTGGACACCAGGAAATCAGTGTTCCGTGGGATTTGCTGGACACTTTTTTGAAGATTTTTATTCTTCCTCCCTGCTTTTGGCTTTGATTTTTTGAAAGAAACTCCAAAGGCTCTTTCCAGCAAAGCAGAGAGGGCATAATTTGTGTGGAGACTTCACCCACAAGCAGTCCATGTGAAAAGGCTGCTAAAATTCCAGGAAAATGAAAGGTCTGTGCACTTCTTTGCCTAGAGCAGCTGTGGCTGCCCCTGGATCATTGGAAGTGCCCAAGGCCAGGCTGGACAGGGCTTGGAGCACCCTGAGATGGTGGAAGGTGTCCCTGCCCATGGCAGAGTGGAATGAGATGAACTTTAAGGTCCCTTCCAACCCAAATTATTCCCTGAAATTCCATGATTTTGTGTCTTAGTGCAGAACTGCTGGGACCAGAGAGGGGTGTGGGGGAGAGAACTGGAAAAATGAACCTAAAAAAAGAAAATGGAATTAAAATGAGCCAGTCTAGTCCTTTTAGACCTTGGAGAAGCCCAGGTAAGGAACAAATCTGCTTTGATGGGCTCTTTCAATCACTGGATGCCCAGAGCCAGCGTGAGGCACGAGCAATTGGGAAGGAGAAGGGAACCACTGCAGCATTTCCATCTGTAAAAAAGGGGATTTTTCTGAGTGTCTGGGCTGTGGCAGTGCCTCCACCTGATCCAGACATCCCATAAGGCTCTAAAGGGCTTTTTCCTCCCTGGAGGAGAGTGACAAGCTGGTAATGCTGCACCCTCCTTCCTCCTCCTCCTCCTCCTCCTCCTCCTCCCACGACTGCTCTACATCCATCCATCATCCCTCCCTGTGCCACCACACCTCCCTCTTCTCACAGGAGCTTCCACCAGGTCTGTGCTGGCACTGAGACCATCTTGGCTTTTTATTTTGCTGGAGATTCCTTCTCCCTTACCTAAGACGTGTTTTTTTTTTTTTCCTCCTTTCTTGTTTTTATTTTTTTCTTTAAATTTTTTTTGTTCCTGCTGCCATGGCAACCTGGATGGATTCTGGTCACGGCTTTGGCCTCCCTGGCTGCAGATGGCCACAGGGACATCAATCAACAAGTGCCACAGCTCCCTGGGGAGCTGGGAATGCCCTGCAGGCAGGGATTGTGCTGGATCCTCCCTCACCCCCTCTGGATGTGCTCCCTTCTCCCTCTTCCCTGTGGATCCTCCAGGACTGGGTGCTGGGAAGATTTGAGGGGGTCATTTTAGGCAGTGCCCACCTGGGATGGCAGGAATTGGGTCTGCGTGCCACGATTCATAGAATCATAAAATCATGGAGTGGTTTGGGTTGGAAGGGACCTTAAAACTCATCCAGTGCCACCCCTGCCATGGCAGGGACATTTCTCACTGTCCCAGGCTGCTCCAAGCCCTGTCCAACCAGGGATCCAGGGGCAGCCACAGCTGCTCTGGGCACCTGTGCCAGGGCCTGCCCACCCTCCCAGCCAGGAATTCCCAATTCCCAATCTCCCATCCATCCCTGCCCTCTGGCACTGGGAAGCCATTCCCTGTGTCCTGTCACCTCAGGCTCCTGTCCCCAGTCCCTCTCCAGGCGCTTTGGTGGGAGCTGGGAGCTGCTCCAGGAGCATCACTGGGGGTCCCTGGTGAGATGTGACCTCAGTCAGAGTGCTGCTGCAGTTGGAAGGAGGAGGACAGCTGGGATTCTGCAGACTGCTCCCCTCTGAGCTCACAGGTGACTTCCTCCCTCATTCCCTCCTCCTCATCACCAGCAGCTCCCTCCAGTCTCCCTGGAGGGCAATCCATGGCCATTCCCACCCTCCTCAGCCTGTTGGGGGCCAGTTTGGGCAGCTTTAGCCATGGATGGAGAGGTGCCACTGCTTGAATTTAGGAATTCTCCCAAGAGTCCTCACCCATGGACTTGTCCACCCTCCCCTGCAGCTTTTATTTCTTCCTCAAAAGTGGCTGACCTGGCCTGAACTTTTCCAAGAAGGCAGGCAGGACACCTGGCATGGGAAATGCCAGCTCTGGCTGCCTGGAATTTGGGGTGATGCCTTAAGCCACAGATAAAGGTCTCCCTGTGGGAGAGATGCTTTGTTCCCTCCTTATTCTGCTTCCCACTTCTTGTGACCAAATTTAATATTCCCTGTTGATGTAAGTGATTTTCAGTGGAAATGGACCTTCAGCTTGAAGTTTATTTGCATTTTAATAAACCTTCTTTGACAGAGAACACCCTTCTCTATTCATCCCCCACAAAAGAGGAGTGAATTGAAAATCATGCAGGAACTTAATGCAGCTGAAAGGAAATTGCCAGCTCCGACTCGGCTGCACTGAGAAATCTGGAGATCAAATGATCCCATCTGCAGTGGGCACCAAAACGAGCAGCAGCTGCTGATGGGAGGCTGGAGAAGGGAAGGGGTTTGGGGAAGGATGCTCTGGAATGGGAGCAGTGTCCATTTCAGAATGGAGGGGTGGTGGAGTCTCAGAATCTCTGTTGCTCAGAGTGACTCTGAGATATGTACAAGTCTCTTTTCTCAGTCCTGCTGTCAAAGAAGGAGTCAGGATTCTTCTGTTCTTGTGCTCAAGGTTGTTTATTATTTCTTATCTCCATCATTCTTTCTCTGACCTGCTGAGGTCTGCCTGGCAGGTCGGGTTGAGGCACTCTGATCACCCTTGGGGTGGTGTTGTCTTTTATACTAAAAACAATTATTTTTTATACTAAAAACAGTTATTTATAATAACTTCCCAATACCTATCACCTATGTTAGACAGCGAGTTTCTACCTTAAAGCAATCCAAAAATGCCAAAATCACCCAGAAGATGGAGGCCAAGAAGAAGAAGGAGAAAGGCTGGACACTTCCAGATTCCTCCATCTTGCCTCCTGAACCTCCATTCTAAAAACCCCAAAAATCTATTTTCCACCCTCTTATAAATTAATTATTCTTCTACTTAAACTCTCTTGACTTGTAATTCTTCATATAAAGTTGGTAATTGTTTTTTCCAAGGGCTAAATCAAAGGCACAGGGGCCTTGGGCTCTGTGCCAAGGTCTCTGAGCCCCCTGGGCAGGGGCTCGAGCCCTCCAGGGCAGCCAGAGGAATGTCCTGGGTTCCAACAGTGGACCCAGGGCAGGGAGAGTCTCCAGCAGTGAACACAAAGGGATTGAGTGACCTGTCACCCTGATTTTTTTAAGATTTTCTAAGCCTTTCGATGTTTACATTCTTGTAGCAAACTTTCTCACACACTTTCAGTAAATAACGTGTTGTTTTGCATTCTTTTGCAGAGGAGGAGAAACTTGATGGACTGTTGGTTTGTCCAGTGACATTGGAGAGGTGGCACTTTCACCCTCCAATCCACTGTCACTTTTGGAAATCCATAAATGTTGGAGTCAGAAAATAAACTTCCTTTTTTCACTTTCAGAACAGCAGTGTGTGCGCTTGTGTTGTTTCATGTCCTACAGTGACATCGACCCTTCTCCAAGTGAGTGACCTCTGGTGGCTCAGGGATTGGATCTGATTAAAACAAGAGCAGGCTCCTGGTACTAAAGTGATTTCAGTATTTATTATAAAAAAAGAAAGGCCTAAAGCAAGGGGGCCTGGGCAGAGCAGGAGCGTTGAGTTTGCAAGCAACCCAACAAGGGAAGAGATGGGAATCTTGACTCCATGTTTCAAAGGCTGATTTATTATTTTATGATATATTAAAACAAAAGGATATATTAAAACTATACTAAAAGAATAGAAGAAAGGATTTCATCAGAAGGCTTGCAAGGAATAGAAAAGAATGGAATGATAATAAAATCTTGTGGCTGCTCACAGCCTCAACACAAGTGGCTGTCATTGGTCATCAAGTAAAAACAATTTCACATGCTGGGTAAACAATTCTCCAAATCACATTCCAGAGCAGCAAAACACGGAGAAGCTGAAGCTTCTCAGCTTATTAGGAGAAAAGATCCTAATGAAAGGATTTTTCATAAAATAAGTCTGTGACACAGGAGCATTCCCTCGAGGATGGAGCGGCGCCGGCGTTGGGGCTGCTCAGCAGCGATGGCCCCGATGTCCCAGGTGGAGCATGTGAAAAACGCCAATCACTTGTTTTTAAAATTTTAGAAGTTTAATTGTAATGAAATGGTTATAAAAACAGTAATATAATTAGAGTAATAATAATTTGGACAGTATGGATTAGGACAAAATGAGACAATAGAAACAAAGAGTTACAGACGGTCCGGGTACCTTTTCTGGGTAGCACAAGCCTGAAAAAGGACCCACGTTAACAGAAGATTAAGCCTTAAAAACAACAGCCTGTTGCATATTCATACACCTCATCCATGATGCATAAATTCCATTCAAACACAGGATTCTGTCTGGGCAGTGTCAGCTTCTTCCTCTGGATCCTGACGGTGTCTCCAGTCCGAGCGAGGCAGGAAGAAGTTCGTTTCTCCTGATAATGGATCAATAAATTCTCTTTCTCTGAAAGATTCAGGTGTCCTGTGGTTGCTATCTCAGTGCAAGGCCTTTCTTTAGAAAAAGTATCTTACATAGCATAGTTTCTATTTTAACATTATGTTATAACCTAAAACTATATTTAACACACTACTTAAGAGAATTAACACAGCATCACTTTCTGACACAACACATATAATATTCATTTGAATATTTGTGAAAAGCCAATCATAAAATACACATTTTTCACATAAACTATGAGAAGTGAGTAGCTATTTCTCACAGGAGCATGCCCTGTCTCAGAGGGCTGTGCAGGCAGGAGAAGTGGATTTCCAGCTCCCTCTCTCACCCAACCCTTGGAGGATGCTGCAGCTCCATCTGTGCTCAGAGGTGGGAGGAGAAGGAGGTGGGCATAGGGAATTATCAGAGAACAGGATCCCAGTGCCTGAGATCTTCCCCATTGTCTTCTCTGTCACTGAGCTCGGGAAAATTTAGCACCGCCCGAGTGGAGCAAAGCCAGCTCTGCCTGCTGCACTTGGAAACAGGAGCCAAAAACTCCCTATTTAAATCTGCTCAGCAGCTGCTTCCCTGAGCCCTCCATGGGCTGGGGGGCTCTGGGGATGTGGATTCCACAGCTGGGCCGAGAGGAGTTAAATATCAGAGAGTCCTGGAATGGTTGGGATTGGAAAAGGACCTTAAAGTTCAACCCAACCCACCCCTGCCATGGCAGGGACACCTCCCACTGTCCCAGGCTGCTCCCAGCCCCAGTGTCCAACCTGGCCTGGGACACTGCCAGGGATCCAGGGGCAGCCACAGCTGCTCTGGCAACTCCAGCCCAGCCAGGAATTCCCAATTCCCAATCTCCCATCCATCCCTGCCCTCTGGCACTGGGAGCCATTCCCTGGCTCCTGTCCCTCCATCCCTTGTCCCCAGTCCCTCTGCAGCTCTCCTGGAGCCCCTTCAGGCCCTGCCAGGGGCTCTGAGCTCTCCCTGGAGCTTCTCCTCTCCAGGTGAGCACCCCCAGCTCTCCCACCCTGGCTCCAGAGCGGAGGAAATCCAGAGCATTTTTGTGTAAATGTTCAAGTGATAATAACAGAGAAGGTCTGTGCTGGTCCTGTGCTGGTTTGGGGACATCCTGCCTGGTCACACAGAGCTGGAGGCAGTGCCAGGCTGGCTGTGCCACCTCACTGGCACAGGGTGCCCAGAGCAGCTGTGGCTGCCCCTGGCAGTGCCCAAGGCCAGGCTGGACAGGGCTTGGAGCACCCTGGGATGGTGGAAGGTGTCCCTGCCATGGCAGGGGTGGATGGGATGGGATTTAAGGTCCCTTCCAGCCCAAACCATTCCATAGTTCCACAGCTCTGTGCCCTGCAGAGGAGGTGGCTGTCAGGCACGTCCCCATGCCATGCTCTTGGTCTCCTCCCTGTGAGGGGCACCCCTCTCTCTCCTCACCAATCCCCCCCTGGGGCATGGAACACCCCAAACACTGACGTGTGAGGAAGATCAAGAGAGAAAAATTAGTATTATTATTATGGCTGGGAGGAAAATACCAGTGGAGAGAGGAGGGGAAGGAATGAATCATTTTTGACAGATGTCCCCACACCGCAAATGCTGCCTGGCTGTGGAAAAAATTCCTACAAGCTAAGGGGAGCCTCGCTGTTTATCTAAACAGAGCAAAAATGGAAAAGCTTTCATAGAATCCCAAAATGGTTTGGAAGGGACCTTAAAACCCACACAGTTCTGTGTGCCATGGCAGGGACACCTTCCACTATCCCAGGTTGCTCCAAGCCCCATCCAACCTGGCCTTGGACACTTCCAGGGATGTGGACATTTGTTACATCCCATGCTTCGTGCAGAGGATTAATGGTCTTGAAAAGACTTCATAAGTTACTCTCTTTAATCTGTATTTTAAAAATATTTTCCAAGGTCTGGCAAGGCTCTGTGTAGCACTGAGCTCTGCCTGAAATGGCTTCAATCACCTTTACACTGGCTTTCAAAACAGGCCATGAATTCAATTTTTTGGGATGTTTCTTTAGCCCTGAGTAGCTCTGGTGAGGAACTTCTCTCCTGGTGCTCATTACAGCTGTGCTTCTGCCTTTGTGCAGCAAGAAAGGACTGAATACAATTCCCTAATTCCCAATTAATGGTTGTCATTATCTACCCCTTGTATATATAAATAACCAGCTGGAGAATGAGACAACCTTACAAGGTGCCCTGACTCACAGGAAATAATAAATGGTAAAGAAAAACCTTTCTCCAAGTAAGGAATAAACAAGACATTTGCCTTTTTAAAAGAGGATGACTCTGGAAGAAAGCTCTTCCACACAACAATTCCCAGGCATCACTGACTCATTGTATTTATAGGAGAAATTACTTTTCATGGCAAAATTTCAAGAAGCCCCAGGAAGCTTTAATCTCCAGGCAGAGGAATAAGTCAGAGGCCCCACTGGTGGTGGTTTTAATTCTTAAAAACTACTTTTTGCACTTCTATGGGCTGCTCAACCTGAGCCTGCCCCGGAGGCAGCTCAGCTGATCCCTTCCCAACAAAGCTTTTAGAAGTGTGTGACAGGGAAAGGGAAGGGGCCCAGCAGGAGGTGCCACCTCCAGGGATGCTCTGGAAGGGTAGGAGGAGAAGTCAGAATCAGGCTGAAGTCAGAGACGGCTCTGCCAGCATTCCCAAGGATTTTATAAGTGCAGGGAAACTCTCAGGGAGCGGTGGCTCCTTCTCCATCCATGTGGAGGATGATTCCTGCCAAACTCCCCTCCAAAACCACCTCTGCAGGGGCAAACAGCTCAAATTCCACTGGTTACAAACACCAGGAAGGTGTTTCCTTCCTCTGACCCAGAGCAGCGAGGCCACAAAACGCTCCTGGCTCTCCCCAGGCTCTGCCTGAGCTCCCACATCCCCTCCTGGGACATGGAGGGAAGGCTAGAGCAGAGGCTGGATGGAGTTCCAGAATAAAGCAGGGATTGATTCAAAGCATCTCCTCCATGGATCCACCTTGGGCAGCACCAGAGCCCAGCCAGGGCTGCACCCAAGATGAACCAAAACGGCCCCAAAATGCACGGCCGGGCACGGGGTCTCTCCCTGGGATCAGTTCTGCTCCATTTGCATCTTGCAGTTCGTTGTCTGTCACTGTCATGTTTTATGAAAAATCCCTTTGCTGGGATTTTTCCCCTGGGAAGCTGAGAAGCCTCAGAAAAGAAATGTGAACAATAATTATCTGATTGTTTGGAATGTGGTTTGGAGGTTGCTCACCAACAGGTGCATCTTTGATTGGTTCAGTGTGAATTATTTTTAATTAGTGACCAATCCCAGTCCAGCTGTATCGGGACTCTGATCAGTCATGGGTTTTTATTATCATTTCTTTTCTAGCCTTCTGATGTCTTTTTTCTCTTTTTTTAGTGTAGTTTTAGTAAACCATTATAATATGATATGATATGATATAGTATAATATAATATAATATAGTATAATATAATATAATATAATATAATATAATATAATATAATATAATATAATATAATATAATATAATATAATATAATATAATATAATATAATATAATATAATAATATAATATAATATAATATAATATAATATAATAATATAATTAATATAATATAATATAATATAATATAATATAATATAATATAATAATGTAATATAATAATTAATAACATAATATATAATATAATATAATATAATATATAATATAATATAATATAATATATATAATATAATATATATATAATATAAATAATATATATAATATAATATAATATAATAATATAATATATAATAATAATAAATATTTCAGCCTTCTGAGAACTTGGAGTCAACTCTCATCTCTCACCTCATCCTGGGGACCCCCACAACAATTAAGAACCACAATTGTCCATTTCCAGCTTTAGCCCATCATAGTCCCATCCTTCTTGTTTTTCTCTCTTCAGCCCACATTGTTTGTGCTCTTGGGCTTGAGATTTGGATCATTTATTATGAATATTACCAATATATTGGTATATATTAATAACAAATATTACCAATATTACTGGAATATTACCAATATACCCAGACAGGACGTGCCTGAGCTTGTCTGGCCCTTGGTGCTGAACCAAATAGGGCAACTGTGGTGTTTCACCCCACAGACACTTTGGGCCGGCTGGGTGTGTGGTGTTTCACCCCACAGACACTTTTGGCTGGCTGGGTGTGTGGTGTTTCACCTCACAGACACTTTTGGCTGGCTGGATGTTGGTGTTTCACCCCACAGACACTTTGGGCTGGCTGGGTGTGTGGTGTTTCACCCCACAGACACTTTTGGCTGTGGGATGTGTGGTGTTTCACCCCACAGACACTTTGGGCTGGCTGGGTGTGTGGTGTTTCACCCCACAGACACTTTTGGCTGGCTGGTGTGTGGTGTTTCACCCACAGACACTTTTGGCTGGCTGGGTGTGTGGTGTTTCACCCCACAGACACTTTTGGCTGGCTGGGTGTGTGGTGTTTCACCCCACAGACACTTTTGGCTGGCTGGGAGCTGCAGCTGGGCCCGTGGGCACAAGTCCAGGCCTGCAGGAGCTCTGGTGGTGCTGGGATGGAGCTTCCCCCCATAACAGGGGCTGCTCCTCAGGTTTCCCTCTGTGGAGAAGCTTTAAGGTGATGGTGAAAGAAAGGAGTCGGTTCTGATGGAGGGTTTGGATCCAGAGCTTTATTCTGGCCCACAGGCCTCTGAATGCAGCACCAGCTCCCACAGAACTCCCTGACCCCGTGGTTGCTGTTCCTTTAACCCCGGGGAGAGGGGCAGGGAAGGGGTAGGGAGCCACCAAGCAGGTACAGGAGGGGAGAGACAAAGGGACAAAGGACACCTGTGCTGGGGTGCTCTCCCAAAATCCCGTCTCGCAGCAGCACACCAGCAGCCCAGGGGCAGCAAGCCGGCGGTTCGAGCGGCAGCTCCGGTATGGAGACGGGCTCGCCAAGCAGGCGGCCTAGGGTGCCTACCCACGTCCAAAGGTGGGTTAGCTGCACCCCGAAAGGATGAGGAAGGCTGCCAACGACGCCAGCAGGAGATAAAGGGGCGACAGACGATCCAGGCCAACAAACAGGCTTATTAACCCCTCACAGTCCGGGACCGATTGCGCAGGGCAAAAGGTGTAATAGGGTTATAAAGGGAAGGGGATGGGCAGTCGAGAACAAATCAACTTGCGGGGAGAAAAAGATAGACAGAACATCAAAACCAATGGAAATAAAAGCAGGGAGGGGTTCCCACTCCTGACCCAATCGCCATCTGTACCCTAAGGAATCCTCTAGAAAGAGGGCATGGGTACGGGGGGATTGGCAGGAGGCTGGGAGGGGAAATACAAATGACTGATCAAACAAACTCATGGGGGGATTGGATGGAAGGATAGGGGCAGGGGAGGGAATAAGTGACTGACATAAAATTTGATACATGAGGGAGGTGGGGACAGCAGACTGACAGGTCTAAGGCGGGAAAGGGAGAACCGGGGCAGAACCATTTTTCACATAACTAAGGGGAAAATGGAATAAACCAACTGGGGATACATAGAACTGAAATAATATACATAGAACTTGAATATCAAACGCACTACAACACACCTGGATGGCCCAATGCCCCCCAGGGGCAGAGGGCATCCTTTGAATTCTGCCAATCACTCCACACCCTTCTGGAATTCCAGGACTGACTGACAGTGCTGCGAGGGGGAAGGAGAGGTGACTGACACACCTGGGAGGGAATTATCAGGGGAGGAACCCGAGGTTCTGAGGTAAACCCTGTAATCACAACGCAACAATTTGTCCTTGGTGCCCAGCTGGAGCAGGAATTGTTTTGTTTCCCTGCTCTGTGCACAGAGCTCACCATCCCCTGATATCCCCTCAGACCCACACACTGAAGCAGCACAGAACCTGAGAAGTGGAAAAGCTGAACCTGAGGAGCCAGAGCAGCAGGGGCCGGGGCCAGCAGCGTGCAGGGGATGTTGCGTAAGGAGCCGCATTCCCGAGGATGCTCCCCGACTGCAACAGATAAAAATATCCAGGGAGGACGTGGTGCTGTGACTAAAGCACTGCAAAAATAGGAGACAGTGCGCAAATCCCGTTTTAGCTGCTCCTTCCGAGCCTCCTGCCTCTCCTCCAGCCTGGCACAGCCACGCGGGGCTGTGTCTCACACCCCTGGCATGGTGGATGTGGTCCCTTGGGTGTCACCTGTGCCCAGGTGGGTGCTGTTCCTGCTGGCATGCAGCTCTGTGCTCAGCGGGGTGGTGGAAGGAGTGAGGTTAAGATGTGGCTTTGCTCAGGTTCAGGATTTGGTTGTGAAAGGTTTGTAAGGAGCTGCTGGGCTTGGGGAGAGCTGGAGGGGCCATTTCTGCACATGCTGGTCACAGTGCCCTGGCTCTGGTGAAAACTTCCCTTGTGAAATGTGCTAACAAAATCCCTTTTTTGAAAAAGATGCCTTTCTGTTTGAAATCCCATCCTCCAGGTCTGCTGCTGTCTGATCTGGCCATGAGAGAAATTCTGCCATCCCTGCCTGCAGAATCCCAGAATGGTTTGGGTTGGAAGAGACCTCAAAACTCATCCAGTCCCACCCCCTGCCATGGCAGGGACACCTTCCACTGTCCCAGGCTGCTCCAAGCCCTGTCCAGCCTGGTCTTGGACACTTCCAGAGATCCAGGGGCAGCCACAGCTGCTCTGGGCACCCTGTGCCAGGGCCTGCCCACCCTCACAGCCAGGAATTCCTTCCCAATATCCCATCTAACCCTGGCCTCTGGCAGTTTGAATCCATTTACACCCCCAAATCCTCCCATTTACATCCCAAACCCTCCCACTGGATGTGGCAGCACATCCCACACCCCTGATTTCCACAAACCCTCAGCACACACTTGGAGCAGGTTGTTTTATGGCACCAGTGATTAGGAAGATGCTGCCTTGAAGAAAAGAAGGGTTTGGGCTGTCAGAGCAGGAATTCAGGGCTCTCTCCAGCCCCGTGGTGCTCTGGAGAGTCTGGAGCTCCCCAGGGCTTACCCTGACACCAACTGCTTGGCTCATCACCCCCAAACCAAAACTCCCCAAATAAAACTAAAAAAAAAAAAATCACAAAGTGTCGCAGACATCTTTTATAGAAAATCCTTTCCTTAAGATTTTTCCTCCTGAGAAGCTGAGAGGCCTCAAGAACAAAATGTAAACAATGATTATCTGCTGCTGTGGAATGCAACAAGTAGATCTTTAATTAGCCCATGTAAGTTATTTCTAATTAATGGCAAATCACAGCCCAGCTGGCTCAGACAGAGAGCCGAGCCACAAGCCTTTGTTATCATTCTTTCTTCTTCTATTCTTAGCCAGCCTTCTGATGAAACCTTTCTTCTATTCTTTTAGTATAGTTTTAATATAATATATATCATAAAATAATAAATCAGCTTTCTGAAACATGGAGTCAGATCCTCATCTCTTCCCTCATCCTGGGACCCCTGTGAACACCACCACACATGATCCCTTTTCTTTTTAAAGAGTTTCCTTGAAGAGAACAAGCTGAGAGGTGACAGCACAGCCCCTGCCACCCTGCCAGGGTGGTCATGGAACCACAGAACATCCTGAGATATTTTGAGGGAATATCCTGAGGGACCCACAAAGATCATGGAGTCCAGCTCCTGGCCCTGCACAGACCCCCAACAATTCCACCATGGGCATCCCTGGGAGTGGTGTCCAAACACTCCGGGAGCTCTGGAAGCCTTGGGAATGTCACCATTCCCTGGGGAGCCTGGGCTGTGCCAGCACCCTCTGAGGGAAGAACCTTTCCCTAAAATCCAACCTAAATCTCCCCTGGCCCAGCCATTCCCTCAGGAATCAGGGAAAGATCTGTGCTCTGCCCTGGGGACGACCCACCTTGCCAGGCAGCTCAGCTCTACAGAAAAAGAAATTATTAATCCTTTTGTAGCCCTCAGGAAATGTCTGTGCCCCCATCCTTCTGCTGACAACAACAAATCCTGCACACATTGTTAATGGCTTATTAAAATTCACTGGGAGCTGCCACTGCAGGCGGCTGAAATAGAGGCTGTTCAGGATGCTAAGCCAAATAATTTAAGTTATTCATGTCTGTGATAATGTAAACAAACTGTCAGACATCCAGATGCAGGGAGAAATGTCCCTGGACAGTAACAGAGACAGGGCTCAGCACACATTCATTTACTAATCTGATTGTGTGAATAAATTAAGTGAAAGTGTTACAAATGTATTCCCTGGGCCCGTGTTCTGCTGGATTAGGATGTGATAATTTGGTATTTTGGGTCACTGGGCAAACAGAGACGTGGCTCAGTGATCAATGGAACCCCAGCTGGCTGGACACAGCCCCTTCCTTACAAATCCATGGGTCAAAGTGTGGGGTGACATCCTGGTGTCTGCGTGGGGGGCCAGGAGAAGTGTTAGGGAAATGGAGTATGGAAGTAGAGTATGGAAAAATAGATGGTTGTGTAGATTTGTCCCTCAGATGCTCCAAGGGCTGGAGCCAGGCTGGGAGAGCTGGGAATGCTCACCTGGAGAGGAGAAGGCTCCAGGGAGAGCTCAGAGACCCTGGCAGGGCCTGAAGGGGCTCCAGGAGAGCTGGAGAGGGACTGGGGACAAGGGATGGAGGGACAGGACACAGGGAATGGCTCCCAGTGCCAGAGGGCAGGGATGGATGGGAGATTGGGAATTGGGAATTCCTGGCTGGGCTGGAATTGCCAGAGCAGCTGTGGCTGCCCCTGGATCCCTGGCAGTGCCCAAGGCCAGGTTGGACATTGGGGCTTGGAACACCTTGGGACAGTGGGAGGTGTCCCTGCCATGGCAGGGGTGGGATGGGATGAGCTTTGAGATCCCCTCCAAGCCAAACCTGTGATCCTATGTGGGATGGATTTCCATGGCAAACACACACCCCAGGTTTCAGGGCAGCAGTTTTGATGTCTGACCACAGCTGGTGGCTCCACACAGACTTTCCCTCTGAGATCCAGGTGAGGCTGCAAGGCTCTGCCTGTTGGAGCCTTCATCCCATCCCTGGGCGGGCTGCTCCAGGGATTCATCCTCTTCCCTTAAAAATGTGCATCTCATTTCTGTGGGAGATGGCTTTGTAAAGGATTCTCAAAGCCTGACAGAAAGCTCACACAGCCTTGTACACCTGTGTGCAGACTGAGATAAGGTGTGCTGGCTTAGGAAGGCCGTGGAGTAGAGATGACATTGCTGAGAGAGAGACTGAACTAGAAACAAGTTTTCAACAAGTTTCAAAAGATGGTTTTTTAAAAAGACCAGATATTTTAGAGAATTAGAACTGTGAAAGATGCACTACGGCAGGACCATGTGGAGAAAAAATGTATAGGTGATTGGTGTTAGAAGTAATAGCAGCATTGTGTGGCAAAAGCTAATAGGCTGAAAAACATTTATAAGGTATTGTGACCAGGAAATGGGTTGGCTTCTGATGGAATGACATTGAGTTTTACATCTCTTGTGTCTCACTATTCATCGAGACTGATCATGGAATAAAATCTTTTAAAACACCCCTGAGTTGCCCCACCTCTGTAAAAGCTGAGAAAACCAACAATTTCCAGCTGGAATTTTTCTCTGACTGAGCTCCTTGCCGTTGGGGATCATTATGCACTGTTTTCATTAGATCAAAAAGGGTTCCAGCACTCACCTCTCCCCCTGGGAATGGCACAGCGGGGCTGCATTGCCTCTGCATTGTTGGATAATGTGGATATTAAACTTCCTCTTTTCTCCTGAATTTTCAGGCAGATCTCAAAGGCGCATTTGGATAAGATCAGGGAAATGGCCACGCTGGTGGTTCATGTCTGCAGATGCCTGCTTAAGATCACAGAATTCCAGACTGGTTTGGGTTGGAAGGGACCTTAAATCCCATCCCATCCCCCCCTGCCATGGGCAGGGACACCTTCCACCATCCCAGGGTGCTCCAAGCCCTGTCCAACCTGGCCTTGGACACTTCCAGGAATGGAGCAGCCACAGCTGCTCTGTGCCAGGGCCTCCCCACCCTCCCAGCCAGGAATTCCCAGTTCCCAATCTCCCATCCATCCCTGCCCTCTGGCACTGGGAAGCCATTCCCTGTGTCCTGTCATTCCAGGCCCTTGTCAAAAGTTCTCCATCTTCCTTGCAGGCTCCCTTCAGGTACCTGAAGACCATGATTAGGTCACTCTTTAGCCATCTCTTTTCCAGGCTGAACAATCCCAATCCTCCCAACCTTTCCTCACAGGAGAGCTGCTCCTTCCCTCAGATCAGGATGATGCTGTCACACATGCAGGACAATGTCTTTGATCTATTCCCTGGGTGTTCTCCCAGCACCTGCGTGTTCCCTCCCCTGTATGTGGTTTATCTCTTGGGACAGTCTCCAGAATTCTCCCTTCCAAGCCCTGTCTCCCTGATTCTTGGCTTTCCCAAAGGTCTTTGGAGGGGATTTCCCCAGTTTGCTCCACATTGCCCAGAGGCTCTGTGATTTAGGTTGGGAATGCAAGATGTGGCTGGGGGTGTGTGTTCTACTTCCCCTCTGTCAGAGCTGGGGCAGTTCTCTGCTGTTCTTGGGGCAGTTTTTTCTTTATCTCTGCCACAGCCAATCCTCCCTCCAGGAGATCTCTGCTGTCCATGGCCACTGAGTGTCCCTGCAGGGCTGATCCAATTCCAGCATCCCATGGGGAGATGCTGCGCCCAGGGGAGGAGCCAAGCATTCCTACCTGGATCCAATCTGAGCCTGGCCCAGCACAGCAGCCTTTGCCCACTGCATTCCCAGAGGAGCAGCTTTCTGCTGCCCTGCATTCCCAGAGGGAGCCCAGGCCCATCTGCAGCAGCCCTGGAGCTGCAGAGGAAAACTCCCCCCTTGTGCAGGATCCCTGCTGCAGCAGAACCACAGCTGGCACTGCAGGAGGGCTGAGCCCCCATGGGATGGGGCTGTGCCACCCCCTGACACACAGGGGACAGGGCATGGTCTGACTCTGGCAGGGGTTTGTTTTGTATTACTGCTTTCTTATTTTTATGTTTTCTTTTAATTTTTTTTTCCTAATAACTGTTATTCCTGCTCCCATATCTTTGCCTGAGAGCCCCTTTATTTCAAAATGATAATAATCTGGAGGGAGGGGTTTACATTTTCCATTTCAATGGAGGCTCCTGCCTTCCTTAGCAGACACCTGGCTTTCCAAACCCACTCTGGAATACTCAGAGCACCAGTGAGGTGCTGTCCCAGCCACGGCCTCTCCTCACACAGGGGCTCTACGCTGAGGCCCAGGCTCAGCATTCCAGCAGTGGCTGGGATCCCACATTTCCTCAAAGGCTCTTCCTGGCATTGCTGCTTTGCCTCTTGGCAGCCTGAATCCAGCCCTGCTTCCCAATCCCACCTGGCTGCTGGTGGGGAGAGTGGATGAGTACATCTGCACCTCCTGGTGTGTGGAGAGGTGGAGGGGATGGAGATGGACACTGGGATCTGTCACAGCACTGGGTTGGACATGGAATAAATTGCCTGTGTGCTCTGGTGCCACCAGGTTTGGGAAGCTGCTGCCAGCTGCCAGCCAGCCATGTCCAGGGCTTCTGCTCTTCCCACTGGCCATGGGGACACGAGGGAAGAGGGAGAGTGACCCCAGAGCTGGGATGGGAACCAGCCCTGAGCTCCCTGCTGCCTCCCTGGGAACTGGGATCAGCTCTAGGTCGGAAAAATGATCTGAGATCATCGAGTCCAGCTGTTGTTCCAGCACTGCCAAGGCCAACACTAAACCACGTCCCCAAGTGCCACATCCACACAGCTTTGGGGACTCCACCACCACTCTGGGCTGGACAACCCTTTCCATGAAGGAATTTCCCCTAATGTCCAACTTAAACCTTCCCTGGTGCAACTTGTGACCATTTCCTCTTGTGCTGTGTGTTTCACCAGTCCCAAATCCAACCAGGCACCTCCATTCCCAATGGCATTTTGTCTTTGTGAGGCCTGTTGGCGCTGCTGGAAGGATTTCAGTCACAACCAACCAGAAAGGCAACCTCAGGATTGCAGCTGCATTTTCCTTTTCACTCGGGCTTTGGATTTTGTTCTGTGAGTTTTTTTACAGCCTGACATTTCCCTGTGTGACTAAAGAACCTGAAAAACAAAAGGGGGAGGAGATGGCACAGGCAGACATGTGCTGTTGATCAAACCACGATGACAAAGCCCTGCTGAAACCCCAGCTGGAATTGTTGTTGTTCCAAGAGTGTCCTAAAATTGCCTTCGCCTCTTTTCCACCAGGCAGGAGTAGATTTTTGGCACCAGCTCAGCTGAGATCTCCTGTCGGGATCTTTGGCTGGTCAGAGTGATGCTGAGAAATGTTAGAAAGTCTCTTTTCCCAGCCTAGCGCTTGAAGAAAGAGTCAGGGCTCTTCATTTCTCGGTCTCACGGTTGTTTATTGTGTCTTATCTATAAAAATGTTCTCCTGCCCTGCCAAGGTCCATCCAGCAGGACAGACAGACTCTGCCTGTCCCCAGGGCGGTGTTATGTCTTTATACTAAAAACTACATGTACAATATTTACCATAACTTTCCAATACCCATCACCTGTGTTAGACAGTGAGCTTCTACTTTAAACCAGTCTAAAAGTGCCAACATCACAGCAGAAGATGGAGGCCAAGAAGAAGAAGGAGAAAGGCTGGACACGCCCAGATCCCTCCATCTTGCTGCTTGAACCCCATTCTAAAAACTCCAAAATCTACTTTTCCACCTGTGATAACTTCACTATTATTCTACCTAAACTGTTGTGGCTTGCTGATCTTCATCTAAGGTTGGTAATTTGCTCCACGGGTCATAATCAAACCCACAGGTGTTCTGGGCTCTGTGCCAGGGCTTCTGAGCCCCCTGGCAGGGGTCCTGGCCATCCTGGACAGCCAGAGGGATGTTCTGGGTTCCCACAACCTCCAAAATCAGGAAGCTCAGAGGAGCCTGGGTCTGATCCCAGCTCTGCTGCTGGCACACACCTTTGGTACCCATCCTTCCCCTGCTCCTTCTCCCACCTGGCATTGCTGTGGGCTGGAGTTCTGTGCGTTCCCAGCAGGGACACAGCCAGCCCTTCCCTGAGCAGCTCTGCACCACAGACTGGGAAGTGCCTGTCACTCAGCCAGGGAGGGCACCCTGTGCCTGGCAGTGCCACCACAGCTGGGACACGCTCCTGGAAGTCCCCTGCCCGCTTCAGAGCCTCTCCCCTGCCCCTTTCTGGAGCAGAAGCAGAACATTTGGAGCCAGGGGCCTCCTGAACCTCACACACACCAGCTCTTCCTCTCCTGCCCTGACTTTCCACCACAGGGATCCAGGAGCCAGAGCTGCCACTCACTGCCACTTGTCTCATCTCCAAAAGCACGAGGGCAATCAGCATAATGACTTCGTTTGCAGTGGAAATCCAATTACTGTGGGAAGTGTTTCATTAGGGTGGATTTTCTCTGCAGGGAGCCTGCGTGTGGATTGGGATCAGGATTGTGAAAAATGTGTATTTTATGATTGGCTTTTCGCAAATATTCAAATGAATATTATATGTGTGGTGTTAGAAAGTGACGCTGTATTAATTCTCTTAAGTAGCGTGTTAAATATAGTTTTAGGTTATAACACAATGTCATAATAAATAAAATAAATAATAAAATCGAATACAATATAAAATAAAATATAAATAAAATAGAAACGATGCTATGTAGGATACTTTTTTCCTAAAGAAAGGACTCACACTGAGATAGCAGCCACAGGACACCTGAATCTTTCAGAGAAAGAGAATTTATTGCTCCATTATCAGGAGAAATGAACTTCTTCCTGCCTCACTCAGCCTTGAAGACTCAGTCAGGATCCAGAGGACGAGGCTGACACTGCCCAGACAGAACCCTCTGTTTGAATGGAATTTATGCATCATGGATGAGGTGTATGAATATGCAACAGGCTGTTGTTTTTAAGGGTTAATCCTCTGTTAATGTGGGTCCCTTTTTGGGCTTATTTTGCCCAGAAAAGGTACCCAGACCATCCGTAACTCTTTGCTTCTATTGTCTCGTATTGTCCTAATCCAAATTGTCCAAATTATTATTTCTCTAATTATATTACTATTTTTATAACAATTTTATTACGATTAAACTTTTAAAATTTTAAGAACAAGTGATTGGCGTTTTTCACAGGATCAGGATCGGGATAGTGGCACCAGCACCATGTGCCTGGCAATGTGAGGGTGACAAGGTGACAAAGCAGGATGGCACTCCTCTGTTGGGATCCAGGACATTCCTCTGACTGCCCTGGAGGACTCGAGACCCTGGCAGGGGGCTCAGAGACCTTGGCACGGAGTCACAGACACCTGTGCCTTTGATTTTAGCCCATGGAAACAATTCCCAACTTTGTGTGAGGATTTGTGAACCACAAGAGTTTGAATAGAATGACAGTAAATTTATCACAGGGTGAAAAAGTAGAATTTTGGGGATTTAGAATGGGGGTTCAGGAGGCAAGAGGGGGTGTCCTGTCCTCCTTCTCCTTCTCCTTCTCCTTCTCCTTCTCCTTCTCCTTCTCCTTCTCCTTCTCCTTCTCCTTCTCCTTCTCCTTCTCCTTCTCCTTCTCCTTCTCCTTCTCCTTCTCCTTCTCCTTCTCCTTCTCCTTCTCCTTCTCCTTCTCCTTCTCCTCCTTCTCTCTTCTTCTTCTTCTTCGTCTTCTTCTTCTTCGTCTTCTTCTTCATCTTCTTCTCCTCCATCTTCTGCTGTGATGGTGGCACTTCTGGATTGGTTTAGAGTAGAGACAGACTGTCTAACATAGGTGATAGGAATTGGGAAATTATTATAAATAAAGTACACGTAGTTCATAGTATAACAGGGACTGTGCCACAACCCGACCTGCTGGACAGATCTCAGCAGGTCAGAGAAAGAATGTCATAGATAAGAAAGAATAAACAACCTTGAAAAGCAGAACTGATGAATCTCCACTTCTTCGGTCACAGGGCTGGGAAAAAGAGATTTTCTACTCCCTCAGGGGTCATCTCAACCTCAGAAACCTGAGACTCCTCAGGCATGGGGCTGGGCTCTCAGCTCTGCTGTGACCTGTGCTGTTCCCACAGCCGTGTCCCAGCTGTCTCCTCTCCCCTTCTCACCCTGGAAATCTCCAGCTTTAATCCATCTAACCCTGAACTCTGGCAGTGGGAAGCCCTTCCTCCTTGTCCTGGCACTCCAGACCCTTGTCCCAAGTCCCTCTCCAGTCCTCTTGGAGTCCATTTAGGCACTGGAAGGGGTCTGAGGTTATAGAATCATAGAATCATGGAATGGTTTGGTTTGGAAGGGAACTTGAAGGTAATTTTGTTCCATTTCTCTGCCACTTGCAGGGACACCTTCCACTGTCCCAGGTGGCTCCAAGACCTGTCCAGTCTGACCTTGGGCACTTCCAGGGATCCAGGGGCAGCCACAGCTGCTTTGGGCACCCTGTGCCAGGGCCTGCCCACCCTCACAGGGAAGAATTCCTTCCCAATATCCAACTTAAACCTACCCTTTTCCACCTTAAAACCATCTCCCTGCCATCTCATCCCCATTTAAGGCCAGGCTGGATGGGGTTTGGAGTAACCTGGTCCAGTGGAAGGTGTCCCTGCCCATGGCAGGGGTGGAATGAGATGGTTTTTAAGGTTCCTCCCAACCCAAACCACTCCATGATTTTGTAATTCTACAATTCTATTCTGAACGTGGTGAAATCAACACTTTTAAAGTGTTCAGGAGTTACTGATCTGCACGAAATTGCTGCTGCAACCCCACAAACACTGAATAAGAAGATGAATAAGACTTGGGAGTGATTAAACATGACTTATCTCACTGCAGCCAGCAGCCAGGAGAGGAGGAAGCAGCAGAGGCAGCCTGAGCCACGTCTGTGCAGGAGCTGCTGGATGCCTGGGCCTGCTCAGGCACAGAGAGGGAAGGGGAGAGATGGATTTTGCCAAAGAGCAGAGTTCAGCTGCATGGCAGTGCCAGCTCCTCTCCCTGCCATGCCTGCCCTGTGTTATGTACCCAGAAAATGAGCCCCTTTCTCCTGGGGAGGATTTTGCTGCCTGTTTGTTTGCTTGTCTGGAGGTTCAGTTTGGTTCCAGCAGCACACGGGGCTGTTCCTGACGTGAGGAAAAGCAGAAATAAATGGAAATGAGAAGCAAGCCTGAGTGCTAGGAAAAGCTGCTCCTTTATGGATTCATTTTATCAAAATTCCTCCTGGCTCCAGCTTCTGGTTTAGATGTTTGATGGAAACCCCTGGGTCCCACTTTTCCTGTGTTTGGTGTTTGAGTTTCAGACTCTCTCCCACCACTGCATTCTCTCCTCCTGTGGGGCAGGAGCCCTGTGCTCACCAGGCTGGAATATCAGCCCAGCTCTGGGGTCAGCAGCACAGGGAAAACAAGGATCTGTTGGAATGAGGTGGTCATGGAAAGGATTTGAGGGCTGGAGCTCCTCTGACAGGCTGGGAGAGCTGGGAGTGCTCACCTGGAGAGGAGAAGGCTCCAGGGAGAGCTCAGAGCCCCTGGCAGGGCCTGAAGGGGCTCCAGGAGAGCTGGAGAGGGACTGGGGACAAGGCATGGAGGGACAGGAGCCAGGGAATGGCTCCCAGTGCCAGAGGGCAGGGATGGATGGGACATTGGGAATTGGGAATTCCTGGCTGGGAGGGTGGGCAGGCCCTGGCACAGGGTGCCCAGAGGATCCCTGGCAGTGCCCAATTCCAGGCTGGACAGGGCTTGGAGCACCTTGGGACAGTGGAAGGTGCCCCATGTCATAGGACAAGGTGACCTTTAAGGTCCCTTCCAACCCTAAACCAGTCAATGACTTTATCATTTCACATAACCAGATGTCCCCCATGCTGTTCCTTCGAATGCCAAACAAACCCCCCACCACTTTTCAAGCTCTGCAGCAGATCTGGGATTGCCACCTCCAGGTCAGCAGGGCCAGGCTGGAGCAGACTCCTGGCAGAGAAGCTGCTGCCCTGAGCCTGGATTCTGGGCTGGTTTCTCGGTGACATTTGAAGGCAGAGGCAGGTAGGGATGGTGGGTGAAGGAACATTTTGCATAAACTCACACAGCAGTCACAGCGTGGGCAGCTCGTTCAGGGCTCTTCCCAGCAGGAATGTGGATAAATGTGCCAGAGAGAACCCCCCTCTGAGGAACAGGGGACAGAGCTCTTATTACAGAGGCACTGACTCAATTATACCCTGAAAGCAGATTAAAGTGACTCTGCTTCTGCTGAAAAGGGGTGAATAAATCCATGTTTTGTTAGTGAAAATAGGTTTCCATTTGAATTTACAGAGGGCATAAAGCTCAGCCAGGTGCTCTCTGCAGGTAGCTCAGTGTAACCCCTCGGTGGCAGCAGCAGAGGAAGGGACAGTGTGACACAAACAGCCCTCCTGTGAGCGAGCCAGCACGTCCATCCTCATCACAGCTGCTGCCTTGCAGCCCCCTGGGGCCTGGCACTGCAATCCCCAGGCAGCAAAGGGAACATTGGTTATAAAAATAACGGGAGGAGTTTTTAGCAAACCTTACAAGATGTCTGGTGGAACGAGTGTGGCAAATGCACACCCACTGTATAAAGGCAGCATCACGTGGCCAGGAGAAACCAATATAAATAAGAAAGGCCAAAGTGAGATCTAAATTCTTTCAGTCTCAAGGAGTTTGGATGGCTGTTGGAGGTCTGGATGCTGAGAATTTTAGACTTTCTGTGCTGACAGGAGAGCACTGCATTGACCCAAGGCTGTGGAACAAGCTTCCAAAATTAATTAATAACACTAAGATTATGAGTGTGTAGCTGATTAGAAGTGTGTAATATCACAAGGTAGAAAACTTAGAGTTTGGAGTTTTAGAATATAGTAATATATATAAAACAAAATAGAAGTTTTAAAGCAGAGGTAGGTTTGTCTTCTTTACCTTCTTCTTCCTCCTTCTTCATAGGTTTGGGTAGTATTTTGTAGTTAGACAGGTTTTTCTTGGGTCCTGTCATCCTAATTCCAGCCCAGGAGAGCAAATATCCATCAGCATCAGCCAGAAATGGGGCTACTCACAGAAGGCCTCTCCAGGGAGAAAAATGGGGGAGAATTTTCCATGGAAAATCATGATGTGCTGTTCATCCCCTTGCAAGCCTGACTCAGAGCCCACCAGTGTCAGTGAGGAGATATTTGGCTGGACATGCTGGTTCCTTCTGGAAGAACAGTTTTGTTCTCTTGCCATGCTACCACTGTGCTTCTCTTTTGGCTGGGAAAAATCACAAGGAGAAATGTTCCCCTGTGCTCAAAGCTGCTGACTCTGGGAGCTCTGTGTGCCTTGCTGGCCTCACCAGGGTTGGGAGTGTCATTCTCTGCCTCCTCAGAAGCTCTGGAGCTGTTTCTGTGCTTCTCTGTTTGATTCTTTGAAGCTGAGCTCTGCATTTGAGTTGTTTAAAGGAAAAAAAAAAACCTCACCAATTTAATTTAAACTCCCTTTTTAAAATGAGGCAGCAGAGGGCTTTGTGCCAGCAGCCAGCCAGCCTGGCTCTTTCTGAGGGCACAAATGCTTCCAGGGTTTTATTTGTGGCACTGCCTGGCACTGGGGCTTTGGTCCCAGCAGTGAGGACATGGCTAGAAAGAGGCTGGCATCAATTCCCTGACAGAAGTAAATGCAATCGTGTGAAATACAAAGCTGTGTTTTGTGTCAGGTACATACAGGCAGTGTGTGTATTTGTGAGTGTGATATGTGTGGAAACCGACCATGGGACAGTTGTGAATTCTAATAAGAACTGAGGAAAGTAAAGCATGGAAGAAGGCCTTTGAACCTATCTTTTGTTTGCAATTACCCCTGGTTGATTTAGGAGCATTGGAATTAAAGTGTTAAGGATGTTGCTTTTTGCTTGTAGTTAATCCATAAAGAGCTCTGCAATAATAACCTTTTGAAGTGTAATTTTAGAGTATTGCTTGTATCCTTGAAACTATAGCTTTGGAATATATACAAAGGAAACATGCTTATCTCATGCCTTAATAAAACAGAGAAAAACAGCTTGAGAAAGGAAGATGAACATCACCTCAAGGATTTATGGTTTCGACCAAGGGAAGCTGGACATCACTGTTATGAGATTTATAGTCTCTGCAATTAAAAGGTGGACCCACATCTGGGGAGCTGGACCCCACCAGATGGGATTCTTCTTCCTTCTTTCGGAAACCGGACCACCACCACCTGGGGATACTCCTTTTGGGAGGTACATCCTGAGAAAAACTAAATCACAATAGTGTACAGAATTGTGATGTAAAAATTGGGAATAGGAACTGCTGATGAGTAAAAATTGGAATAGAAACTGCTGAGAAAGCTTATGAGTACCCCTATAAATACCTGTAAGCCCCAACTATGGGTGTGCAGTTGGAGGGAAAACTTCCCCCACTGTACCCAGCACTGTATTGCTCAAACTTTACCATATTAATTAATAAATTGATTGCTGCTTGAATATTGGCCTAGTCAAGCTTCTTATTCATAACAATAGGGATGTAAGGAAATGGAGGAGTGAGGTGATTCCCCATGAAGAGCACTTGGATGCCTGGGGACATGTGGAAAACCAGCCTATCCCTCTGTCCCCTTGTGACCTCCATATCCAGGAAGAGAATCCAATTTAATCTGATCTAATAATCCAACAGAATCTTCCAGAAGGTCATGACCTGCCTCTCGTCAGCATTAGCTGATACAGTGAAGTAAAGGGCCTGCTACAGATTAAGTCATCTAAAGAATTATTTTTGGCTTCAAAAACAACATCATTTCCTTCCCAGCTTCCCAGAACGATCCCTCCAGCCTCAGGGACTGCAGGGAACCCACAGGTTTGATCTTTACTGCCTCTCAAGGTGCCTGGGGATGAACCACACAGAGAACTGGCCACAATAAACAATTTCTGGTTCTTTTTCCAGCTTCTCAGAGTGCCCAGGCTTCCTTTTCCATGGTGGCCGGGAAATGTGAGGCGTGCTGACATCCCCCCTGCCTCGTGGATTTTTAAGGATGGAAACTGGACCTGAGTGGAATGTTTTTATGGAGTGTGGAGTTAAATATGGCCTGGTTTTGGTCTTGTCTGAACAAGGCCTGTGCTTGAATGGTCCTAAATCAGCACAAAAATCAGCTCCCCTAAATCAGCTCCCCTGGAGCTCCTAGATAAGCACAAAAATACCTTCCCAGACCTTGCTCCTGCAAAAGGGACATTTTACAAGGAAACTGTTTTAATATCATTTCCCCCTCCATGTCTTTGGCCACCTTGAGGCAGATTCCTGTGCTGGCCTCAGGGCAACAAGTTTTTTGTCACTAAAACACAGCAAAATGGGCTTCAATCAGCACAACATCTGCTGTCTCCCAGAACCAAGAGCAACCTTCAGGCTGGTGCAAAGGGATGGAAAACCAGCAGGTCAGAAGGGATTGACATCTGGACAAAGAAGGATTTGGAGGGCAGGAAGTGGTCATTTTGATCTGGCTCCCCTTGGCCCACGTTCTTTGCTCTGCACTCTCTGGTTTGTTCATATTTTGCAGCAAAATGTGCAGAGGAAATGGCAACACCTCAGCTTCTGGCTGCCCAACATTTCCCACTGCAAGCCTCTGCTTCCAGCCTCTTCTCATCTCCCTGAGCTGAAATCTTGCCCACTGATAGATTCCAGAACAAATCTTCTGGAAGGTTTCTGCCAAAATGAGTTCAGCAGTTGGAGACTGGAGCTGGGGGAAGGAGGAGGTTTGCCTCATGCAATGCTAATTCTCCCCAGGGGTTCTCTGAGGTTGTCTCACTCTTCCTTGGTTTTTATTAGAAACTGGAAATGTGGTGGTTTGGCTCTTGCCTTTTCCCAGGTGATGAACTGTGGCTGCAGGTGGGATGGTGGAAAAAGTGGGATTAAAACCTGTGATCAGAGCAGCAGCTGGAAAATGAAGAAGTTGTGTGCTGAACTCAGCTTTTGCCTCTGGTGGGGCACAAATATTGTTTGTGAAGAGCTGAAACAACAAAGGGATGGCTCAGCCCTGGGAAAATGAGTAATTCCATATCCAGCACAGGGAAGGAGGTCAGCAGCACACAGGGGAGGAGGAGTTTGCTTTTTAAACACATGAAGGTTGAATTCCCTTGGGAGGGAAATTCCTCCTGTTCACAGAGTCAGGCAGGGGGCTGAAGGAAAATAAGGACATTCCTTTATTTTTAATAATTATAAAAATAATAATTATTTTTAAGGTGTGGTACATGTGCTGTGAGGGGAGAGCCAGAGGATGGCAGGATGCTGGGAGAGGGCAGGGGAGAGAGAAATCAGGAGATGGGATGGGGGCTGGGAGCTGGGAAAAGAGATTTGGAAAGAGAGCAGAGCAAGGGACAGCTCCTGCCCTGGGGCAGTTCTCAGCTGCTCCTCCCCAAAGTGCCAAACATGGAATTAGAAGAAAAGAAGATTTGAGGAGTCCAAGGTGTTAGAAAAGGGAGCAGAGGGGTTCATGCAGGAGGAGCAGTGAGAGCTGCTCAGCTCAGCCACCAGTGCTGGTTACAGTGACAGGATGGGAGCCTTGACACGTCTCCCCACATTTACATCCCAATCCCAAACCAAATCCCACCTGGATGCCCCCAGAGATGTCCCCAGCCCCAAAACCAAAGCAGAAGGGGAAGCTGAAGCTAACCAGGGATGCAAGGTGGCCTTGCAGGAGAATGAGGGATGAATCCTCAGGGGAGAAGAACCTCTTTGACACAGCATTTGATACAGAAGAAGAGATAAAATCTACTTTGGAACAGAGCACAGAAGAGTTAAAGCTAATGAACAAGACAATATTAATTGTCTGAAACACAATCTGCTTGATTTCTGGTTTACAAAGATCTCTCCCCACTTTAGTTCCCATGGTAACTCCTGTGCAGAACCACACTTTTCCTCATCATCTCCACAGAGTTTAAAGCAATTTTGTAATCCAATCAAATGGGAAAGAGAGAATTTGTTTGGGCATTGAGGAAACTGCTGCACACAGTAATGGGGAGAGGCCACGCTCACAATTACGACCCCAGAGAGACACTTAATTACTGAATAATTAGCAGTTACTGGGGTTTCTTAGCTCAGAGAGGATTGTGAGAATAATTCTGAGGTCTTCCATGTGGTTTTCCAAAGTGGGAAGCAGCAAACCGATTGTGAGAAACTCTCTGCTCCCAAAACCCTGAATCCTTGAGCCCTGGGGGCCCTGTGAAGCTTGGCTGAGGCAGCTCAGGTGCTGTGGAGCAGAAGGAATGGGCCTGTTGGATGGGAATGTGATTTCCAGGGTTTTTTTCCAAGCAGGAGGAGGGGATTCTGTTAATCCTTTCCCCCATGGACAGTGGGGAATGTTCACATGCACCAAACCCAACGTGGCTCCTGAGAAGTCACTGGCACCTCTGGGGGTTTCAGTTCAGGATGAATAATTTCCTGTGAAATACAGGACTTTTGTGTATGAAAAAAGGCATTCATGTATGGACAGAGTTCCTGGAATGAAATCCTGAGCCACAGAGAAATAATTGCATCTTGACTTTTTTTTTTTTTTTTAATGCTAAATATTTTAGCATTAAAATGCTATTTTTTAAATGCTGATGCCCAGAAAACTGCTCTGAGTGAAATTCTAGATGCCACCTTTCCCAAAAGGATGAAGCCAGGAGACAGTTCACTCTAACTGGACAACTCATGGAATTCACTGACATTTGGTATTTTTGTAACCCCAACCTTGCTCAGATTGTGGTTGTGTGTTGGTGCGACCACAAAATCCCCTTTTCCTTAGCAAAACCACCTAGGAAAAAATCAGCCAGGATCAGTTTTGCTTCCTGCAGCACAACAAAATGCAGCTCCAGGCCTGGCTGGGACTTTTTGGGACAGCCTGGTTTCACCTTGGGCTTCAGGACAATGACTTCATGTCTCCTGCCTCACATGATCCAACTCAGGAAAGCTCTCTGCATAATCTCCTGGCATTTCAGAAATGCAGGAGCTGCAAATGAGCTCAGGGCTCTGATGCTGTACCTGATCCAGGGACTGCAGAGCTTGGAATCATCACTTGGCCAAAGCTCTCTTCAAGTGGTCCTTCCAAAGGTCAGCCCCAGGTGGGCAAGTGCTGGGCTCCTGCAGCTCCTTCATCTGGTTCAGTGCTCAGCTCATCCTCAGGACATGTAAAGGTGCTTAAAAACAGAGGGAAAAAAAAAAAGATAAAATAAGGAAAAATAGAACTGCTTCAATTTGTTCTGATTTAAAATATAAATGAATTAACGTTTTGCAAAAAAGAAACCCAATGAGTCAATTTGTGTGCAATTTTTTTAAAGCGGTTTTGAGCACTTGCAGAATGTAGAATTGTAGAATTTGTTCATCTCTGTGGCTTTAGCTTTGGGGACGACATTGAGGCATTCAAGTATTTGCGTATTTTTATTTTTATTTTCAGCTCAACAGAAAGCAGAGCCCAAAGGGAGCTGAGTCCTTCCATTCCCACTCCTACCTGCAGCATCTGAATTTATGAGGGACAGACATCACCAAGAGAAGATGATTTCTTGATGACATAGGCCTCTCTTACTTCATCATCCTTCATCCTGTATCCAACCCCAAGAGCTCAGTGGGCAGGAGAAATATCCCAGCATGGTTTGGGTTGGAAACACCTCAAAATCCACCTTGTTCCACCCCCCTGCCCTGGGCAGGGTCACCTTCCACTAGACCAGGTTAAGGTTTTCATGATTTTCCCCCTGTCAAACAATTATCTGGGCTTGTGCCTCTTCCTGTGCATCACTAGTGCTCACTCTAAATGGAGAATTATTTTCATGAAATTTAAAGACTCTCTAGTGGTGGTACTTTTGTAACCCCAGCCTTGATCAATTTGTGGTCGTTTGTTGGTGGGGAGGTTTAAACTGACCAGAAAATCCCCTTTACCTTAGGAAAACAACCTAAACAATGAGCTCTTGGATAAAGAAAAAGCCTTGAAAGGTGATGGGGTGTCCCCAGCAGGAAATCCAGGTAATTCCTAACCAAAAAGGATTCTCTTCCTTCACTCTTCCCCTTTAGAAGCAGCCTCAACTCTGCCTCTGTGTGGCAGCACTGAAAAAGAACATGAAAAATAATGAAAGATGCGTTTCTTTCTTAAGGTCACTTGGCTATTAACTCTCTTTATCCTGCCATGAAGCTTGAAAGATGAGGCAGATAATTCTCCTGTCAGCTTGGGAGGGCTGAGGGGAGCAGGCTGGAGGGAGATGCCTCAAAGATAAGGTTAAGGCTTTCTTGTTCTCAGAATTTTACAAAGAAACAGGACAATGCCAATGTCATATTAATAACTGAGATAAAAGTAATTCAGAGCAGTCATTACACTTAAAATAATTCCTGGAACCAAGCAGGGGAGGTATGAAGTCATAATTTTCAGGGTTTTTCAAGCTGTTCCCATAGGGAGCTCGGTGTGCCTCTGAAGAAATCTTTTTATCCACAGTGGTAAATTTATTTACACATGGTTACACAACAACGTTTTTATGCACTTATTCCTCAGTATATCTCAAATTATCAGGGATAATCACAGAATTCACAGAACTGTTTAGGTTGGAAAAGACCTTCAGGATCATCGAGTCCAGTTGTTACCCAGAGACAGCACTTTGCATTTCACCTGATTGCTGATGCAGAATGGAATATTCATGGATTATCAATAACAAATTTCAAAAATTCAATTATGCCTAAAACAGCAGTCAGCAGAGTGCTGCAAGCAGTGATTTATTCCTGAGTGCTGAATCAATGAATAACAAGTCCTTAATAATGCCTGTTCTCCTACAGACAGGAACATACACGTTGTACTATAGAAAAGTTGCTCAAATAAGATAAAATTAAAAAAAAACCCCAAAAGTTGATTTATTCTTTTTCTTCCTGCACCTCTCAATGGGTGCCAAGGCTCTGAGCTGTGGGATATGAAATTATGGCAAAGGGGCAAGCAAAGAAATTGTCCAGGCAGGAAAGGGAAGGTGACATTATCACAGGAGCTGGGGGAAAAATTGTGCTAAAGAAAGTATGTGCATATGGAAAAAGAGGTTCCTTCCCTGGAAATGCTTCAGGTGGTGAGGGACAGGAGTGAGCTGATGTGGGATTTGTCTGCTTGTTAACATTAACCTTCTCCCTGACTTCTGCTTGAGAATCAAGCACTCAGGTGTGGTCTTTGTGAGGGTCCCCAGGACGAGGTGAGAGATGAGAATTTGACTCCATCTTCTCAGAAGGCTGATTTATTATTATATTATATTATATTATATTATATTATATTATATTATATTATATTATATTATATGCTATACTAAACTATGCTAAAGAAAGAGAAAGGATACATTAGAAGGCCTAGCAAAAATGAATAATAAAACCCCGTGACTCCTCAGAGCCTCGACACAGCTGGCTGGGATTGGCCATTAATTAAAAACAGTTCACATGTTTGGATAAACAATCTCCAGACCACATTCCAGAGCAGCAAAGCAGGGAGAAGCTGAGGCTTCTCATCTTCCCAGGAGAAGAAATCCTGGTGAAGGGATTTTTCAGAAAACATCACGGTGACACTCAGGTGCTGTTACTTTCTGCCATAAGTAAAGATCACAGAATCGTGGAATGGTTTGGGCTGGAAGGAGCCTTAAAACCCACCCAGTTCCACCCATGCCATGGGCAGGGACAACTTCCACTGTCCCAGGTTACTCCAAACCCCAGTGTCCAGCCTGGCCTTGGACACTTCCAGGGATCCAGGGGCAGCCACAGCTGCTCTGGGCAGCAGCAGGGGGAAGCTGTGGCTGTCCACTATCCCAGACACACAGGCTGGATGGAGAAGGGACTGTGGAGAAAGATTGGGGGTGATGGTTAATTAAAAACTCAACATGAGCCAGGAGTGTGTGCTCCCAGCCCAGGAACCAGTGGCTCCTAAATTTGGGAATACACTGAGGGGCTGGAGAGTGTGCAGAGAATGGAGCTGGGAAGGGAATGGAGAGGCTGGGGGAGCTGGGAAGGGGCTGGAGAATCCCTGAGGAGCTGGGAAGGGGCTGCAGAATCCCTGAGGAGCTGGGAAGGGGCTGCAGAATCCCTGAGGAGCTGGGAAGGGGCTGCAGAATCCCTGAGGAGCTGGGAAGGGGCTCAGCCTGGAGCAAAGGAGGCTCAGGGGGCCCTTGTGGCTCTGCACAGCTCCTGCCAGGAGGGCACAGCCGGGGGGGTCGGGCTCTGCTCCAGGGAACAGGGACAGGAGCAGAGGGAGAGGCCTCAGGCTGGGCCAGGGAGGGTTTAGGTTGGATATGAGGAGGAATTTCTTCACAGGAAGGGTTGTCAAGCATTAGAAGGGGCTGATCAGGGAATGGGGGAGTGCCCATCCCTGGAGGTGCCCAGGGAATTCCTGGATGTGGCACTCAGTGGGATGACGAGGTGGGACCGGGCACAGCTTGGACTCAATGACCTTGAAGATCATTTCCAACCTTAATGTGAAAAACGCCAATCACTTGTTTTTAAAATTTTAAAAGTTTAATAGTAATAAAATGGTTATAAAAATAGAAGTATAATTAGAGTAATAAAAATTTGAACAATTTGGATTAGGACAATATGAGACAATAGGGACAGAGAGTTACAGACAGTCTGGGTACCTTTTCTGGGCAGCATAAACCCAAAAAAGGCCCCACGTTAACAGAGGATTAACCCTTAAAAGCAACAGCCTGTTGCATATTCATACACCTCATCCATGATGCATAAATTCCATTCAAACACAGGATTCTGTCTGGGCAGTGTCAGCTTCTTCCTCTGAATCCTGACAGTGTTTTCAGGGCTGAGCGAGGCAGGAGGAAGTTCGTTTCTTCTGATAATGGAGCAATAAATTCTCTTTCTCTGAAAGATTCAGGTGTCCTGTGGCTGCTGTCTGGTGCAAGTGCCTCATTCCTTTCTTTAAAAAAATATCCCACATAGCATAGTTTCTATTTTAACCACAAAAGTTACATTTTAACTACAAAACTACATTTGCCGTACTATTAAAATGTTAATACAGTGCTACCAATCAATACAACATAACACATATAGTAAATATCTGCATAGAGCCATATAATATGCACTTTTCACACTTAATGTCATAAGGAGGAATGGGTGCAAACTAAAAGAAGAGGAATTTAGGACATATAGAAGAAATCCTTCTGTCACTATAGGAAACAAAATAACACAACGCACACACACTGCTGTTTTCTAGGCAAAAAAAGAAAGTTTCTTTTTTGACTCTAACATTTATAGATTTCTAAAAGTGACAGTGGATTGGAGGGTGAAAGTGCCACCTCTCCAATGACACTGGACAAGCTAACAGTTTATCAAATTTCTCCTTTTCCACAAAAGCGTGTAAAACAATAAGTTATTTACAGAAAGTGTGTGAGAAAGTTCATTACAAAAATGTAAACATCAGAAGGCTTAAAAAAAATCTTAAAAAAATCAGGGTGACATCCTTCCCTGTGAGGGCGCTGAGGCCCTGGCACAGGTCACCCACCCATCCCTGGAAGCGCCCGAGGCCAGCCTGGCCGAGGCTTGGAGCACCCTGCTCGAGGTGTGCCGTGGGGCAGGACAAACCGGGATTCCAATCCCTTCCAATCCCAACCATCCCAGCACTGCAACCCTTCCCAATCCCAACCATCCCGGGATTCCAATCCCTCCCGACTCCAATCCCGACCATTTCAGGATTCCACTCCCTTCCAATCCCGAGCATTCCAGGATTGCAATCCCTTCCGATTCCAATCCCTTCCGATTCCAATCCCTTCCAATCCCAACCATTCCAGGACTGCAATCCTTTCTGATTCCAATCCCTTCTAAATCCCGACCATTCCAGGACTCCAATCCATTCAAATCCCTTCCACTCCAGGATTCCAATCCCTTCCAATCCCAACCATCCCAGGACTGCAACCCTTCCCAATCCCAACCATTCCAGGATTCCAATCCATTCAAATCCCTTCCAATCCCAACCATTCCAGGACTGCAATCCCTTCCAATTCTGACAATTCCAGGATTGCAATCCTTTCCGACTGCAATCCCTTCCAATCCCGACCATTCCCGGTCTCCAACGCCTCCCGCTCCCCAGCTCTCCCGGTTCCCGGTGCCGCCTCCCCGCTGCCCTCAGGGCGGGCCCGGCCGTGACGCGCCGGGAAGGCGGAAGAGGAGGGGGCGGCCCAAGATGGCGGCGCCGGGCCGGGCCGGGGCCGCGCTGAGGGCTCCGCTCTGCGCTCTGCTCTGCCTGGCGCTGGCCGCCGCCGCCCGGGGCAGGCCGAGCCCCGTGAAGGTGCTGTCGGACGGGATGTGGCGGGAGCTGCTGCAGGACGAGTGGATGGTGGAGTTGTGAGTGGGGAGCGGCGCGCCGGGGGTGCCGGGGCGGTGTGAGGGGTGCGTGGGGTGACCGCGCTGTGCCGCTCCCGCAGCTACGCGCCCTGGTGCCCCGCCTGCGAGAACCTGCAGCCCGAGTGGGAGAAGTTCGCCGAGTGGGGAGAGGACCTGGGCGTGAACGTGGCCAAAGTGGATGTGACCGAGCAGCCGGGTGAGAGGGGCTGGGAAGGGCTCCCGAACCCCCCCGGGATTTGGGGGGCTGAGGGGTTTGGGGGTGCTCATCTCCGGTGTGTGCTTGTGGGAGGCGGGCAGAAATAAGAGGTGTAATAAAAGTGTTTTACTCATCTCTAGCTGTGTGACTAAACGCCCTGATCTTGCTTAATAGGATCCCGGAATGTTTTGGTTGGGAGGGACCTTGAAGAGCATCTCATTCCAACCCCTACCGCACCTTCCACCATCCCAGGGAGCTCCACACCCTGTCCAGCCTGGCCTGGGACACTGCAGGGATCCAGGGAAAGCTTCTCTGGGCACCCTGGGCCAGGTTTCACACAGGAACGAGACTGTCAGATAGTAGATAAAAGAAATATAATTAAATGAATAGAGTAAATAAAATGCATAGACTATAACGGGTAAAAAGAATGAGAGGTTTTCTCCAGAGCATGATTTCAAGGAGATTTTTGGCTGTACTTTTAAAGCAAAAAACAAGATTTCAGCCTTGCCATTCCAGTCCCTTCTTTGGCTGGTAGAAGGGAGTGCAAACAATCTGCTCTCCCTCTGCTGAGACTCTCCTGAGACTCTCATGAAACTCTCCTGAGACTCTCATGAAACTGTCCTGAAAATCTCCTGGAACTCTCCTGTCCCTGTGGGATTTGTAAGCCTGACCTTCCCCATGCTGAGCTCTTTCTCCAGAGCTGCTTTACTTTTGAAGCTTGCCTCACTTGGGTTATTTTCCTCAGGGTTTCTGGAGGCTGCAGATCCTGTTTGCAAAGGAGAGCCTCTCCCTCTGAAGAGCTACAGCCAAAAGAGTCCAATGGAGCAGTTATCCCTGGATATCTCATTGTCCCCATTTTACTCTTTGTCCAGGGACCATTTTTTTAAGTGTGTCCTGCTTTGACATGCACAAGGTTGTGTTGGATTGCATGGAAAGATTGATACCCAGGCCTGCTGTTGTATTTTGGGGTGTTACAGCATTCCTTGCCTCTTTTTTTCCATAAAAATACTCAAAATACTCTCAAAATAACTTTTCTTACAGGGTTAAGTGGACGATTTATCATCACAGCCCTCCCTACCATCTATCAGTAAGTATGCAGGGCAGCAGGGTTGTTTTGGGATGGGAGTGGGCATTTTTTTCTTCTTTTTTTTGGGGCAAATAAATGAGATTTATTATGCTCTTTAAGAATAGGAGCTGCTTTGCACTGACACATTCACTGTCTCACCCACTGTGACCTTGTGCTGCCAGATGATTTCTTTTCCTTTCCCTTCAGGCCTTATTTATTCTGCCTTTTCATGGGTGTTTCTGTTTTGCAATCCTTTCTCTGTAGGTTGATCTTCAGTGCAGGTGTGTGGCAAGGGCTTTAGGAAGATCATTATCTTTTTTATTTTTTTTTTTTAATGGAATCACAGCCTAAAGCTAGCCAAGGTGTTTGTGGAATCAGTGTTCTGGAAATAACTTGGACTTAGTCCAGGTGTTTGGAAAACGTTTTTTTAGAGGCAATATCAGCTAAAGAAATGAACACTGAGAAAGTGAATGTGTAAAAAAATAGACAAGGTGATGGGAGGGGTTTGTTGGATGGAAACAAATGCTGCACTTGGTGCTTGGATCATACAAATAAAGGATTTTGGTGGTGGTGGTGGTGTTTTACAGCTGCAAAGATGGAGAGTTCAGGAGATACCAGGGAGCCAGGAATAAAGCTGCCTTCATTAACTTCATCAGTGATGAGGAGTGGAAATCCATTGAACCTGTGTCCTCCTGGTTTGGTCCTTCTTCTTTCCTGTAAGTTTTGGGTTGGTTTTGTAAGAATTTATTATCAGATGTGCTGAGGTGTGTCCTGCTCCCTGTTGCAGCTCTGTGTGGGCAGGAGCTGTGGGAATGTGCTGGGTGGGTGGGTGTCCCAATTCTTCCTCAGCTGTGGCAGGGTTGTCACCATAGCTGAGGTGACCTGAGCAGTGTCACCATAGCAGGGATGACCTGAGCACTGTCACCATAGCAGGGGTGACCTGAGCAGTGTCACCATAGCAGGGTGGTGACCTGAGCATTGTCACCACAGCAGGGATGACCTGAGCACTGTCACCATAGCAGAGGTGACCTGAGCACTGTCACGATAGCAGGGATGACCTGAGCACTGTCACCATAGCAGGGGTGACCTGAGCAGTGTCACCACAGCAGGGGTGACCTGAGCACTGTCACCATAGCTGAGGTGACCTGAGCAGTGTCACCATAGCAGGGGTGACCTGAGCTCTGTCACCATAGCTGAGGTGACCTGAGCACTGTCACCATAGCAGGGGTGACCTGAGCAGTGTCACCACAGCAGAGGTGACCTGAGCAGTGTCACCACAGCAGAGGTGACCTGAGCACTGTCACCACAGCAGAGGTGACCTGAGCACTGTCACCATAGCTGAGGTGACCTGGGCAGTGTCACCATAGCAGGGGTGACCTGAGCACTGTCACCATAGCTGAGGTGACCTGGGCAGTGTCACCATAGCAGGGGTGACCTGAGCACTGTCACCATAGCAGAGGTGACCTGAGCACTGTCACCACAGCAGAAGTGACCTGAGCAGTGTCACCATAGCTGAGGTGACCTGAACACTGTCACCATAGCAGGGGTGACCTGAGCACTGTCACCACAGCAGGGATGACCTGAGCACTGTCACCACAGCAGGGGTGACCTGAGCACTGTCACCACAGCAGAAGTGACCTGAGCAGTGTCACCATAGCTGAGGTGACCTGAGCACTGTCACCATAGCAGGGGTGACCTGAGCACTGTCACCATAGCAGGGTGGTGACCTGAGCACTGTCACCACAGCAGGGGTGACCTGAGCACTGTCACCACAGCAGGGGTGACCTGAGCAGTGTCACCACAGCAGAGATGTCCCCAGCAAGGTTTACTTTAAGGCTTGAAGAGGTTTCTTTTTTGCTAAACTCCTGCAGGGACCTTGCTGACCCTTGGAAGTTTTTTGGTCTCTGTAGCACTGAGGTGGTTTTGCCCAGCTAAATCCTGGGAAAGTTGTTCCACTGTCTGGAGGAGATCACAAGGAAATCACAGAGGGGTTCTCCAGCAGGAACTGACAGGAAAAAGGGGAATTGGTTCAAACCAGAAAGGGAAATTTAGGTTTCATATATGAAAGGAATTCCTGGCTGTGAGGTTCTCTTACAAACTCTTATCCCACACCAAGGAATGTGTAAAACTGGGTATTAACTCAGCATTATCAAGTTCTCTATTATTTTCTGTACTCAGACACCAGACTTAAGTGTCTGAAGATCTCTCTTATAACCTGATTTTCTTTTAATAGCTTAATTTTTTGTTTTAATAAAATACCTCCTGATGCTTCTTTCTTAATATCTTCACTGGAGTTCCAGCTGGCTTCTCACAGCGCTTTGGTCCAGACAGAACAGAATAGGGACATGAAATTCACTTGAATTAACTTTAACTTGGATTCAGCAGATCCAAGTTAAAGAAATCTGGGAATTTATAGCTGTCCATGTATGAGCTGAGGTTGTTTCACCCAGGTTTGAGGCTGAAATTATGGCAAAGGGGCAGGCAAAGGAATTATCCAGGCAGGAAGGGCAAGGTGACATCATCGCAGGAGCTGGGGGAAAATTTGTGTTTTAAAGTGTTCTCTTTTTAAGATTTTAAAGTGTTCTCAGTGTTTCTAAGATTTTAAAGTGTTCTCAGTGTTTCTAAGATTTTAAAGTGTTCTCAGTGTTTCTCTTCTGTGCTTTGTTTCAGGATGAGCAGCATGTCAGCGTTGTTCAAGCTGTCCATGTGGATCAGGGTATTTGCTTACATCCCCACTTCATTTCCTCCTCAGTATGAAATCCAGCTCTTCCTGAAATGATTCTCTTTTGTTCCAGCATGGCCATGGCTATTTAACAGAAAATCTTGGAATACCAGTCTGGGGCTCCTATGCTGTTTTTGGATTGGCAACTCTGTTCTTAGGAATGGTCCTGGGACTTGTAAGTGCGGCCCTTGGGGCTGATGGTGACTTGGTTCCACTTGTGCTGCCTCCACCTCAGTTTTGGGGTGGGTTTTGGGGTACCCCGAGCTGGAACACAGGGATGGAGCCCCCATGACCCAAGGGGAGATGGTCACAGTGAGTGTGGGGCTGGATGGGATCCACCTGAGGGTAAATGGTTTGACTTGATCTTGAAATTTTCCGTGCTAAACGATTGCAATGTGCAGAATGTTTAGGAGTTTCACCTTGGGTTTCTTTGGTTTCAGATGATGGTGTTCCTGGCAGACTGCATCTGTCCCTCCAAGAGGCACAGACCACCACAGCTCCAGCCTCAGCCAAGTAAGCCCACAGCAAACTTCTGATTCAGTGAAGCTGTTTGGTAAATCTCATTTATAGAAAATATTAAAGAAATCTGCAGGATGTGATGGGGAGTGTAGAACTTTACACTTGGGATTGATGCTTTGCCCTTAGGATTTATAGTGGGTTAGGATTTTCTGTTTAGTAAAGCTGGGGTATTTTTAAAACTGGTTTTAGGGATAAAAAAATTTTTGAGAGCATTTTCATACCTGCAAGGCATGAAATTCCACATGGGCAGGGAGAGAAAACTGAGTGGAGCTCTCAGTGTCACTGTGCTTGCCTGTGATGTTAAAAAAGTGGATTTTACTTGAGAATGGTATTTATTTGTGTGTTTTTCCTTTCTCCTTGAGGGAAACAAGGTCCAGAGTCAGCTCCTCTGCTGAAGAACAGATATGAAGAGCAAGAAGGAGATGAGGGAGATATCTCAGATGAGGAAACAGAGGGAAAAGAGGGGAGCAAGAGAGACTCGTCCCCGAGCGGTGTCCGGCAGCGCCCCGTGCCCAGGGCTGCTCCTCTGGAGAAATCTTAGCTGCATTTGCACCAGGATTGGTGTTTGAGTCAGCCACTCAAAGGGAGAGCAATGTCAAATCCTCCAGCTTGAAGAGAAGAAATGACTCCTGGCTTGGTAATGTTGCTGCTTTTCATGAATTTGGAGGAAATAATAATAATAATAAAAAAATAAAAAAGCATCAGGTATTCCAAAGGAAAAGTTGCTGTTGCAAATGGCTGGAACTTCTCCTGTCTGTGAGCAGAGAAGTGCCAAGGAATAATTGCTGTGGCTTCTGGAATGATTTGTTCCCTAGGGATTATTTGGAAGAGAATGTAAACCAGAGTCATTCCTGCATTAGGGAGCATTAGCAAGGAAAATGCACTCACCTGGTTGTTGCTTAAACCTCCCAAAAGGGTTCCCTGCTCTTATACTGTTTGTCAGTATAAATCTCTCTAGCTGTGCCCTGGAGAAATGCTGAGGGAAAAAGTTCCTTTAGTTATGGAACTAAAATTCCTTTAGTTTATGCTTTTTATGTGACAAAAACTGCTTTTTGCTATGGCAATGAGTGCTACAAACCCCCCCAACCTTTTTTCTTACAAAGAGCTGATGGAACTTAGCACAAGCACTCTGCAGTGGGATCCTCTGGCTGACCAGAAACCTGCTGCTTGCATCCATTTCTTCCAGAAAAAGCTGTAGAAAACTCTGTGAGCTTCTTGGCAAAGTAGTTTTTTCTCTAGGAACAAGTGACAAGCAGCACCTTGAAGTCTTGTCTGTCTCTGTGACTCCACGTGGCAATAGTTTACACACAGGGTTCTCTGTGCAAATCCTCTCCATTCCTCCTCCTGGATGCCAGCAGGGCTCTGCTTGTTTTTAATCCATCATTTCTTACTCAAATCTTGCTGCAAATCCATGCAGGCTCTACCTGGCCTGAAGTTCAAATAACTCCTTTCTATTTCTTTTTTTTTTTCCTCCTGTTTTCACAAAATCATTTTGGAACATTAAACCTTAATTTTTTTCTTTTAAAAAAAAGAAAAAAAAAAAGTACTTTACTCTTGTCTGTATGGTGTTTGTTTTCACTCTGTATAGAAATAAAAAGAATGCACATGCCCTTTGGACCAGTGTTGTAAAGTTTTCCATATTCTTTTGATTCAATTCTGAAGTTTTTGCAAAGGAAGGATGAGCCTAATACTGTGAGCACAATTCGATTTTTTTGTCAAGCCTGTTTCTGATTTTTTTTTTTTGTTTGCTTGTTTAGCTTTATGGGGTTTTAGCTTTTATTTGTAGTTATTTAGGTTTTTTAGTGTTTTTGTTTGTAGTTATTTAGTGGGGTTTTTTTAATTGTTCATCTGACTTCTTCCCCTTTTTTTGTTTCTTTTCTCTAAATTGGTGCTCTGGAATGACTTGACTGCAGTGCTGTGTGTTAGAAAGATAAACTGATGTTTGAAAGAGTCTTTTTGGCTAAAATCTGTCCTTTTTTAAACCTAAAACCTTTCCTGGTGTTGGAATGAAGACCACTGTGTGCCAGAATTGCCCTTAAGGTGTTGGTTTTGTGGAATTGCCTTAAATTCTCTAAAAGTTCCCATCTCTGAGCCTTTGTCACTCATAAATAAAGCAATAAATAAAGAAATGCTGAGGAGAAGTAGCAGCACTGCCTTGGATCAGTGGTGGTTTTGCAGTTTGGAGGGGACTTGAGGAGACAGAAACCTTGTAACTGGTAGGAAAAAGTCTTGAATTGTTTTAAAAGCTGAACTCTGCTCACTCCACTTGGGATATATTTAAATGTAGCTTTTCTAAGTGCAGAGGTTTTTAATTTTTCAGTTACAACCAAACTTGGTGCAATATAGAGAAGACACCTTGCTGACTTGTGGCTAACTTCTCATTCTAAAAAAACACCCAACCTTTCCTTTGTTGTGCTGGACTTGGCTCCTGCTTGAACAAGAATTTCCAGCATTAATTTACTTTTTTTTCTCTGCCTGCTGCTCACTTCTCCCTGCCTTAGGCACAGAACCAAATCCCAAACCTGCCCCGTGGGGGTGACTGTTCCCAGCTGTGCAACTCCTGCTTGGATTATCCATAGGCAGCCTCTGCTGATCTCTGCTAATCTCACCTTTCATATTTTGCAGAATATTATGGTTTTGTCCTGTGAATATTTAAGTTCCTTGATTGATTTTTTTTTGGTTTGTTTTAAAAATCTCTATTCCAAAGATGTTTACTGAGGCTGAGTGGTGTAACCTGAGTTTAAGAGCCTGTCCTTTGTGTGTTTTGATGTTGCAAATACCAATTTTGTAAAAACCAGACTGCCCTTTCCATATCACCTGGACCAGGCCTGTTTCATTCCAGAAAGAATTAATGACAATAATGTAACAATAATTTTGTTTTTCAGAGAGTCTTCAAGTATAAAATAACCACCAGCTTTGGATTCCTGTGTTTGTGTCTTTTATTTTTTGCTCAGGTTTTTGCTGCTTAGTCATGAAACAGCTGCTTCCATGGATAGAAATCATAACCCTGAAGCTAAAAAAGGTTTGTTTTGAAAAGTCAGGTGTGAATAATAATTCAAAGTAAAGCTGCACTGAGTGATTTTTAGTCAAGCCTAGCTTGGGTACCTCACTTTGATAGATGGTTCCAATGGTTTGGGAAGGAGCTTTCATCATGCCAGCCTTAGCCAGAAATGGTAATAAAATGTGGTTTTCTGTAGCAAAAAAACGTAGGCTGGAGTTGACAAATGATGTTTAAAATTCATTTTGTTGGTGGCTGCTTTCTGTGGTTGTGTGAGGGGTGTGGGAGCTGCAGCTGGGCCCTCCCCTGGCCCTCCCACACTCACCCAAGCCCAGCAGCTGAAGGGATCAACACTCTGGGATAAATCCTGGAGTGGGAAGCTTAATTCCAACTGCTGGCAGCTCTGAAGTGAAGGAGGCTGCTTGTGGAGGAGACAAATCCAGCCAAGGAATGCTCAGAGTGTTCTGAGTTACAGCCAGCCCAAGCCCTGCTCCTCCCCTCCCCTCCATCCCTGCCCTTGGGAATGGCTGCTGGGGGTCTGGCAGCTCTGGGGGTGTGGAATTTTCTGGAAAAGTGCAAGAATGCTCTTAGCTCCACCCTGACAGGAGTAAGGAATTGAGAATTCCACAGGCACTTGGGGTGCTCGTGGAAACCTCACTCCCCTCCTCTTCCTCTCAGTGAGAAACATCCAACAGGGAATAATAGCAGAAGGAAAAACAACCTAGGGAAAAAAAAAAAAGGAAAAGTCAAACAAATATTTTTAGATATTAAAATGGTTGGGAATGGCTTGGTAGGAAAGAAATGTCTGGGAATTGTTGGCAGTTGGTGTTTGCCAGATTGCCCAAGGTTGGGTTGGACATCAGTGGTTTCAGTTGTGATCATGATTGATGGGGAAGGAGACATTGCAGTGTTTAGCACTGGTTTAGAAACACCAAATACAATCTCAATTTTAAGGTTTCTTTGCTTTAAGAAGGGGGAATTGTCTCTCCTGCAGGTGTCTTGTTCTTGGTTTGACCTGGACAGCATCACCTTTGGCCCTTCCCTGAGTTTATTCCATGGCTGATTCCCTTGGGTCAGCTTTTCTTTACCTTCCAAACTCCCTACCTCGAATAATCCAGTGACTTTCCAGAAGAATTTCTGCCTGAACCTGTCCTTTTCCTTCACTTTTCCCTGCTTGAAACTTCCCAGACACAAATTTCACTTCCCTTTAGCATTGCTTACAGAAATTCCCTTTCACTGCAAGGCAGATCCAAAAGGACAACTTTTAGGTCTTTGAAATTCTGCCTGCCCCAGGTGGGTTCCCAAAACCCAGGAGGAATCCTGGGCAGGAGGGGTTGAGGTGGATGTGGCTGATGCGTGAGGGATGTCCTTGAAGTCAGGGCAGGTTCTGAAATCCTGTGAACATCAGAGGGGAAAAAGCACCAATGAAATCTTGGTGTCTCCAAAAGTTGTTGGGTTTCTTTTTCTGTGTGTTTTAAAAGGTTTTTTAGTGTGTCTCTAAAAGGTTTTTTTCTAAATTAAATTACAACTCTATCAAGGAGTTCTAAAGTGCAAAATGAGACACCATCAATGCAAGGTCACTATTAAAGATAATATTTTTCTCAGCTGTGCTTTTCCTTCCAGAGTCTTTGTTTTGCTGAGCCTGGACCTCAATGCCCTTTTTTCCCCCCTGTTTTGTGTGACTGCTGATTCCTCAGGAAGATTCTCTCTGAATTTTCCTTTAAACTCCTTGGCACGTGGATGTATCAAGAATCAAGGAAAAGGTGTGTCCAGAGTAAAGATTTCTGGGTTTCTGGGATAAATGGTTCTCCAAGGATAAGTAGCTATTTCTCCCTCTTCCTCCTTTTCTCACCCATTGTCAAATATTTGGGAAGTATTTGAAGTGTGGTCTTAGACAGATTCCTTTCTTCTCCTTTTTCCTTTCCCCTTTTTCCTTTCCCCTTTTTCCTTTCCCCTTTCTTTCCCCTTTCTCCTTTCCTTTCCCCTTTTTCTTTTCCTTTCCCCTTTTCCTTTCCTTTCCCCTTTTTCCTTTCCTTTCCCCTTTTCCTTTCCTTTCCCCCTTTTCTTTTCCTTTCCCCTTTTTCCTTTCCTTTCCCCTTTTTCCTTTCCTTTCCCCTTTTTCCTTTCCTTTCCCCTTTTTCCTTTCCTTTCCCTTTTCCTTTCCTTTCCCCTTTTTCCTTTTCTTTCCCTCCTTTCCTTTCCTTTCCTTTCCTCTTTCCTTTCCTTTCCTTTCCTTTCCTTTCCTTTCCTTTCCTTTCCTTTCCTTTCCTTTCCTTTCCTTTCCTTTCCTTTCCTTTCCTTTCCTTTCCTTTCCTTTCCTTTCCTTTCCTTTCCTTTCCCTTTCCCTTTTCCTTTCCCTTTCTCCTTTCCTTTCCCTTTCCCTTTCCCTTTCCCTTTCCCTTTCCTTTCCCTTTCCCTTTCCTTTCCCTTTCCCTTTCCCTTTCCTTTCCCTTCCCTTTCCCTTTTCCCTTTCCCTTTCCCTTTCCCTTTCCCTTTCCCTTTCCCTTTCCCTTTCCTTTCCCTGTGCCCTCTGTGTGTTCCCAGGAGCAGGAATGTCACCCCATGTGCCCCCTTAGGATAGCACATGTGTCTGTCTGCAGAATTCCCCACGTTTTGGGATGCTGCAGGATCTGTGTGAGCGGTGCTGCCACAACTCCAGAGCCAATCAATGAAATCCCTGTGTGAGGAGGAATAAAAGCCAAAGAACATTCCTGAGATCTCTGTGGTTCAGGGAGGACACTCTGGGTGTAATCCCGGTGGTTTTAGCTCCGTCAGGCTGATGGGTGTGTGACACCTTGCTGAGGGAGCTGCCAGGTTAATGCATCGCTTGTCAAGGGATCCATCCCTTTCCTGATCCATCCCTTCCCCGATCCATCCCTTTCCTGATCCCCATCCCGATCCATCCCCTGCCTGATCCATCCCCTTTCCAATCCATCCCATTGCGAATCCATCCCTTTCCTGATCCCCTTCCCAATCCATCCCCTGCCTGATCCATTCCTTTCCCGATCCATCCCTTTCCTCATCCCCTCCCTGATCCATTCCCTTTCCTGATCCCTTTCCCAATCCATCCTCTTCCCGATCCATCCCATTCCTGGTCCATCCCTTTCCCGATCCATCCCTTCCCTGATCCCTTTCCCAATCCATCCCCTTCCTGATCCACTTCCCCATCCATCCCTTTCCTGATCTGTCCCTTTCCTGCTCCATCCCTTTCCTGATCTCCTTTCCCAGTCCATCCCCTTTCCCAGTCCATCCCTTCCCAATCCATCCCCTTTCCTGATCCATTCCCTTCCCAATCCATTTCCTTCCCGATTCATCTCTTTCCTGATCTATCCCTTCCCTGATCCTCTTCCCAATCCATCCCCTTCCCAATCCATCCCTTCCCTGATCCCTTTCCCAATCCATTCCTTTCCCAATCCATCCCTTTCCTCATCCCCTCCCTGATCCATTCCCTTTCCTGATCCCTTTCCCAATCCATCCTCTTCCCGATCCATCCCATTCCTGGTCCATCTCTTTCCCAATCCATCCCCTTCCCAATCCATTCCCTTCCTGATCCATCCCCTTTCCTGGTCCATCTCTTTCCTGATCCATCCCCTTTCCTGATCCCTTTCCTGATCCATCCCCTGCCTGGTCCATCCCCTTCTCAATCCATCCCCTTCCTGATCCCCTTCCTGATCCATCCCTTTCCCGATCCACTTCCCCATCCATCCCTTTCCTGTTCCCTTTCCCGATCCGTCCCTTTCCTGCTCCCCCTTCCCAATCCATCCCCTTTCCCAATCCATCCCCTTTTCCAATCCATCCCCTTTCCTGATCCATCCCTTCCCTGATCCCCTTCCCAATCCATCCCCTTTCCCGATCCCTTTCCTGATCCATTCCTTTCCCAATCCATCCCTTTCCCGATCCCTCTCTCTCCCGATCCCTTTCCCGATCCATCCCCGTGTGCAGCCAAGGCCCCTCTCCCTGGGATCTGAGCTTTCCCTGGAGTTCTCCTCCTGTTTCCTTGATCAAGAGAGGCAACACCAAACCCTGGCCGCGGGGGAAGAGTTGTTTGTTGGGATGCTCCGCTGGAATTCCGCAGCCAGGACTGAAACTCCATCCGCCATGGGGTGGTGCAGCGAGACCTCGCACGGAGGGAGGGAGAGGCGGCCAGCACAGCCCCTGGGCACAAACACCGTGCAGAAACCTTTCAAATCGGTATTTTTGCAAGATTTCCTGATTGAAATCCCTCCTGTGGCCACGGAAGATGCCTCATCTGTCTCCTGCACGCCCAGGAAAGGGAGAAGCCGGGTGGAGCCGGGTGAAATTGGGGCTGGATCTGGCTGCAGGGCAGGGTGGGGAATGTGCAGGTGGGGCTCCCTCCTCCTGCCTCGGGAGGAGCTCCGGGACATCACTCTCTGTTTTTGTTTAGCATAATTAGGAGTTCAGGATAATTAGGACCAATAGTTAATGCTCCTCACGCTATTAATGCTCCAACCTGGGTGTGCTTAAACAGATTTTTTTTTTTTTTAAGTATTTTAAAAAGAGTTTTGGAGCACATATCCTGAAGAGCTGCTCCAACTTAACTCCAGAGTTGTGGAAGAGGTGAGGCCAGAAGAAGAGGAAGGAAAAGGAACCATCCGACCACGTGGTGGCACCGTGGAGATGCTACAGGAGGATTGCTTGGATTGCTGTGCTTCCCTGAAGGAATTTTCGCTTCTACAGAGACACCTGAAGTTGATTTATGGCTTAAAAGAGGGTGGTAAAAGCAGGAAATGTAAATATTTTCAGCTGTGTCACCTGACCCTGTGGATGCCCACAGTGGACCAAACAAATAGAAAAAGCAGTTTTTTATTGAGACACTTTTCTTTTTTATGGAGAGAGAGTTTTGGTGAGACCTTTCTGAAGGAAAGGATGTCAGGAAATGAATAATTAAGGCTGAGCCAGAGGAAGTGCAGAGGGAAGGCACCTGGCAGCAGGATGGGGTTTGGCTGAGGTAATGACAGCACAAATCTCCAACTCCCACGTTGGGCTTTCCACAGATGGATTTATTTTGTGGGGATTGAGACCATCACTTGGATTTCCAGGCCTGGCAGTGAACATTGGGATGCTGAGGAGGGATTTTATGGCTCTCCACAATGCCCTGACAGGAGAGGGCAGCCAGGTGGGATTCAGGCTCTGCTCCCACTGAACAGGGACAGGACGAGAGGAAACGGCCTCAGGTCATGGCAGGGAAGGTTCAGGTTGGACACCAGGAAGAATTTCCTCAAGGAAAGGATGGTCAAGCTTTGGAACTGCCCAGGGAGGTGGTGGAGTCCCCATCCCTGGAGGGATTTAAAAGCCACGTGGATGTGGCACTTGGGGACGTGGTTTAGTGGGGCCTTGGCAGTGCTGGGGAATAGTTGGACTTGATGGTCTTAGAGGGCTTTTCCAACCTCAACAATTCCACGATTCCACAGAAGCTGCCCAGAACACGCTGTCTTCCATGGCAGGTCACCCACAGGTGCATCCTCAAAACCTGCTGGCATTTCCCTTGCCCAGCTCTGTCCTGCTCCTCCTGACTTTCCCCACTGAGTCCCATGCTGGACCAGGAAGAGGGAGCCAGCAGAGGAGGGAGCCTGGGAAGGCAGCAGGCTGCTGCTGCTGGCTCTGTGGGGCAGGAGATGGGAGAATTCAGCCCATTTTGGCTGCTCCAGGGAGAGCTGGGCTGCTCTGTGTGTGCTCCTTGTTGAGTTCTGTGGAATTCTGTGCATTGCTCGGAGGGGAAGAAAGGCTCTGGAATGGGCAGGTGCTGAGCAGTGCTGCCCTGGGGCTCTGCCTGTGCTGCAGCTGCAGCTCTCTGGATTTTCTGCCCTGTGAATGAACATAAAAAACCAGATTTCTCCTCAGGGCAGCACGTCAGGGATTTTTCCCCTCCGTTTGCTGCGGCGCCGGGAGCCAAATCCAGCAGTGCCCACGCCTGGCGTGCGTGTCCCAGCGGGATCCCTGGAGCTGCCAGCACGGCTGGGCTCTGCCCCTGCACATTCTGGGGGGCCACAACAACCTGGTGCCACCTGGCCTGTGCCACGTGACAGGTGTGACCCCTGGGGATGTGCCCACCTTGGACCTGGCACTGCTGAAAACGGATGGAATGTGGGAGCACAGGGAATAATCCTGCCCTGGAAGGAGGATAAGGGAAGGCAGCCTTGGTGCTTAAGTTTGGTGTTCAGAAGAACAACAAGAGAACACCTGGAGAAGGGAAGGATCCAGGGAGACCTTAAAACCTTTCCAGGGCCTAAAAGGGGCCCCAAGAGAGCTGGAGAGGGACTTGGGACAAGGCGTGGAGGGACAGGACAAGGGAGAATGACTTTAAGCTGGAAAAGGGTAGATGTGGAATATTGGGAAGGAATTCTTGGCTGTGAGGGTGGTGAGGCCCTGGCACAGGGTGCCCAGAGAAGCTGTGGCTGCCCCTGGATCCCTGGAAGTGTCCAAGGCCAGGCTGGACAGGGCTTGGAGCAGCCTGGGATGGTGGGAGGTGTCCCTGCCATGGCAGGGGTGGGACTGGGTGTTCTTTAAGGTCCCTTCCAATTCCAAAGGTTCTATGACTCTGTGAAATTCCTCATTGCTGAATTTTGATGTAAGACTTTCTCCACAGTGTTTTTGGCATAAATTACCTGTATTGATTATCTGCTGGCTGCAGCAACTGGGAATAGGCAGAACAAAGCCACAAACCAGTTCAGTGCTGCTTCCCACCACAAACAGGAGCACGTGGAGTTGGACTCGGTGATCCTTGTGGCTCCCTTCCAACTCACGGCACTCTGTGCTTCTCTTCTGTGATTCTGTGACATTTTTAGGAGACCCCCATGAGCTACAGGAGGTGCTTGGTGATCCCTGCATGTAGAGCAGCTCCAGCATGGAGCTGTTTCCAGATCCTGCTTCACCCAGGAGCAGCAACAGCAGCTGAGGCAGAGATGCAGGATCCTGCTTTGGAGATTTCCCATTTCTGGTATCATTAACCCTCCAATGGCCTCTGGGTTATTTTCCCAGCTGGGCTGATTCATCATTCCCTGTCCTTTTAGTCTCTTGGCCATCTCCTCAATCCCTTCAATCCCAACATGTATTTCTGTTTATCAGGCCTTTCCACTGGATGGTTTTTTTTGCCTGGCTGGTTTTGCAGAAATGGTTTATTTACAAATCTGCCCAGAATTGGCTCCAAGTGACGCGGGTGTTGGTTGAAGGAAAGCTGATTTTTGTCAAAGTCAGCACGAGAACGGGAACAGATGGGGATGTTGATGAATTTGATTTTGCTAAATGTTGTCCTCCTGCAAATCAGCTTGCTTTTCCCTATTAGCATAAGAAGCAGCAAAAAAGGATTTAATTTCTCTAAACATTTCCCCTTAATGATCTACCTCTCCAGCTCAGAGACGTATGTGGCTGCTTATCAGCAGAGCAGCTGAATTCCTTCCACTGAGAATCGACTGCAATTTCGAGGTGATTTCTGGCACTTCTCCCTCCTGGGGTGGGAACTCTGCTTAGGAGAGGTGGTTGCTGTTTTGAAGTGGTATCAGCTCAGGGGTTTATATGTGTTTAGTTGATTGAACTGAGTGATTTTAATTTTTTTTTTAAATTTCATTTTGATTTTGGAAGGCACATTTTGGAGGCACTGCCATCCATCCAAGTGTCACTGGTGAGCTCTGTACCTGTGCCCAGCACCCACAGAGCTGCATCCCTGTGGCCCTTGGATGCAGGAGGGGCGGGAGGAGGTGGGAGAAGCCCAGAGGCAAAGAATTCCCAAAGCTTTGGGCTGGAATCAGCCCCCAGCAGCACTGGGCATCGAGGGCTGCAGCACTCCCAACGTGCAGGCTCCATCCTCTGCCAGGAGCCCTCAGGAAAACCTGGCACAACTCCACACAGGGAGCAGCCCTGGCACAGCCCCAGGGGCTGCCCCTGCTCTGTCTTTCCCTCACTCCCTGCCCCCAGAGCAGATAAATCCCAGAGAATCTTCCTGCAGCCTTCCTCCATCCTGGAGTGTGGCACAGCTGCTGTGCCCCTCACAGCCCCCAGGAAAGCTCAGCTATCCCAAAATGCTGAAAGCACCATGAGCTTGGTGCCCTCACCACCCTCCCAGCCAGGAATTCCCAATTCCCAATCTCCCATTCATCCCTGCCCTCTGGCACTGGGAGCCATTCCCTGGCTCCTGTCCCTCCATCCCTTGTCCCCAGTCCCTCTCCAGCTCTCCTGGAGCCCCTTCAGGCCCTGCCAGGGGCTCTGAGCTCTCCCTGGAGCCTTCTCCTCTCCAGGTGAGCATTCCCAGCTCTCCCAGCCTGGCTCCAGCCCTTGAGCAGCTCCATGGCCTCTCTGGACTCGTTTTTATGTTGGGACACCCAGATCTGCCTTTCCTCTCAGCCCAGGAGCTAAAAGCTCTAAGCCTTGATTTTTATTTTCCTTTTCTCTCTTCTCCTGAAGCTGCACAGCTCTGATTGATTCATCCCATTGGTCACACTGTCTTTAGCCTTATCAACGAGCTTGGAGCCACTGTCATCTCCTGCAGTGCACTGGCTACTGCAGCATCTCCTGCTGGATTTGCCTGTCCCACCATGTCCGAGCCCAGCCATAAACTGAGGCTCAGGATAAGCTGCTGGAGCCAACTCCCTGCTGGGCACTTTAACTTCTTATTAATTTCTTCCCAACATCCAGTTCAATCCATCTTCCTCTGGCTTAATTCCCCCTTGTCCTTTCACTCTTGCCCAAAATCCCTCTCCAGGTCTCTTGTAGCCCCCTCTAGGAGAGATGAAATCCAAATTTTTGGGTTTTGTTTTTTCAGCTTTACCCACATTTGCTGGTGGCACTGGCCCTCTCCAAACTGCTGTATTCCTGCCATTTGTCCCCTGCCTTGCTCAAGGCATCCTGCTGTCCCACAGAGTCATGGGACACAGGGAATGGCTTCCCACTGCCAGAGGCCAGGGATGGATGGGATATTGGGAATTCCTGGCTGGGACAGTGGGGAGGGGCTGGCACAGGGTGCTCAGAGAAGCTGTGGCTGCCCCTGGAAGTGTCCAAGGCCAGGCTGGATGGGACTGAAGCACCCTGGGATGGTGGAAGGTGTCCCTGCCATGGAATGGGATGGGATTTAAGGTCCCTCCCAACCCAAGCCACTCTGGGCTCCTGTGATTTGCATTGCAATCCATTGAAACGTGCAAGTAAAGAGAGCAATGGGAAGCATTTCCTCCATGTGCCAATAAATCCCTGGGAGACAGATCCACCTGGCTGGATCAAAGAGCACTCAAGTGCTGCTTGGCTTGGCTCCCTGGCAGGATGCTCCAGAGCAGAGGCAGCCTGGAAGATGAAAGGTTCATTAATGACTGCACAGATGTCTCGGACATCCGAGCCGTGGCTGTGGAACTTCCCAGTGCCAACTGCAAACAGGGAGATCAGCTTTCCTCTCCCAGCCAGGGCCTGATTTAGTCACAGATGACACCTGTGCATCCTCAGGGCTGTAAATCTCCCTGATGGTGGAGGTTTAACAGCCATGGAAGGGTGGTGATGCTGAGGTTGTATCCTGATGATCCCCGTGCTCGTCTCTCCAGTGGGAAATGAGGCATTTGTGCCGTGCGTGGTGTGGGACAGAGGAATCCAATGAAATGATGCTGCTCTAATCCTGAGCTCTGTGCACCACTGCTGTTATCCTGTGGGAGATAAATGGGAATGGCAACCAGCTTGTCCTTCTAACGGGGGAGTCTTGATCAAGGCTTCAGCGTGTGCTCTGTATTCACAGACAGTTCCATGTCTGCTTTTCTCCTTTAATCACCTCACTGTATTGGATTTGCCACATGAAGAGTGCCTTTTTATGAGCTCCTCCTCTAAGACTGAAATATAGAGTTTAATTATCTCCCCTTTATTTATTTATTTCAGCTCCATGGGCTCACAGCCCTTCCGTGGATCTGCTCTGTCACATTCACATTCTCTGGAAAAATCCCTTCACCCAGGATTTTGCTCCTGGGAAGCTGAGAAGCCTCAGAGAAAAGGAAAACAAATTCTTATCTTATTTGCTTCTCCTGTGTTGTGCTGACATGTGGAATGTGTTTGGAGATTGTTTACCCACAGGTGATTGTTCCATTGGTTTTCTGTGAATTGTTTTGACTCTTTGGCCAATCAGGGCCAAGCTGTGTCAAGACTCTGGAAAGAGTCACGAGTTTTCATTATTATCTTTTTAGCCTTCTGTAATTATCCTTTCTGTATTCTTTAGTATAGTATAGTTTAGTATTCTTTAATATAATATAATAAAATAATAAATGAGCCTTCTGAGAACATGGAGTCAGATTCATCATTAATTCCTGCAAATACAACACTGCTCCCCTCCACGGGAGGCTGGAAGGAGAAGATTCCAGAGGATGTGACTCATTTGTGGTGTTGTGCTTTGCTGAGAGCATCAGCAATATCCGAGGAGCTGGGATTGCTCCTGGCTGCTCGTGCAGTCGGGAATGAGCCGGAGTGTGGCTGCACGGTGAATTATTGATAAGGGAATAACAGCAGCTGGAGATAATCTCTCCCACGGAATATGGGGAATAAATCTTCTCTGCTGTACAGGGAGTTAAGTCTTTCAGGGAGGAGAATGGGAATAATGGTGGCAGGAGGCTTTCCTTGAGTGAAGAGCGTGGAAGGAGCCCCTGGGATTGGTGTGCAGCACTGCAGGGAAGGGATTTGGCTCTGAGAGAGGGGGGGGTTCACCCACAGACCTCACTCTTGATTTGGGAACTGCTACTGAGCTGAGAGCTGTGGGTCTTCCAGGAGAAACAGGTCAGGGAAACTGGGAATCAGTCAGGCATCCCAGTACCGGGCAGGGGGAGAGGAGTGGATCACATCATCTGCAGAGGGTCATTTTTGATGTGTCTTGGTTTGAAAAACCAGGTGCCTGCTAAGGAAGGCAGGAGCCTCCCTTGAAATGGAAAATGTAAACCCTCCCTCTGAATTATTATCATTTTGAAATTAAGGGGCTCTCAGGCAAAGATATGGGAGCAGGAATAACAGTTCTTTACTAGGAAAATTAAAAATACAAATGCAATAGTACAAAAAAGAAAACAAACCACTGCCAGAGTCAGACCATGCCCTGTCCCCCTGTGTGCCAGGGGGTGGCACAGCCCCATCCCATGGGGGCTCAGCCCTCCTGCAGTGCCAGCTGTGGTTCTGCTGCAGCAGGGATCCTGCACAAGGGGGGAGTTTTCCTCTGCAGCTCCAGGGCTGCTGCAGATGGGCCTGGGCTCCCTCTGGGAATGCAGGGCAGCAGAAAGCTGCTCCTCTGGGAATGCAGTGGGCAAAGGCTGCTGTGCTGTGCCAGGCTCAGATTGGATCCAGGTAGGAATGCTTGGCTCCTCCCCTGGGCGCAGCATCTCCCCATGGGATGCTGGAATTGGATCAGCCCTGCAGGGACACTCAGTGGCCATGGACAGCAGAGATCTCCTGGAGGGAGGATTGGCTGTGGCAGAGATAAAGAAAAACTGCCCCATGAACAGAGGATAACTGCCTGTTGCCTTGTTCTTCTAAGTTTTTCTAAGCCTTCTGATGTTTACATTTTTGTAGCGGCATTTCTCACACACTTTTATGTAAATAATGATTGGTTTTGCATTCTTTTCTGGAGGAGGAGAAATTTGATGGACTGTTGGTTTGACCAGTGTCATTGGAGAAGTGGCAATTTCATCCTCCAATCCAGGGTCACTTTTGGAATTCTATATATATCGACGTCAAGAAATAAACTTCCCTTCCTTTTTACCCCTGGAGGTTTCAGAGTGTGTGTCGTTCATCTCGTGTCCCATTGCGACACTGCCCACCTCTAACAGATGGGAAATGGAACACACACCCCCATTTCCAACCTAAGACATGATGTTAGCTCTCCATGGCAGGGGCAGCCCCTGGGACTGTCCCTCTCCTAGGACACATCTGGGGAAGGGAGGACACAGCTCCAGCCTGGGGTGGGAGCAGGCAGCAAGCACAGCCATCAGGGAGTGTCGCCACATTTCTCTTCACAGAGAAAAGCAAGGCACAATTCTTCCCAAGGATTTCTGAGATTCACATTCTCTGAACCTCAGAGAAAGGGAAAGCACCATTCTTATCTCTTGCTGTGCCTGTGTTGTGTCAAAGTAAAATGCAATGTGGAGATTGTTTATCAAAGTGAGGATGTTTTGTTTCATTGGCTCATCAGGGCCGGGTGTGTATGTGTGTGGGGACTGTGGGCTGACAGTCACGAGATTCTGGGCAGTTGTGTACAGAGTTGAGTGCTTGGCAGATTCAGTTTAGATGAAATGTACATAGTATAGTATAATAAAGCAATTAATTAGTCTTCTGATATCCATGGAGTCCTCCTCATCATTCTCTCCCCTTGGTCGGAGTCGCCTTTGATTTACAATGAGGGAGGATGAGTGCACTGGGGTGTGGATGGGGAAGCGGCACAGCAGGGTCAATACCTGCTCCAGAGAGGCTGTTTCCAGCTTTTCCATGCCAGAAAGTTTTATCCTGACAGCAGCTCTTGGTTAGGAGTGTTGGGGAAGATGAAACAGGAAGGCTTTATAAATATGATTGCTCGGCAAAAGATTTTAAGAATATGGAAACTATAAGCAAGATTGAAATGAAAGCAAACTTTGAGATACTTTAGTTACTGAACAACTGAAAAACAATGGTGTAGCTGGCTGAAGGTAATTTCTTTTTGATAAAACAATACTTCTTGCTTGCAGACAGGTTTAAGGGTCAGAGCAGACTTTACTAGCTTAACAGAAGGGGCCCAAAGAGGAGTTTTTAGGGTTTAAGATGTAACACAGTGCGGTAATGTAGTGATTCTTATAGCTTGTATGTAAATGCTATAGGATTTGTATCTTGTACTGGATTGGTTAGTGAGAAGTAGAATATTCAACACAGAAGAAGATTTATGGTATTTTAATGGGAACTTCGCTCTCTTACCCTTTTACTCTCTTATCCTCTCATCCTCTCTCTCTCTCATCTTCTTTACCCCTCTCTTCTCTCAGGCCTGCTCCGAGCCGTGGCTGGCAGCTCCAAGCAGGCCCTTTGCACTCACACTTTTTGCAATAAACTACAAATTCTACAATTTAGCTTCAGAGATCTCTCGTCTCTGTCCATCCTGACCATCCTCCCCCCTGATGCTCCTACAAGGAGCTCCTGTGGAAGGTTCTCCTTTCCCGCCAGGCCGAGCTCCCTGTCCATGGCCTGTGCCGAGGGTGGCACAGGCCACAGCCGGGACACCTGGACAGTGTTGGGTTATTTACACTCAAACACCCCAAATTAAAATGTAACACAGTGTGGTAATGTAGTGATTCTTATAGGCTGTATGTAAATGCTATAGGCTTTGTATCTTGTACTGGATTGGTTAGTGAGAAGTAGAATATTCAGCACAGAATAAGATTTATTGTATTGTAATGGGAACTTCACTCTCTTACCCTCTTACCTCCTTACTCTCTTATCCTCTCATCCTCTCTCTCTCTCATCTTCTTTACCCCTCTCTTCTCTCGGGCCTGCTCTGAGCTGTGGCTGGCAGCTCCAAGCAGGCCCTTTGCACTCACACTTTTTGCAATAAATTGCAAGTTCTGTGACTTAGCATCAGAGATCTCTCATCTCTGTCCATCCCGACCATCCTTCTCCCTGATGCTCCTACAAGGAGCTCCTGTGGAAGGTTCTCCTTTCCCACCAGGCCGAGCTCCCTGTCCATGGCCCGTGCTGAGGGTGGCACAGGCCACAGCTGGGACACCTGGACAGTGTTGGGTTATTTACACTCAAATACCCCAAATTATATCTTCAGTGGCACCCAGAGGCCCACCCAGAGTGTCTGACCCCATTCAGGAGGGTGGCAGTGGCATGGAGGGGCTGCAGTGACCCCTCAGGGCCTGCAGCCCCGGCGGCCAGGCCGTGCTCTGCCCTGAGCTCCGTGTGGAGCTGGGATGTGGATTCAGCCTCCTCAAATCACGGCCTTTGTTCTCCTCTCTGATGTTGAACACGGAGAACATAACCCTGAGGTTAAGGGGGATAAATTCCCTCTGTTCCCTCTGCTGCAGAGCAGATGGCCCAGCAGTGCAGCTGGGCTGGCTCTGCCAACACCATCGGGTTGGTACAAATTCCAGTTTGGGGACAGATGGTCCTTTCACCAACTATTGTATTTGCAGGGAGCTGCCCTGGTGAAGGCAGGAGTGATGAATCTGACTCCGTGTTCTTAGAAGGCTAATTTATTACTTTGTAATACTATATTATATTAAAGAATACTATATTAAAGAGTACAGAAAAGATACTTAATGCTAAAAAGATAATTAAAAAATACAATAATGAAAAAGATAAAAGATAATAATGATAAAGATAAAAGATAATAATGAAAACTCGTGACTAATAATAACAACAAAAAGATAAAAGATAATAATGAAAACTCGTGACTCTTTCCAAAGTCTCGACACAGCTGGGCCCTGATTGGCCAGAGAGTGAAAACAACTCACAGCAGAATCCAATGGAACAATCACCTGTGGGTAAACAATCTCCAAACACATTCCACATGTGAGCACAACACAGGAGAAGCAAATGAGATAAGAATTGTTTTCTTTTCTCTGAGGCTTCTCAGCTTCCCAGGAGAAAATTCTGGGCAAAGGGATTTTTCCAGAGAATGTGAATGCCACAACCAACAGGGTGTGCCCAGCCTTGCCAGACCTGTGTGTTTTCTGCAAACAGATTCCTCTGCCCATCCCTGATCCCCACAGCACATCTGGAGCACCATGGCTCCAGTGATGGAGGCTCAAGGCATTTCTCTCATCCTTTGTGGGGTGTAGTGGGATTTTCCCCTCTCCTTGCCATGCTTTGGGAGAGGAAAACTTCTCAAAACCAGTGGATGCTCTTCGATTATTTAATTTGGAAGCAAAACCCATCACCCTGCACTGCAGGATATCCCCCCAGCAGCACAGCTCTGCTCTGGCTGCCCTGACACCACACTCCTGGATTTCTAACAGCTAAAAAAGCCACTCAAATGGGTCAGTGCACACCTCTCCCATCCTTCTGGGTAGAGTGGAGTTCACATTTCAGGTAAATCCTGCTGAGATGAGCCCCAGCAGCAGCGCAGGGCTGTGGTGTCCCATGGGAGGGTGCAGAGGGCAGGGGACAATTCCCCCCTTCCCATTTTTTGTGGGGCTGGGAGGCAAAGCATCAGTGCTGGGACACTGCCTGGGCCACCAAACATCCTGCCATGAATTCTGCAAGGAATTCTGGCCTGAGAGGGTGCTGAGGCCCTGGCACAGTGTGCCCAGAGCAGCTGTGGCTGCCCCTGGATCCCTGGCAGTGCCCAAGGCCAGGTTGGACAGGGCTTGGAGCAGCCTGGGACAGTGGAAGGTGTCCCTGCCATGGTAGGGGTGGTATGAGATGATTTTTAAGATCCCTCCCAACCCAAACCATTCCATGATTCCTGCTGCAGACCCTCAGCACTGGGGACTGCCAGGGCCCCTGCAGGCTCTGCTGCCAGCTCTGTGTTTTCCCAAATCTCTGGCTGGGTGTGTTTTGGGCACCAGTGGAAGGGACACTGAGGAAGTTTCCCAGTCCCAGGGATGTCATTTCAGGGGTTGTGGTTTGGCTGAGCCACCGTGGAGAGCCACATCTGGACTGTATTTCTGGGAATCTGTAGAGCTGAGCTCTGTGTTCTCACTCAATTACAGTGGGACACTTGTCAGCAATTTCTTGTTTTTATTTCCTGCGACTTTCCAAACTTGGTTGTTAAAAAAAAAAAAAAAGAAAAAAGGCAGGAGGAAAAAAAACCCCAAAAACCAACAAAAACCCCAAAGCACATGACACGAGTTGGAAGTGCACCAGGAATGGATTTTTTCTGGGCAGGAATGACTCCACTTCTGCTGGAGCAGTGTGTGCAGGGAGAAGGAGCAGCCCAGAGAGCTCCTTAATGAGCCTGTCAGTATTCCATGGAATCACAGAGTGGTTGGGTTGGGAGGGACATTAAAAACCATCCCATTCCACCTTCCATGAGACCAGGTGTCTCCAAGCCCCATCCAGTGTGGCCTGGAACATTTCCACGAATTAAGAGGCACAAATTCCCTCAATAATTAACTTTTGGTCACCCCTGAGGTGATCAAGCTGTTGGACTTGATAATTGTGACAGGTCCCTTCCAACTGAAATATTTCAGTCTGTTCCTGCTGTGGATGAGAGAAGCCCAGATCCCTGTTTTGGGCAGAATCCAGGAGCACCTTCAGACCCTCCAGAGCAAAAATAACCCCAGAGTGATGCAAAATCCACCCCCCAGTACCCTGGTCCCTGCATCCCCCTCCTGCTCTGGGCCCTGGAGATGGAACAATCCCAAAATGAAGGACTTCTTCCAGTAATTGCTGCCTGAAAACACATAATTAATTCTGATAGATTGAGATGGGAGCTTTAAATTTATTTAATGGCAGGTGGAAAAGAAGAATGCCCAAGGGTTGCCAATTTCTGCAGTTTCACTTCCCTGATATATGCAGGAGCTTTGGAATAATCACATTTGTCATTAGCACTGTCAGTGCTAATACATTAAACCAGGCTAGTGCTGAATTGCTTTATTTTAAAATTTATTTCTTTAATTCATTGGACCAAAGTGATCATGCTTGGAAATTTCCTTATTTTGGGAAGAACATGGAGAATCATGGAATCATTAAGGCTGGAAAAGACCTTTAAGACCATTGAGTCCATGATGAACCAGCAGATTTTGTTAAATTCTGTCTCTTATCTCATCAGCACCTTTTCCCACGGGGGTCCTGCCCGTAGGTGTGGCATTAAGAGACCTCGCGGATGTCAGAGCCCTGTGGAGCCCCAGAGCCTGGCTGCTGACAGCTCATTTTCTTTGTCTCTTGGATCCAGCCCCGTTTGTCAATGGGAGATCAGGATCACTTGGCTCCAGCAGGGAGGAAATCCTTCCTGGCCCGGAATCCCTGGCAGCAGCTTGCCAGAGTGGGCAGCTCCAGCCTCCCTCCGTGGCTTGGCTTTACTGCACTCCCCCCTTTCACTGGGAAGCTCTTGTCCAGATGGTGCTGGAGCCCAAACATCCGTGTTCCCTGATTTCCAGGGCTTTTCCCAGGCACTGGCACAAACGTGCCTCCTGCTGAAACCTCTTGGGTGAAGCCTCTTCTGCGTTCGTTCCGGGACGAGTGTCCCAGTGCAGACCTGGATCTGTGATCCTGCTCCTCAGGAAACCCCTCAGGAGAACCCAAATTGTTTCCCAGCCCCTCTGAGCAGGTGCTGGGAGCATTTGGGAAGGAGATGAGAGCAGAGATTGCTGCTGGAACAACATCCAGGAATTCTCCTCCAGGTGATGCTACTCAAGGTCCCCTTGGGCTGCTCAAAGCCCTCGGAGTTGTTTAGTCTGGAGGAAAGGAGGCTCAGGGGGGACCTTTTCACTCTCCACAGCTCCTTGAGAGGAGGCAGGAGCAAGGTCAGGCTCTGCTCCCAGGGAACAGGGACAGGACAAGAGGAAAAAGTCTGAAGCTACTCCAGGGAAAGCTGAGATTGGATATTGGGAAAAATTTCTTCATGGAAAGGTTTGTTCAGCCCTGGCCCAGCTGCCCAGGGCAGGGGTGGAGTCCCCATCCCTGGAGGGATTTAAAACCTCTTGGATGTGGCATCTGGGGACATGGGGCAGGGGTGGCCTTGGCAGTGCTGGGGAATGGTTGGAGTCAACAATCTCCAAACTCTTTCCCAATCTAAAGAATTCCATGATTCCATAAGAATCTGTGTCCTGCCAGCTGCTGGGAACCAGTGGCTGCTGCTCTCCCGTTCCTCTTGGGACAGCTACAGACCAGCACATCCCAACCTCATTCCCAAATTTTTTGTGTTCCTTGGAGCACCATCACCAACAGAACCAGCTGTCCCAGGCTGGGCTCTGCCAGGAGCTCCTCCTGGTGTCCCAGCATCTCCACTTCTGTGCCATGGCCATGGTGCTGGCCACTGCCTCCCTCATCCCTGCTGCCAGCCTGTGGAGAGACATCTGCACAGGCAGAGCCAGGCTCTCCTGCAATATTTATCACACACCAAGGTTCACCATCTGTTGCCTCCTCTGGTGCTCCCCAGGACCAGCTCTCAGCTGCTTTTCCAGGTTTTCCTGTGGAGCTGCAGGCCTGGGGCTGTGCTGTGTGACACCAGCACCTCCCAGAGCTGCTCTGCACCCCGGGGCTCTCATGGGATGCTGGAGCAGTGCAAAACAATGTGTTGATAGGGGTAGATTTTTCTCCTGTGATTTGTTCTTTTTTCCTTCATCTACCTTACAAACATCTCCACCCAAACTCACGAGAAATTCTGAGTTTTGGGGCCTCCCATTTTGTTTCTCCTTTCCTCTTCATGACCAGCTTCTCATTGCTCCTTTCTGGATGAAACCCTACCTCAGCTCCATCCATTTGTCACATCCCTCACCCCTTGGGGAGTTGACATTTTCACCCTCCTCCTCCACCCCTCATTAGAGCTCACCCCTTGTACTTTATCTCCCAAATTAATTTGTTCTGTTTCAGCTGCTCACTCGTTCTTGCAGTTATTTTCTTCAAGGCTGAGGAAGCAGCACCTGATGGGGATCTTTTCCCACTGGATGCCTGGAGACCTTCAGCAGTAAATCCAAAAAGTGCTGCCAGGTGGAGCTGCTGGAGCTTGGCTTTATCCAGAAGGTTTTCCTGCAATTCCTGCTGACTCTGACCCCCCACCCAAACGCTCCAGCATCCCATGGGATTCTCAGTGGGGTTGGGGGTTGATCTCAGAAAAGGTTTCCCATCCTTGCACATCCTCTCCAGCTCTGCAGCACCCATGGGGCACCTGGATCCCCCATGGAGGGGAATTCCTGGTGGGAATGGTGGGGGCTGAAGCTCTGGAGGTGTCACTGCTTTGAATCCAGCTGGCTGAACACTCAAAGTTGTGTTTGTCCCTGTCTCACGTTTTGCCCTCTCCCACTTGCCCAAGTGAGACTCTCAGAGTCTTGGAGCTGCTCTGAATTGCAAATTTCCCTCTGAGTCCTGATCCTGGGAGCTGAGTCACTGCATAATCCACGGCCCCAGGGATGAGGGGTTCAAATGCAGCCCAGGAGGAGAGTCAGGGAGTCACGGAATGGGGAGAGGAAACCACGTCTGGGAATGTAACATCCTGCTTGGAGCTGGCAGACCATGGCCATGAGCTGTGGGTGATGCATCACAGGCTCCCTACTCTCCTAGGGAGGGCAGGGAATTGTTGGGATGAGTCCAGGAAGGGCCATGGAGCTGCTCCAGGGCTGGAGCCAGGCTGGGAGAACTGGGAATGTTCCCCTGGAGAGGAGAAGGCTCCAGGGAGAGCTCAGAGCCCCTGGCAGGGCCTGAAGGGGCTCCAGGAGAGCTGCAGAGGGACTGGGGACAAGGGATGGAGGGACAGGAGCCAGGGAATGGCTCCCAGTGCCAGAGGGCAGGGATGGATGGGAGATTGGGAATTGGGAATTCCTGGCTGGGAGGGTGGTGAGGGCACCAAGCTCATGGTGCTTTCAGCATTTTGGGGTAGCTGAGCTTTCCTGGGGGCTGTGAGGGGGCACAGCAGCTGTGCCACACTCCAGGATGGAGGAAGGCTGCAGGAAGATTCTCTGGGATTTATCTGCTCTGGGGGCAGGGAGTGAGGGAAAGACAGAGCAGGGGCAGCCCCTGGGGCTGTGCCAGGGCTGCTCCCTGTGTGGAGTTGTGCCAGGTTTTCCTGAGGGCTCCTGGCAGAGGATGGAGCCTGCACGTTGGGAGTGCTGCAGCCCTCGATGCCCAGTGCTGCTGGGGGCTGATTCCAGCCCAAAGCTTTGGGAATTCTTTGCCTCTGGGCTTCTCCCACCTCCTCGTGCCCCTCCTGCATCCAAGGGCCACAGGGATGCAGTTCTGTGGGTGCTGGGCACAGGTACAGAGCTCACCAGTGACATTTGGGGATGGGAGATTGGAAAGGAATTCCTCCCTGTGAGGGTGGGCAGGCCCTGGCACAGGGTGCCCAGAGCAGCTGTGGCTGTCCCTGGATCCCTGGCAGTGCCCAAGGCCAGGCTGGACAGGGCTTGGAGCAGCCTGGGACAGTGGGAGGTGTCCCTGCCATGGCAGGGGTGGCACTGAATGGTCTTTAAGGTCCCTTCCAGCCCTGGCCTTCCCAGGAACACGGCTCTGTGTCACCCCCAGCACAGCTCCGGTGTGGGAGGGAAGAGCTCTGGCCCCATAAATGATCTCCCTGCACAGACAGAGTCACCTTGGAGCTGGCAGGGAGCAGCAGCCCTGCTGTAAATCACTGCTCACGGTGGCTCTGGGCTGTTGCCATATTTTGGGTCTGTCCATGGTGAGTCAGAGCAGCCCCAGGTGGCCTCATTCCAGTTGTTCCCTGGGTGCATTCCCAGGATTTACAAGGGCAGGGATCAGAGCTGGAAGGAGTCACCAGCTAACTGGGGGGTGTGGGGTGTCCTTGGGTGCTTCCACATGGGAACCAGGCTTGGCTTTGCTGGGAGAGCTCTGGAACCAAGTGAGACGAGATGTGACTTTGAAAACAGTAGGGGGGAAAGGACAGTCCAGTCACTGAAGAGATCATGAAAACAATGGACATTTATTTCTTTGCCTCCTTGTTCTCCCAAGTGTGAGGATGGGGAGTCCCATGGGCCTGGACAGAGTTTGCTTGGGGAAAGAGGAGCTGATGGTGAGGGCAGGAACATAAGGAGGGGAGATCCCACTCCAGGTTCTTGGGGGATTCCTGCAGCTGCTCCCTCTCAGCCCCTAAAATGAGCAGGTGAAGATGATTTGGGTTTGTGCGGCTGTTTTCAGTGATTTCAATATTTGTCAGTGGCCAGGAGTTGTGGGACTGGCAAGGCTCCCCCTAAACCCTGGTTTATCTGCAGGAAGGACTGGGGGTCACTTTAAACCCTTGCTGATACCCATCTGGCTTTTCTGTGAAGCCCAGCCAGGGCAGCAGACACAAGCCAGCCTGGAACAAGACACAGCAAGTCTCACAGCAGAGTCCTGGAAATTCTCTGATCTCTATCAGGAGAGGAATTCTGGAGGAGAGCAGAGCAGAGCTGCACTGGGTCAGGGTCATGGAATTGTGGAATTATAGAATGTGGGATATCCTCACCTGGAAGGGACCCATAGGGATCATCCAGGGCAGCTCCAGATCCCCAACAACCCCATCCTGGGCATCCCTGGCAGCTCCTGGAGCTCTGGGGCTGTGCCCATTCCCTGGGCAGCCTGGGCAGTGCCAGCACCCTCTGGGGGAAGAACCTTTTCCACTGGAGTGGTGAGAGCCTCTCGTGGGTGCTGAGATGCTCTGCTGGAGCAAAGGTTGTCCTGGCTTTAGGAGGAGGAGAGACATAAAGATGGGAATGTGGGGGATTTCCATGAGAAAACCCAGAGGAGGCAGAGCTGGAATCTCACTCGAGGCTTTGCTTTTTTCCCCCTCTGATTTTAGCTGGTGTTTATCTGCAGCATCAACTCCTGCCCTTATCTCTTGTTTGTTCCTCTGTCTCCAAGGCTCTGAGAGCAGCAGATGAGGCAGAACCAGCCTGGGGTCAGATCAGGGGACCTTTGGCTCACCCGGGGATGGGGAGCCCTCAGAGCCCAGCGAGGGGGACGTGCTTGTGTGCTGGGTGTCCTCTCTAAAGTTCTTCATAAAATTCACAAACCCATCAAGATCAATCCCTGTGCTAGCTTGGCTCATCAATACTTCAGTGCTTGTCTCCTCCAGTCCCTTTGAAGGGATTATTTAAATATGCACCAGCTCCTCAGACGTGGATAATGAGGGGTCAGGAGGATGCTTTTGTGTGCTCAGAATGTGGCTGCAGCTGGGCTGCTCCCTCACTCCCTCCTGCTGGGGCTGCCAGAAGATTCCTCTGGAGCTCCCAGCTCCCAGATTCCTGGGGTGCATCCTGACCTCGTGCTGGGACTGGGAAAAGCCAAGCCCTGGGGACAACAAATCTGTGCCATGGCTGTGGGGCCAGAGGAGACCCCAGACTGCCTCTCCCTAGAGCAGAATCGATTATTCAACGGATGAACTTTCCCATTTTATCCCAAAATTCCGCCTGTGGGATGTTGTTTTGGCTGTGCTGGATGGCAGCGGATATTTGATTGTGTTGATGTGTTTGGAAACTGTCACAGACATCTTTTATGAAAAATCCTTTCCTTAGGATTTCTCCTCCTGAGAAGCTGAGAGGCCTCAGGAGCAAAATGTAAGCAATGGTTATCTGCTGCTGTGGAATGCAACAGGAGCATCTGGGATTGGTCTCATGTGGTTGTTTCTAATTAATGGCCAATCACAGCCAGCTGGCTCGGACAGAGAGTCCGAGACACAAGCTTTTGTTATTATTCTTTCCTATTCTATTCTTAGCTAACTTTCTGGTGAAATCCTTTCTTCTATTCTTTTAGTATAGTTTTAATGTAATATATATCATAAAATAATAAATCAGCCTTCTGAAACATGGAGTCAGATCCTCATCTCCTCCCTCACCCTGGGACCCCTGTGAACACCATCACAGGAAACCTCCTCTGTTGAGAAGCTCCCTCATCCTTCCTCCACCTCCATGGAGGATTTTTCTTGTCCCACTGCTGAACTGGAGCTCACCCTGTGAGGACAGCAGGCATGGAGCAAGCAGAGCCCTGCTCCCAGAGCTGGCAGATTTTGGGACGGGGTCACAGCAGCGAGGCCTCTGGGAGAGCTGGAGTTACTGGAATGCTGGCTCTGGCTCCGGGGGGCTGGGATGGAGCCACAGGCCACAGGGAGTTGCTGTTTTCCCTCTTTCCATGACAAGAGGGAGGGCTGGCCCTTGGGTTTGTTTGTTTTTCTCATCCTTGTTTGCAAACTCATTTATTGTAATAACAGCCCTGCTTTTACAGGACAGGTTTCCACTGCTTAGAAAAGGAGATTCAGTGGGTCAGGAGGAGGAGGGAACCCTCTGCTATATTAAATATTTCCTCTCACAGACATCCTCTCTCCAGCCTCACCTGCTCACCAAGGAGGGGCTGGGGCAGCCTGGCTGCAGGAGATCTCCATGGAGATGTTCCAAGGGCTGGAGCACCATTTTCAGCAAGAGCCAGGCTGGGAGAGCTGGGGAAAAGAAGGAGAAGAAGGAGAAGGAGAAGGAGAAGGAGAAGGAGAAGGAGAAGGAGAAGGAGAAGGAGAAGGAGAAGGAGAAGGAGAAGGAGAAGGAGAAGAAAAAGAAGGAGAAGGAGAAGAGCTCCAGGGATGCCTTGGAGCCCCTTGCAGGGCCTAAAGGGGCTCCAGGAGAGCTGGAGGGAGACTCTTCATCAGGAACTGTCATGATAAGACAAGTGGGAATGGGTTCAAGCTGAAAGACAGGAAATTTAGCTTGGATATATGGAAGAACTTCCTGGCTGTGAGGGTGAGGTTGCCCAGAGCAGCTGTGGCTGTCCCTGGATCCCTGGCAGTGCCCAAGGCCAGGCTGGACAGGGCTTGGAGCAGCCTGGGATAGTGGAAGTTGTCCCTGCCATGGCAGGGGTGGAATGGGATGATTTTTAAGGTCCCTTCCCGCCCAAACCATTCCATGACTCTGGGATTTTGTGGAAGTGGTGATGTCACTGCCATGCTGTGATTTGGGAGAAGCTGAGTGGGAGCTGCTCCATCATTCCATGGCACGCCAGGGAAGGTGACCCAGTGCTGGGGTGTGGCAGTCCCAGGGAGCTGGGATCAAAGCCACAGCCGTGCCAAACTCTCCTGACCAGATGTGGGGTTTGATAAAGGAGCTGGGTGATTATTGCTCCACCTCCACGGCGTGTGTGCAAATCATTAAGTGGTAATTAATTCCTCATTAAATGCCAGGCCTGAGAAAGTGTGAGGAGGAATTCACTCCATGTGGCTGTCGTGGGTTGACAGGAAATAGGTTTTCTGGGAACGGAGTGGCCAGAGGCCAATGGGTGTTCAGATTCTGAAATTGGCACCTGTTTTGACCATTGGGGTATTGGTTATGCCTCTGAGAACCCACTTTTTAAAATTCAGCCCCACCTTGATGTGCAAGAGGGTTTGGATGGCTCTGCCCACCCACAAGGGATGGTCCTGCTCCAGGGCATCCATCACTTTTGGCAAGACGGTCCTCGAGGAGATTCCTGCCCTTTCACTGTGCCAGATAGGATGTGATGAATCCCAGAAGACCATCCCCACACCCTCAGCCATTGTCCCATTATTCCCAGCTGACTTTGGAAGCTGTGGGAAGGCACAGTGACAGTGGGGACAGCTGGAAGGTGACACCAAACCATGGCCACCACAGCCTCAGCAAAGCACAAACCCCACTGTGTCATTGGTAACCCTGCTTGGGCTTTTTTTTTCCCTCCAAAAAGGGCTTGACTATAGTAGATAGTATAGTAAATATTAATAATGATAATAAAAATATATTATATTATATTATATTATATTATATTATATTATATTATATTATATTATATTATATTATATTATATATTATATTATATTATATTATATTATATTATATTATATTATATTATATTATATTATATTATATTATATTTACATATATAATTATATAATTATAATAATTATAAATAATGGTTTAGAATAATGATTGATAATAAGACTATAGTATAGTAAATAGTAAAGTCAATAAATACAAAGTCAATAAATAATATCCCCATGGAATGTTGGGCAGACACATGCTCCAGTTTTTCTCTCCAGCTGCAGCTCTCCTTGAGCAGGTGAAGGGTCCACAAGCCCCCACCAGAGAATTAATTGCACAAATCACAAAACATTTTGGTTCCTCAGAGCAAATCAGGGCTCAGCAAGGAAAACTTGCCAGAGATTCCTTTCCCAGAACACTTCTGCAGGGCTGGAACGGGGCTGTGAGGCAAGCACCTAAAGCATATTTTGGGGCATTCCCCCATGAAGGATTGCTTTGAGGTTGCACCTCTTGGTGGGCTTATTCCAGCATGGGACAGGGGGTCTGGTGGCCCTTTGGATGAGACCCTGTGGAGGTGTTTTCCATGGGCTCATGATGAGCAAATCGGGGCTCAGCAAGGAAAACTTGCCAGAGATTCCTTTCCTAGAGCACTGGGAAACTGAAGTTCCAGGGCTGGAATGGGGCTGTGAGATGAGCACTGGGGTATCTAAAGCATATTTTGGGGATTCCCTCATGAAGTTTCCTCATGATTCTCATTCTCCTCATGATTTTCCTCATGATTCCTTTCCTAGAACACTTCTAGGGAGTTCCTCATGAAGTTTTCGGGGAGTTGCTCATGAAGTTCCTCATGAAGTTTCCTCATGATTCTCATTTTCCTTACAATTTTCCTCATGATTCCTTTCCCAGAACACATCTGGGAAACTGAAGTTCCAGGGCTGGAACTGGGCTGTGAGACAAGCACTGGGGGTATCTAAAGCATATTTTGGGGGAGTTCCTCACTAAGGATTGCTTTGAGGTCACACCTCTTGGTGGGCTTATTCCAGCATGGGACAGGGGCTCTGGTGGCCCTTTGGATGAGACCCTGTGGATGTGTTTTCCATGGGCTCACGATGAGCAAATCGGGGCTCAGCAAAGAAAACTTGCCAGAGATTCCTTTCCTAGAGCACTTCTGGGAAACTGAAGTTCCAGGGCTGGAACTGGGCTGAGACAAGCACCTGAAGAATATTTTGGGGGATTCCCTCATGGAGGATGCTCTGAAGTCACACCTCTTGGTGGGCTTATTCCAGCATGGCCAGGGGCTCTGGCGGCCGTGCGGCTGAGCCCCTGGGGAGGTGTTTTCCATGGAGGAGAGCCCGGTTTGGCTCTGGGGGAGCAGGGGAGGCGGCGGGAGCGGCGCTGGGGCGGAGCGGCCGCCGGGACAGGCAGAGCCGGCGGAGCCGCTTCCCACGCCCGGCCTGGAGATTCCCTCCGGAGACAGCGCTCGGGGGCCGCCCTGGCTGCTCTCTGCTCTGGGTTTGGGGTGCACCTGGGCCAGGATGAGCTCTGTGTGCCCCATGCCATACCTGAGTCCGGACCTGCCCCATCCCAGGGCACATTGGGATCATTGGGATCATTCCCTGCCCAGGTTTTGTGTGCCATGTCTGCCCTCCAGCTCCTGTGCCACCCCTCTCTACTTCCCTCTCCTTCCCTCTTGCTCTCCTGCTCAATTTAAAGACAAAAGAGAATCCATGAGCAGCCCAGTCCCTCCTTCCCAAACGCTCAGAGTCCTTCCCTCTTTGCATGGTCCCTGCTCCAAAGGAGGAGAAGGGGACAAAGAGAGGTGGCACTGCCACATCAGGTGACATTTGCCAGCAGGATGCTGGCGGCAGTCTCATCACAGCCCTGGGACTGATCCAGAGGCAATGGATGGTGTCTCTCCAGCTCTGGCTGGTGTCAGGCAATCGTGGCTAACACGGCTCTCCCCGGTATCTCAGCCTCTCTCCCTCCACGTGGACAAAATCAGTTTGTTTTCTTCCAAAAGGGAAAAAAAAAAAAAAAAGGCAAAGCAAACACCTCAGCCTTTGTTCAGGGAGACAAGGGCTGCAGCCTGCTCAGATGGAATTTATTTTGTGCTCAGTAATTCAATCCATTCGGGCTCAGGATGTGGCCAGGAGAGTTGAGCCAAAAAATGCAAGTTTAAAGCAACTAAATTTTATGCTGTGTATACAGCAAAGTTCGGGGTTGGCTGAGACAAGCAGTTTCCATGGGGGATTTTTGCAATTCCTGTTGTAGCAACGAGCTCCTTGTGCAATGGAAGGGCTGGGGGTTGTGGCTGGAGAGGGGCAGGAGGGGAACTGGGACAGCTGGGATGGGGGACAGGGCTTATCACAGGATGATTGATACTGGCCCAGCTGAGTGACCCTCACTGGGGACAGCGTGCTTGGCATGGCTCAGAACACCCCTGTGGTTGGACGCTTTCCTCCAAATCCATTTCCCCAGCATCCAAATGTCTCCAGTGCCATGCAGAGCTTCTCCCAGTGCTGGAATGCAGCTGCTGAGCTGTGCTTTCCCTCCCCGAGGTGTCCCTCTCCCTGCTATTAACATTTTTCAGCTGGAAAAGCTGTGCAATGCTGAGCTGTGGCCCAACAGCTGGGCTGCAGATGTGGGGAAAGCCAGCCTGCAGCATCTGTGTGTGTGTCCCTGTCCCCTCCAGCCCTGTCTGCCCTCTGTGCACATCCCTGAGCACCTCCATGAAGCTGCACGCTGCCATTGAAAATCCTGAAATCAAATCCACACAACACCCCAAGGCTCTCAGGAATAATTCCTTGTTTTCCCCTTGACCATGGGATTACTATTTCAGCTGGCCAGCTCGCTCAGACCAGCCCTGCTCATCCCTCAGCCACGATTTTGGCAGGAAAAATTTGGTGTGGGAGCTCCTGGTGGGAACTCAGCACTGCAAGCCTGGAAGAGCATCAGGACTTGGGCAAAGTCTCAAGGTGCACCCAGGGAAATAGAGGCTGGATATCAGGAAAAGTTTTTTATGGAAAGGGTGATAAAATTCTGGAATGGCTGCCCGGGGAGGTGGTGCAGTCCCCATCCCTGGGTGTGTTTAACAAAGCCTGGATGTGGCACTGGGTGCCAGGGCTGAGTTGAGCTGTTGGGGCTGGGTTGGACGCCATTATTTGAAGGTCTCTCCCAACCCAGTGATTCTGGGATTCTGTGAATTCTGTGAAAGCAAACCTCTGCAGGGAGGTTTTCCTGTTAGGTGGCATCAAGTGGCACTTTTTCGCTCAGGGATCATTCCCCCAAAAGTGCTGTTCTTTCAGGAAGCTCATCCCAGTGGCCCAGTGGAGCCCAAGGAAGTGCTGGGATTTATCCCCAATCCAGTGGTGGGCTGGAGGGGATTCTCCTACAGATTCGCTTGTTGCTGCAATCAGGGCCAGTTTACAAAACATGATCACTTTGTCAGGCTACTCCTGAAATGTGCCCACAGCCACCCACAGCAGGGAGCTGCTCTCCAAATCCTTCCTTCCTTCCTTCCTTCCTTCCTTCCTTCCTTCCTTCCTTCCTTCCTTCCTTCCTTCCTTCCTTCCTTCCTTCCTTCCTTCCTTCCTTCCTTCCTTCCTTCCTTCCTTCCTTCCTTCCTTCCTTCCTTCCATGCCTCACCAGTGGCTGGACACCACGGAGGTGACACATGAGGGACCTTCTGGTGACCACCACCACTTTTGGGACAGCACCTTTGGGACCAGCCCACGGCAGGGCTGCACACACCAGGGGGGCTTGTGGACCCCCCAGAGCTGCTGAGGAGCAGAGCTCCACAGGCTGGCCCATAAACTGTTAACACATTAATTAAAAGAAGAAAAAGGAGTCGGTCCCATTAAGCTCCCCATCTGTTTTAATTATCCACTGGAGCTCACAGAAAGCTTTGTACACACTGTAATTGCATAATTAAAACGAACTGTTGGGAGATAGATGGCACTGAGATGACTGGGGAGAGAAAAGCAGCCTGCTCCTGCTCTGCTGTTGCTGAAGAGCATCGTAATTAGAAAGAAACATTTAAAAAAGCCCTTTTTGGGCTGAGCTTAGCATTGCACAGCCCCAGCTGACATTTGAGAGCTTCCCAGGGGTGTTTGTGTCATCTCCACCCCGAGCAGAAGCAGCAGCAGCATCCAACCCCACTTTGCTTATAGCTGGGGTGAAAATTGGTGCTGCTCCCCAAATTCCAAATTTGCAGCCCAAATCAGCACCTGGATGCAGATACAACCCAACCTCTCCTGCCTTGTGCCTGTGGGTGGGAACCTCAGCAGTTTGTTTGGCAGATCCCAAAACCAGGCTCATCCAAAGGGATCCCATCCAAAACCCAGCTGGTTGTTCTCGGGCATGGAGCAGGTGGCCTTGTGCTCATGACAGAAGTTTTAAAAATCAAAATATTAGTGTTGAGAAGGGAAAACAACAAGCGTAACAAACTTCCTGTGAAGCAGTGGGAATTCTTCACTTTTTTTTTTGAGGGGGAGGTTGTCTGTGGGTTGAGTTGGTTTTTTTAATTCTTGCGGTATTGATATTCTCATGTCTTCTAGCTTGTTTTTCCCAGCTTGCTGCTTTTCCACGTTCCCTGCAAGCCTAATCTTTGGATTAATACTTTTATTTTTCTTGACATTCAACTTCTGATCCGCGCCGAGAAAACACGATGAGGTCACCGCGAGTCCTGAAAACTGGAAAAAGTCCTTCTGGTTCAAAGCCCTCCTGGGACAAGCCTCTGACAAGGAGCAGCTCCAAAACACAACTGTTCCCGGAGAAAATGTGACTCTGGATCAGGCCAGGAACGAGCTCATGACAAGGAAAACACTGGAATGGAATTAGATCAGAGCTCTGTAGCCAGCCAGATCCTCCCAAATTTAAATGTCAGCTCAGAGACACATGGATAACTTGCAAGGGTCTTCTGGAGCCAAGGTAAACTTGGGATAATCTCCCAGCAACGCCCTGGTGCCACCTCCTCCTTGGCATGGTCCTGATGGATGGGATCTGTCACATCCTATCTCCCAGGGGCTGGGATTTTGTTACCAAGTGATTTTTTCTGGCAGAGAACGATGATTCCATCACAACCGAGGTGTTCTGTGGGAGTATGGCTGACCCTCCTCACCAGGGCATGTTTTGATTTTTCCTTTAGGGACAAACTTCTCTCCCCATGACAAGACAGGTTATCTTTTTTTAATCAGAGCTGGAATAAAAGGCCAGGATTCATCCCAGTTTTCTGCTTTCTCTTTGGAGTTTTGTTTCCTGGCAGATTCCAAGGTGTTTTTGAAACGAGTTTGCAAACATGGAGTGTGCTCCCAGCAATCCTGGCAGGGAGCAGCTCCAAACATCCAACAGCAATCCAAGGCATGGAGAAAAACCCTCCACCTGCAGCAGTTCCTCTGTGGGCTCCTCATAGACATGGACCCAAGCAAACCCTCTTTTTGCAAGTGAGGCTTTTCCCTGGTTTTTCCTCTCCCAGAGTTTTGGTTTTTTTTCCTGGGACAAAATCTGGTTGCTCAGGTCTGCAAAAAAAAAAAAAAAAGATGTGGAGAATGGAATGGTTACAGATCCCTGTGGATGTGGCACTTGGGGTGTGCTGGTTAAAGGATGGGTCTGATGAACTTGGAGGGCTTTTCCAACCTTAACTCCTTCAAGTTCCATCATGGATCCCTAGTGGGAGATGCTGGGATTTCTATCCATACAAAATCATGGAAAACATCACAAATTAAAGCAATTAAATGGGGTCTTGGCAGCAATTGGGGAATTGCAGCAACACACTCCAGGATGGGGTCCTGAAGCACTCAGAGGATGGAAAAGCACTTGGTTGGCATTTTCTTGGAAAAGCACTTCTGAATCCCAGTGGTATTCCCAGGCTGGGATTCCTTGCCCATGTGTCCTCTGGAAAACTCCCTGGCCTGGGATTGGGAAGCAAATCTCATGGATGGCTTAGCTGAGATGTGTTTTGCCACAGGCCTAATGCTCTGGAAAATTAGAGTGCAGGTTTCATCTTCTCTCCTTTCTTCTCTCAAGTGTACTCTGGAATTAATTGAGCTCAGTGTTGGAGGGAAATAATTGCAGAACATGCAGAAAAAGGACTTTTTAGTCCGAAACTATTTTTGAGGCATTTTGAGTGCACAGTTTGCCAAACCATGGCTCGGTTTTGTTGGCTGCTGTAATGGGAAATCTGTCTTGGGTGTCTCCTAGCACGGATGTGATCCATGGTGGCTTTCTCTGGAGAAAAAAATTCACCCCAAATTGACTGCTCAGGGGTCAAAATAGTGAAGCATCTTTTGGGAAATCTCTTCCATCTGGAGAAGGTGTCATTGGGAAGGGCCATCAGTAGTCACCAAAATTGCTCCCCTGAATACATGAACAGATGAATATATGAATATAAATTGCCCCAATTCCCACTGAAGTAAAGGAGTCAATAATACAGAAAGAGGAATAAAATCAGACTAATGAGGGTGGATCAACATCAGAAAATCCCAGAATGGTTTGAGTTGGAAGGGACCTTAAATCCCATCCTGTTCCACTCCCTGCCATGGGCAGGACACCTTCCACTCTCCCAGAGTGCTCCCAATCCCATCCAGCCTGGCCTTGGACATTTCCAGGGATCCAGGGGCAGCCACAGCTGCTCTGGGAACCCTGTGCCAGGGCCTCCTCACCCTCCCAGGGAAGGATTTTAATGAGGCCCTCAGGATTCTTGCAGGGTTTATTAATTGGGGTGTTGTTTTTTCAATTAACATGAGGGAGCAGAAGGAGCCTGGAGAGATGAAGAAATGGGAAAGATCTGGATACTTTTGCTGTAGTGGCCATGCCAGGAAGCTGAGAAGGTTCTGGTGTAGGGGGTCCAGACCAACTGTGCTCTACAGTTCCCAAAAAGAAAAAAAAAAAAAAAAAAAAAGAAAAAAAAAGAAACAAAAAAGACAGATTTTGGAGGGATTTTTATTCCACTACTTTTACAAAATCTCTGCAAAACGCTTTGTCTGGACCCACCCAGAGCTGCTTGTGGGACCAGTGCCGAGGTTTTGCTCCTGGCGTCATCTCCTCGTCCCTTTTGTGCAGCAATTTTTCTTCCCACTGAGGTCACTGCTGAACAGAAAGCCCTGGTTGTTTGGAAGCAGAAAGTTTCCTGTAGAAAAACATCCAAATTAAACACTTCAGCAGTGGGAAACCTTCCCTCCCACCCGCTCTGGCTTTGCTTGGTTCTCCCCACGGAAAATCCCCCGTGTTGCACACCCAGGGCCATCCCTGTCCCCCTGCTCTGTCTGGGATGCACAGAGCACAAAGGCACTTCCCACTGCTCGTCCCTCCTGCCAAGCACGGACACCGAGTGTGGTCTGTCACTGAGCAGCTTCCTGGGAAGCCCAGTGAGGTGGTTTTTGCTGGAAGTGGAGGTGACACCTTGATTGTCCTTGCCAGGCTGAAAGCAGGTGCCTGCCATGCTCAGAGGGAGCCAGAGACATCAGGCTGGAATTAGCTCAGGTAGCACTGCACTGAGATTGCCCATTCCTATGGAATTTTGCAGGGGAGGCAATTCCCAGCCCATCTGTTTGCTGGGTGATGAGGAGCACAGACAGTGATGTCAGTGACACGGCTCCACTTGGGCTCCAGAGGGGCTGGGGACATTCCAACATGAAATTCCTGCAAGACATGCAGAGCTGTGTGCTCCTCACCCTCAGGACACTTTCCTGAGCCTCTCTCTGGGCACCACCTCGCTCTGGAGCCTGTTGCAGGTGCATGAGGAGCTGATTTCCCACCTCCATGGCACTTTGGAGCTGTTCTCCCTGGGCTGCACTCCCAGGTCACTGCCCAGTCTGGAGCAATCCTGAACTGGTCTGGCTCCTTTCCCTGCTGGGACAGTCCCAGTTGGTGGCAGGATTTCTCCTGGGTGTAGGTGTTAGGTTGCCATCAAGGACCTCCTGGTTTCCCTCTCTGCAAGTGCCTGAGCTGCAGGCAGGACAAACCTCCAGTGCTCCAGAACAACCCCTGGTGTTCCCAAACCTCAGGAGGCTTTCCTGCCCCACACTTGGGCACTGCTGCTGCTCCACACCTCATTCTCCTGCCTTGCCTCCTTCTCCTTTTCCATCCACAAGAAAGCAAAGGGAGAGACACAATCACAGAATCATGGAATGGTTTGGGTTGGAAGGGACCTTAAAGCTCATCTCTAATCAGTGGATACCTTCCACCATCCCAGGTTGCTCCAAACCCCATCCAACCTGGCCTTGGACACTTCCAGGGATCCACAGCTTCTCTGGGCACTCTGTGCCAGGGCCTCACCAGTGTCTCCTTCATGTTTCTCATCCAGGATGAGCAGTGCACACCTGGGATCCCACCTGGGCAATCCCAAGCAGTGCAGGTTGTTCCTGGTGAGCTCCTGGCAGCGTCAGGGCTCTCAGGCTTGGAAGCAGCTCTAGGACAGCAAGAAAAACACAGCACTGATGATGCTTTCCATGAAAATGGCAGCTTCAATCCCAAAGGGCAGCTCCAGCCCCCAGTGTGGCCATGGGATGGGTTTTAGTGGTGGATTTAGTTCGACGCTAACGTTGGACCCAATGATCTTACAGGTCTTGTCTTAACAATTCCGTGATTCTATGAAACAAAACTGGGGATCTCATCCCTCCTGAAAATGTTCGTCTGTGTCCCCTGACATGTGTCACTTCTGTCAAACACACTCCAGGATGTCACAAGGAAACCTTGAAATCAGACAGAAAATGTAGGGAAAAACTGCCTTGGAATGATCTCCTTGATTGCATTTCCATCAGCCTCCCATACCAGCTGCAACACAAAGGACAGGAAAAATAATAAACTGTTTAAAAAGTCATATTTCAAGTTAACTACCCTTTTCTGATGCTCCAGAACAGCCTGTGCTGGGCTGAGCCAGAATCTTGGAAGAAAAATGAAGGGCTGTTCTTGCTTGGTCTGAACTGGTTCGTTGAGTCATGCTCTTAGTTAATCCCTGGCATCGGCACAGCACAAAATCCTGCTGGAGGGGAAAAACTCACTCAGGGAAAGTTCAGGCCGTTCGTGCTGCTCCGAGCGGGGCCAGCAGACAAAGCCCTCTTGTTTCACAGGCGGGGGAGAGCAGAGAGGAAGAGGGAGGCGAGGAAGGGCGAGGGGTGGTGGGATGGAGCTGGAGAAGAGGCGGATTTGGGATGCTGCCCACGGCGTGCTGCTCGCCCAGCCCCAGCCAGCCGGGACACATTTTTGCAATGCTTGAGCCGTGTCAGGAAGAGGCATTCCCTGTGCCAGAGGGGTGTGTGCCTCCGAGGGGCAGGACAAGGAAAAGCACGGGCCCAGTGGGGTGGGAAGAGCAGGATTTGGGGAGGAATGTCAGGTCACTGGAGAAGAGACTACTGGTGGTGCAGAGAAGAGGTGGGATGGGAAGAGCAGGGTTTGGGAAGGAATGTCACGTCCTTGGAGAGGATACTGTTGTGGCATGGGGAGAAGGTGGGATGGGAAGAGCAGGATTTGGGGAGGAATTTGGGGAGGAATGTCAGGTCACTGGAGAAGAGACTACTGGTGGTGCAGGGAAGAGGTGGGATGGGAAGAGCAGGGTTTGGGGAGGAACATCGGGCCCTGGAGAAGATATCATTGGTGGCATGGGGAGAAGGTGGGATGGGAAGAGCAGGGTTTGGAAAGGAACATTTTGGCCTTGGAGAAGATATTGTTGGTGGCATAGGGAGAAGGTGGGATGGGAAGAATAGGGTTTGGGAGGAACATCAGGGCCCTGGAGAAGAACCTGCTGGTGGTGCTGGGAAGAGGTGGGATGGGAAGAGCAGGGTTTGGAAAGGAACATCAGGTACTTGGAGCACAGCCTATTGTGGCATGAGGAGAAGGTGGGGTGGGAAGAGCGGGATTTGGGGAGGAATTTGGGGAGAAATGTCAGGTCACTGGAGAAGAGTCCATTGGTAGTGATGGGAAAAGTGGGATGGGAAGAGCAGGATTTGGGAAGGAACATCGGGGCCCTGGAGAAGATATTGTTGGTGGCATGGGGAGAAGGTGGGATGGGAAGAACAAGATTTGGGGAGCAATATCAAGTCCTTGGAGAAGAGCCCATTGGTGGTGCAGGGAAGAGGGGGGATGGGAAGAGCAGGGTTTGGGAAGGAATGTCACGTCCTTGGAGAAGATGATGTTGTGGCATGGGGAGAAGATGGGATGGGAAGAGTAGGGTTTGGGAAGAAATTTGGGGAGGAATGCCAGGTCATTGGAGAAGAGCCTGCTGGTGGTGCAGAGAAAAGGTGGGATGGGAAGAGCAGGGTTTGGAAAGGAACATTTTGGCCCTGCAGAAGTTACTGTTGATGGCATGGGGAGAAGGTGGGATGGGAAGAACAGGGTTTGGGGAGTAATGTCAGGTCCTTGGAGAAGATACTGTTGGTAGCACTGGGAGAAAGTGGGATGAGAAGAGCAAGATTTGGGGAGGAATGTCAGGTCACTGGAGAAGAACCTGCTGGTGGTGCAGGGAAAAGGTGGGATGAGAAGAGCAGGGTTTGGGAAGGAACGTCAGGGCCCTGGAGAAGATACTGTTGGTGGCACGGGGAGAAGGTGGGATGGGGAGAGGTGCCTGACGCACCAGAGTGGTGGGCCAGCTTTCCCAGGCAGGTTGATGGATGCTCCATTTGTACAACAGCTCTGATGCAGGCAGAGCTTGGAATGTCCCTCCAGAACAGACACAAAGCAATTCCCTTGGCAAACACTGCGGTGACACTTTGTGCAAAGCTCTGCTCACCTCGAGAGCCCCTTCCACCCCACCCCATGCCAGGAGAGGCAGTGGGACAGGAATGAAGGGCCTTTTTCCGCCACACACCGCCAGGCTGAGCCAAGCTCAGGCCCCACAGGAGGTCTCAGCAGGTCGGGGCTGTGACAGGACACATGGCACAGCTCCAGGCACGCCACCACCTCCTCCTCACCTCCACTGCTGTCATCAAAGGGTGGCAGCCAGGTGAACGCCTCTTGCTCTTGCTGGCTGACTTCCAGGGCTCAATTAGAAATGCAAAACTGGTTAATTAGGGGTGCCTCAGAGCTGGCCACCAAGCCAGACGCTGGTGGGTCTCCAGGGAAGATCTCTGAGCTCGTGCTCTGGAGGATCACAGCAGCCATCAGCCAAATGTGATCTAATAAGCAAATAAATAATCTGCAAATCAGCTGCAGCTCTGACAAGTTCCTGCATTTGCAGTGCCCTGGAACTTCTCAGGGCAGTCAGGCTGGGTAATTCCTCCTGCCTCCAAGTCAAGCTGCTGTTTTGCTCCTCTATGAGGAGCAGACCTACAAAAGCTGTGGGAGGAAGGGCACTGGCTCTGGGGGCACAGCATTGGGCCACAGGTTCCCCTGCTCACCCTGTGGAGTGAAATAGTTGAATAATTAGTGAATAATTGCTGCCCCTCGTGCTCCTGCATAAGGGATGATAATGCCCAGCTCTTGTTTTCTGTCCAGCATTCCATGGGATGAACACATGGGTGAACTCTTGCCTGGGCAGGGGATATATTCATATTCCATGTATTATTATATTCTGTAGAATATTATCTAGCCCATAAAATCATGTCACTGCACCTTTTATTCTCTTTGCATCTATATTGTCCCTCTCATCTCAATGTCACCCACCATCTACATCTGCAGTGACTTCCAGATCAGGCTGGAGACAGAATGAATCATAAAAGTCACTTTGCATTGGCTCACTCCTAGAATATTCCTAACTTTAAATCCTTACCCGGCTTAAAGCAAGGTTTCCACATTTCAAAGGGGTGTTCTTTATTAATCCCACCACGCTTCTCAGGTAAGCCTTCCCTGGTGGCCTCTGCTGGGAAACGAGGCCACTGTGCAGCTGCAGGAGCCCAAACTGTGCTCACACTTGAGTTTGGATTAAATAGAGGATAGAGAAAGGAAAAATAGAGGGGAAACTCTTCTCTTGGAAAATGGAACATCAATTCCAAGATGAGAGAAGATGACCATGAATCCATCAAGGCTGAACAAGGACAGCTTTGATTCTTCCCTGTGAGGATGGGCAGGCTCTGGCACAGGGTGCCCAGAGCAGCTGTGGCTGCCCCTGGATCCCTGGAAGTGCCCAAGGCCAGGCTGGACAGGGCTTGGAGCAGCCTGGGATAGTGGAAGGTGTCCCTGCCATGGCAGGGGTGGGATGAGATGATTTTTAAGGTCCCTCCAACCCCCAAACCATCCTGGGATTCTGTGACATGTCACTGAAGGCTCAGATGGTTGAAGTAATGTGTGAGGGAGAACATCACCCTAATAAATAATCCCCTTTTGGGGGGGTAATCCATCTGCAGTGCAAGGTGGGTGGCTTTTGAAAAAATTCACCTTTGAATAAATTATTTTCTTTAAGTTTGTAATTTAGACTACAGCAGCAATGCTGTACTTCATGGAGTGGGTTTTTGTTTTTTTTTTTTTGGAGGACAGCTGCCTCGTGGGATCTTCCTGCCAGTCTTTAATCCCTTAATGTGAGCTTTATGGATATTCTATGGAGCTTAGGTTTTAACAGCAAGTTGAGTAGCCCCTCCCTTCCTTTATTAAGGCAACAGTACACCTGGCCCTGCTGGTGCTGCAGGTAGAATCCATGGTGGGATCCTTTTTCCAGATCTTAAATTCTCATTTGTGCCAATTTTCTCTTTTTTTTTTTTTTTTTTTGTCAGCTGCTGGCTCTGTTCAACAGTCCAGCTGTACAAATCCACACTAAAAGGGGGAAACACCATCCAGCATCTCCCACCTGCAAGGCATTGGGTTTCTTGGGGCTTTGTGCACAGGTAAAGATGAGATTCTGATGTTCTTCACAGCAAGGAGTGACACAGAGCTGGTTCCTCTGGTTATGTGTCTGCTTTCCTGGGCTTTTCCTGACCTGAAAATTCCATCCTGCTGCATTTCAATGCTCACCTATGGAGCGAGTTGCTGGCAGGCTGTGCTGGTGCTTGCAAGGACTTCCAGGGCTTCAGCTTCCTCCTGCTCTTCCCAGAGTCTGCCCAGGCTGTTCCTTGGCTTTTGAGGCTATTTGTCAGGAAAAAGGGTTTAAGGAGCTCCTGACACCTCTGTCTTTCCACAGGGCCCCTCTCCTTGCCAAGAAGTTGGAACAGAGCAAGGTTGGCTCAGAAAATATTTTGGGTTGTGACCTTTAGAGCAGGGCCAGCATGAAACAACCACAATTCCCACAAACTGTGGGACAGGGGACCCTGCTAGGGCCACCAAATCCCCCTGGGAGAGTGACAGAGGCCACCACCCCGACCGACAGAGCTGTGCAGGGAGATCAGCCGGCCCTGGGAGAAACTCTTGCCGTGGGGTGGCTTAATTACATCCTCACCGGAGCAGCTCAGGGCCCTTTGATGTGGGGACGTGGCGCAGGTATCTCGAGAGGAGATGTCTCCACATCAGCCGCCGTCTAGACTCCTGTGCACAGCTGGGAGGGGGTGACTCAGCCCATCTGCATCCCCCCCTCCCAGGTGACTCCAAGTGACAATGGAATGGCAGCCCTGCATGGAGGCCATCACGCTCCCAGGAACCTGTCAGTGCCCTGGGCATGGGGTGAGCTGCTCCACACAGGCAGGGCTGGCAGGCTGCTCTGCCTCCTGTGGCTGCTCCATGAATGCTTCCATAGGCTCCCAAATCCACTGCATGGGATGTTTTTCTATATTTCAAGTTATCTGTTTGCATCATAAGAGTTCAAGGCCACGTTAAGTGTTCCAGGCCAGGTTGGAAAGGGCTTGGAGCAGCCTGGGGTAGTGGAAGGTGTCAGTGCCTTTGGCAGGAGGAAGAAAGGGATGGTTTTGAGGTCCCTTCCAACCCAAACCATCGTGGAATTCCATGATCTTATGCAATGACCAGCAATACCACCCCACTACTGGGCATTTTCTCCCCAGTTCCCCAGGCTGGACATGGTCCCACCAACCAGGCACAAGTCATGTCCAAGTCCTGCACAATCTGGGGTGAAACCATGACTTAACTGGAGCATGTGTGTCACCAAAATAGCTCCTAGCAGGAAGTTGAGCTAATTAAAGTCCATTTAGGGGAAGGAACTGCCTTTCCTGTGGCAGGAGACAGCAGCTTCGTGGGCTCTAATAAAGCCAGGGAGGAAAGCAGGGATGTGGTCATGGATACGGTGACGCTGCTCGTTGAGAGCCTTCAGGGAAGGAACCACTTTGTTGAATTACCTGGAAATGTAGGAACGTTCCCAGGCTCACAGCAGGGAGGTGTGAGCTGATGGCACCTCTGCAGCATCAGCTGTAGGGTCAGCACAGCTCCTTCAGGTGTGAGCAGGGATGAATCGCATCAGCACTGGCAAGTTCCAACACAGGGCCATGAAGAAAAATACAAAATAAATTCACATGTTTTGTTCTTTATTCTCCCTGTTAGGCCTTAAATGGTTTTGTGTTTTCCATTAGCTGGGAGAGTGGTCCTGCATCTTTGGGGACCTCTGTTTTGGCTTTCCCAGCTCCCTAAACCACCCTCACAGAGCAGAATTTCTTCTCAGTATCCCATCTGTTAGTGGGAATCCATTCCCCCTTGTCCTATCCCCCCATCCCTTGTCCCCAGTCCCTCTCCAGCTTTCCTGGAAGCCTTTAGGCCCTGGAAGGGGCTCACTGGAGCCTTCTCCTCTCCAGGTGAACACCCCCTGGTCTCTCAACCTCCCCACTGGGATAGAGAACACGCTTCCCAAATCCAGAAGAGAGCCAGACTGGAGTCCCTCTAAGGCCAGCTCCCGTGCCAGCAGCACCTTCCCTACTCGGTGTTTTTCCCACTTTTGATCTCAAGAGACGAATGGAAACATCTGACAAGCAAATGACACCGTTCCCTCCCAGCCCTACCCCCCCGCCCCATGGAACTGCTCCCTTGCAGGTCCTGCACCCGTGACCTTTGGGACAGTGCCACGTCCAGGGGCTGAGCCGAGATTTCATCCCCGCTCTTGGTGGATTACAAGTCTGGGGTCCCTCAATCCAACCTTGCAGAAATTCTGGCTTTCCATGATGGGGAAAGGGCTCCCCTTTCCCCCATCCTGCCCTTGGAAGGTTGGATGAACCCAGCTCTGGATTTGTGTCTCCCACCACTCGCCGCTCCCCCGATAAAGATCCATGTGAAATTTATCTCACCATCTTTCATTAAAATAAACCAATTAAGCAACGCTGAGGAGCCTCTGATCCAGGCCAGCTCGGTCAGTTGGTGAATCCCTGTTTCCAAAGCATCTTCCCTCTCTGCTTACCCTCACATCAAAGCAAGGTAGGGACCAGCCCCGTCCTTGGAGCAAAGCCTGTCAAGAGATTGGGGAAACAGCTGATTTAATGCCAAGGAAATTAGTAACCAAATCAGTTCTTAGCCAAACGGCTCCTCTTCTTGATCTTGGGAAAAGTGGTGTTTAAATTCTCGATCTCATGGTTTTAGACTCAGGAAATGTGATTACACATCTGTCATTATTTTACTCTTCTGTGTTGATGGCTCATATTAAACAAACCACATTCCTGCATCGCTTAGTAATCTCTGCTGTTCCCTCTCCTTGCCGAGGAGACAAGTCCCAGCTTGACATCCCCATCCCTGTTGATCACAGCTCTGCTGTGAGCCAACCGGCAGAGCCCTGCTGGCTCCAGCCGCAGGAGCGTTCGCACCTCCGACCTCTTTTCTCCAAATTCCCACAACTTCACAGCCCCCTTTTCTCCAAAACAACATCTGGGTGAGGAGCAGGACGTCCACACCCTGCTGAGATCCATGTGTTTCTCAGAAAGGTGGTCCAGCCTTCCCCTGTCTTCCACCGAGCAGGTAAGAACATGCGCTTTGGGCTTGGACACCAGTCAAAAAGGGTTGGTCCTTCCAAGCAGAGCACAATTCCCAGCGATCCCGGCGCCCCACCAGCCCAGCAGGACGTGGAGAGCCCCACGGCTCCCGCGGGATGGGCTCCCAGCGGCCACGCAGGAGGAACCTGCCCTGAGAAACGCCACCTCTGCAGGGACACTGAGCTCTTCTCTTGGTGGCTTTATCTTCCAGCTGTGCTGAGACAACGCCGAGCTCGCCATGGAGCTGCTGGAGGAACCTGACTCGTAGATGTTCCCAGCACCAGGTAGGAAAAAGAGGGCCTGTTTCAGTGGTGTTGGGGATGGAAGGGAGTGGTGGGGCAGGCAGTGACCTGGTACTGGCGGGGACATCGGAGATGTGGGGCTGTGGTGTTGACTGAGAGGTGCCTATCCAGGTGTTTCCCATGGCTTGTGAAATCCTTCCCACCTGCTGGAAACTCAGCAGAGGATTGGGGTGTCGGACAGCTTTGCTTTCTCCTGCTGAGGACACGGTTGGCCGAGCATTGGCAGTCATGCTCCTTGTGGCTGTGCTTTCCTTTATCATGGCATTTTTGGCACAAGAATGTTCCAGGAATGGTGAAGATGTCTGGGAATTCTTGTGGAGGATGGTATGGTCTTAGGAAAAGCCCGAGCTCCCGGTGCAATGCTGTTTGCTTGGATCTTGGCTTTTCCCTTGGTTTTGTTGGCATGATTTCCATCTTTTACCTGCACCAAGCCCCACATTTGTCCCATCCTGGGAGCTGCCAGAGGTGAAAGGGTTGGAGATGATGGGATGTGCTCCTTGTCAGCAAACCCACAGTGTTTGTGCCTGACTGAATCCTGTGGGAGAAGGGAGGACTGGTGTGGCATCGCCCTGCTCCTGTCAAAGACAAATCCATTGGGTTAAAAACAGCTCCTTTTGTTCTCTGCCATGTGACACGGGGAGTTTTCCTCCACCAACCCCTACAGGATGAGAGGGGAAGGTCCCAGTGAAGTGGGATCCAAGCGAAATAGTGGTGGGAGTGGGAGGGCAAGGCTGGGTGTGGGCAGGGCACCACTCCTTGCTGTGGGAGGCTGGGTGAGGTCTTGGGGGCACCTCTGCTCCCACCCTGTGCCCAGCAGCTGGGAGGGATCGCATTCCCTTGGCACAGGGCACCCAGAGCTCCATCCTCCACAGCCACCCACCCGAGGGTGCTTTGGGCAGTGGGTGCAGCGCTCTGCCTTCGGGTCCTGGTGCCTGTTCCTTCCAAGCTTCCATAACCTGAGGAGTGAGCTGGAATTGCTGAATTCCAAGCTGCCTGTGGCCTTTGGGTTTTTATACTTGTGTATGGCAGGTGTTCCTCGGGTGTTTTTGTCAGGGATCCTCTCTGGATGGCATTGGGTCACACACTTTGGGGACAAAGGCTCAGGAGCACTTTATGCTTTGTGGCTGATCTTCCCTTATTTGAAATCATCTGCAAGGTTGATGTTGGCACAGATACTGTCAAACTCCTGGAGCAAGTCCAGAGGAGGCCAGGAAGGTGCTCCAAGGCTCTGGAGCTGGGCTGGAAGAGAGCGGGGGGGGTCCAGCTGGACAAGAGAAGGCTCCAGGGAGCCTGGGCAGGGCCTGAAGGGGCTCCAGGAGAGCTGGAGAGGGACTGGGGACAAGGGGTGGAGGGACAGGAGCCAGGGAATGGCTCCCACTGCCAGAGGGCAGGGATAGATAGATGGGATATCGGAAAGGAATTCCTGGCTGTGAGGGTGGTGAGGCCCTGGCACAGGGTGCCCAGAGAAGCTGTGGCTGCCCCTGGATCCCTGGAAGTGTCCAAGGCCAGGTTGGGTAGGGCTTGGAGCCACCTGGGATAGTGGAAGGTATCCCTGCCATGGTGGAACAAGGTGGTCTTTAATGCCTCTTCCAGCCCAAACCATTCCATGACTCCGTGAAACTCCTCTGGGCCCGGTGGAACACGGGACCGGGCTCTCTTGGCAAGCAGAGCAGCCTGGGAGGAGTGTTTGTAGGATTGCTCTTTTTAAACAATTAAGAGCTTCTCCAGCTCATTTCCTTCAATGCCCTCACAGAGCAAATCAGCTTAATTAGCAGTCTAAGTGAATAATTAATTTTCTCACAGGTTTTTTTTGATAGCTTCTTTAGAGCAAGAGGATTTGAGCAGCTCCTGGCACGACCATGGCTCAGTCCTTTAGCTGGTGCCTGCAGACCCCAAGGCCCATTTATTCCATCATGGGCAGTGGAAATGGCCAAAAAATGGCACAAGAAGGGACCTGTGGCATGGAGAAATTTTCTACACAGTTTTCCACCCCCAGCATCCCATGAAGATGGATGCAGCTTATCCATGTCCTAGCAAAGCACTGATGTGTGACCCTAAAACCTGCTGCCCAGCCAGCTGATAGAGAGAGGTTTGAGGCTCCAAAGCCATAAAAATCAGGTTTATTTTAAGCTTTGCCTCTTCTTTTAATGACAGGAGGGTCTGCTGTTGTTTAGACCTGAGTGGAGAGACTTTAATTACTACTTTGGTGCCAAGGATGTAAATATGGACTCGGGGAAGCAGCTAGGGTTATTAAAAAGAAAAGACTGTAATTGCTGGGCCCCTCCCTCTCCATCAGATTTTCCTCTCGCTCCGGTTTGGAGAGGACCGGCTGATCCAGTCAGGCTGTCTCTGGCCAGGGGTTGCAGGCTCTCCCTGAGGAAGGGGAACATCCAGCAGCACCCACCCAAGTCAGGATGGAATCTCCTTTAACCAGGCAGGAAAACTTCATAGAATCCCTGGGTTTTAGCACGGCCACACAGAGATGTTTGCAGTGTGAGGAGCAGGGCAGGCATTTGGGGTTGGTTTTCCCTGGGGAGATCTTTTTGCCATGGAAGAAACTCCCAGCCCAGCTGTAAACAGCCTCTCTCTCTCAGATGCAAGCACTCCCATGGCTTTTTTTTTTTCTCTTTAAACTCCTATCTTTGATTTCATTTAATAATGGATGAATTATCAGAAATATGTGCTGGCAGGCAGCCCGGGTTTTGTCAGGAGGCAAACAACTTCAGTAACGCATCGGTTGAAAATATTTTGAAAAAGAAAAAAGGGAGTGAGAACAAATAAAATAAAAAATAAAAAAAAAAAAAAAAGAAAAAGAAAGTCAGTCTATGCAAAAGCCTCTGGGGGTGGGAAAAAATGTAAACTGACTGCAGAATTTTTTTTCTCTCTTTTCTTTCATGCCTGTGCTGAGGGTAGGATTGTGTCACTGAACTTATCTCTCCAAGAGCACGCTGTCGCTTCTGTGGGGTGGAGAGGGACCATCAGGGCTCTGATGGAGGAGCCTCATCTCCTCCAAAAATTTTGGCACAGCCTCTTGGAAGTGGGGGCACAGAGACATGATGCCCTTGCCCACATCTCAGGCCATGCACCCACGCCTCGATGGATCCGTGGCCGTGCCCGTCCCCGGGGCGGCACCACGGGGAGCAGGGAGTGGGTGCCAAGGGGAACTTTTGCCGCAGGGCTGGAGCGTGTGGGGTGAAGCAATCCCAGGCAGTCATCGGGCAGGAACGGGGCGAAGCCAGGGCGAGCAGGAGCCGGGGGAAGGCAGCACCTCCCCGGCGGCCTGCTCCGACATGCCGGGCCTGCACGGCCTCCCCGCGGGGCCCGGCTCCTTCCAGCCCTTCAGAGCCGTCCCTGCACGGGCTGGGCAGAGAATGCAATCAGGGAAACGCTGAGGAGAAGGATTTGGGGGTGTTGGTGGGTGAGGAGTTCAGTGTGAGGCGCCCATGTAGGTTGGGAGCCCAAAACCAGCTGGGCGCTGGGCTGAGCCCACAGCGGGCCAGCAGGGAAAGGGGGGATTCTCCTCCTCTGATCCACGCAGGTGAGACCCCACCTGCAGAGCTGCATCAGAAAGATTGGAATTGCTGGAACAAGCCCAGGGAAAGTCATGCGTTGTTCTGAGGGCTAGAGCCCCTCTGCTCTGGAGCCAGGCTGGGAGAGCTGGGGGTGCTCCCCTGGAGAGGAGAAGGCTCCAGGGAGAGCTCAGAGCCCCTGGCAGGGCCTGAAGGGGCTCCAGGAGAGCTGGAGAGGGACTGGGGACAAGGGATGGAGGGACAGGACAAGGGGCAATAACTTTGCTCAGATCAGAGTCAGATGGGATATTGGAAAAGAATTCTTTCCTGTGAGGGTGGGGAGGGCCTGGCACAGAGCAGCTGTGGCTGCCCTTGGATCCCTGGAAATGTCCAAGGACAGGACTTGGAGAAACCTGGGATAGTGGAAGTTGTCCCTGCCATGGCAGGGGGTGGAATGAGATGATCTTTAAGGAGCCTTCCAACCCAAACCGTTATGGGATTCTATGACTCCATGATCCCTTTGGTCATCCTGCTGGCTCCGGACATTTTTGATGGTTTTGGGATTCATGTTTGGGATCCCAACTCTGGTGACACCATCACCTCCTCCCACAGCGACAGTTACTTTGGCTTGTGTCAAGGGGGATTTCCCACCTGTCCTGATTTTAAGGTGGAAATGGAGAGGCAGGGAATTGCATCCTAAAGCCTGACTCCATTTCAGCTGCTTGCTCCAGCTGGTGAATTTAGCTTTGTTTCCCTCTAGAGAGTGATTTCTCCAAAGAAAGCAAAGCCCACATCAAGAAGGTCCCCATAGGATGCTTGGCCCTGTCAGGTTTGGGATCAGCCCCTGAGTCCTGGCAGCGTGGCTGAGGCAGGAGATGCTCCTGAGCCAGATTCCATCCCACTCCTCTGCCTGAGTCAGAGTGAGTCAGCCCTCTGGATTGCTCTCCTGCTGCCCCGAGCCAACCCAGCATATTTATTAGTTAATTAGTTTGCATTTCCTCCTCCTCTCTTCCCTTCTCTTCACAGCAAGCCTTCTCCCCCATCTTTCCTGCAAAGCAAACTTTGGGGACCTCCATCCCATAAATATCCCCATCACCCACCCCCCAAAACACCACCCTTCCTGCAGAGAGGCCCAGCTCTTGGTCCCCTGTTGGATTAAGCTCTTTTCTGACCCAGAGATGGGGCAACTGAGAGGTGTTTTATAAACTTTTAGTTTATTTTTAGTTTCATGGTGAAGGGTGAGACAATACAGATAATATATATATAATTCACACCATCACAATCAGAAGCCAACTATTTCTTGATTACAATGCATTTCTTGGCCTATCAGCTTATTTCCCACAGTCCCCTGTCCATGCAGTAGGTGGCATGGGGAACCCACGCTGCTCCCAGCAGAAGATCCAGCTTCCATCCCAGCCTTTTCCCTACTAAGACCCAATTTTAGCCCTAAAATGAAAGGATTGAAGTTATTTTCCCAGCCATTGTCCCTGGCAGAGGAGCTGCACCCACAGGAAGGGTGCAGGCCATTATTGTGACATCCCAGTGAGTTATTAGCAGAGGGAGAAGTGTGCTAAGGATTGCAGGGAGCAGGAGGAATTCTTGCTGGTTTGCAAACTGTCCCCAGGGCTGGTTTTGCTCCATGTCCATGCTCTTCACAGACCCATGGAACCCCAGGGTGGTCTGGGTGAGAAGGGATCCCATGGGCAGGGATGTCACCCACCAGATCAGGATCATCCATCTCTGCTTTCCAGAGTTTTATTCCTTAGGGAAGTGCCTGAGCTGGGTCCCACAGCCTGGCTGAGCCCTACACAGCTTTGTCCTCATCAAGAAAAGCTGAAATTTAGCTGTAAACCTGGGATTTAACTGAAATCCTGATAAAAACCAAGGCTGGCTAAAAAATCTACAACCACTCCAGCTCGGGAGAGGAGGAGAGGGAGGAGAGCATCTGTCCCCAAACTGAGAAAGGGATGGGAATGGATACAGGAATGAAGGTGGAAAAGGAATAGGGATGGAAATGGGAATGAAGATAGGGATGGGAATAGGGACAGAGACAAACATAAGGATGGGGATGAACATGGAGGAGGGATGGGAATGGTGACAGAAATGGGGAAGGGAACAAGGATAAGCATGGGAACAAGGATAAGGATGGGGATGGGAATGGGGACAGAAACAAGCAGAGGAACAGGTGTAGGGATCGGGATAGAGATGGGAAAATTAATAGGGCTGGAAATGGGAATAAGAATAGGGATGGGAACAGGGACAGAAACAAACATAAGGATGAGGATGAGCATGGAGAAGGGTGGGAATGGTGACAGAAATGGGGATGAAAATGGTGACAGGAATGGGGTAGGGAACAAGGATAAGGATGGGGATAAGAATGGGGACAGGAACAAGCATAGGAATAGGTGTAGGGATTGGGATAAAGATGGGAAAAGGAATAGGGCTGGAAATGGGAATAAAAATAGGATAGGAATAGAGACAGAGACAAACATAACGATGGGGATGAGCATGGAGAAGGGATGGGAATGGTGACAGGAATGGGGATTGAAATGGTGACAGGAATGGGGAAGGGAACAAGGATAAGGACTGGAACAAGGATAAGGATGGGGATGGGGCCAGGAACAAGCATAGGAACAGGTGTAGGGATCGGGATAAAGATGGGAAAATGAATAGGGATGGAAATGGGAATAAGAATAGGGATGGGAACAGGGACAGAGACAAACATAAGGATGGGGATGAACATGGAGAAGGGATAGGAATGGTGACAGAAATGGAGATGGGAACAAGGATAAGGATGGGAACAGGAACAACCATAGGGATGGGAACAGGAATGGGGACAGGAACAAGCATAGGAATGGGAATCTGATGGGAATGGGGACAAGGATGGGGATGGAGAGAGGGAGGGGACAGAAAGGGAAAGGGAGCAGCCTCATTCCCACTGGCTCAGCCAGCCCAGGTAACGAGCAGCTCCCCTGCCCTCGGCTGCCCTGCCTGGGTGGGGAGGGTTTTTCCAGCACTGAGGGTTTGCAAGTGAGGCACCAGAAAGCAGACAGGGAGGAGCAGGGAATTTTTATCCCCATGAACTCAGTGCTGCCATTTCACTTGGAAAGCCCATGGATTATCCTGCTGTTTCCTAGCACCCTTTGTTCTTCCTCACCCTGTTTCCCACAAGAGATGGGGAGACCTGGAGGAGCTGGGCAGTGTTGGGTTTGATAGGAATCAGGTCCAGCTCTATCTCATCTCTGCCAGAGAGAAAAAAAAAACCCCTCATTTTCTTTGGCTTTGCTGATTAAAGTTTAATTACCTTGAATGCAAATGATTCATCAAAGGAACACAGATTATTTTTTTGTGAGAAGTTCATGTGCAGCCTGGGAAGGAAAGTGTTTATTGAGGTGTTCTCTGAGCAGGGTCTGCTCAGTGTCAGGAAAAGCTTTTGGGCAGAAACAGGGAAAAAATTACTTTTGCTCTGTTCCCAGCTTGCTTTTCCTTCCCTGAAAGATCTCCCTGAGCACTTGACAGCATCACACAGCCCATTGCACAAGTGACTTATATTTTCCTGCTCTCCAGGTCTGCAAACCCATCTCTGGGAATTGCCCAGATGGGGAAAAATGGGGCTTTTGCTGGTTTTCCATGTTCTTTGTGTGAGTTCATTCTCTGGGAGATCTGATTGCAAAACCAGTCCTGGAGTCAGGGAGACAGAATTCCAGGCAGGTGTTCCCACTGCACTTGGGGAGCCTCTTCTTTTCTTTTGGGGTGTTTAATTCCTTTATCTTGCTTATCTTTCCTAGAGATGCCTCTGTAAGCCCAGAGCAAGACTTGCTGGGCAGCCAGCAGAGTTAGCAGGGCTGACAGGAGCTATCTGATCCCCCCAAATTAAAGGGAATGACAGTGTGGGAGCACAGCTCAGAGTGTAAGTAGCTTGTGCCATGAAAAAATCACCTCAGCTTTGTATCCCGATGGATTTAAAGCAGGTAAATGACTCAGGAGGGGTTGCCACCACCATGGCTTTTATTTACAATCCCAGGGGAGCTGATCCTGCTGGGATGGGGCTGTGGAGGGGAAAGGACCTCTCTGCACAATTCCTCCTCCCAATGAAAGCCCCTGGAAACAGAAAACAAAATGATGCTGTGTTTCTTGGCCTTCCCAAAAAAAACCCCAAATCCTCTGGAACACCTGTAGGTGGAGCCTGTGCTGCTCATCCAGCTTCTCCCCAGTCTCCTGCAGATGTTTGCAGGAATGAGGTGCTCAGGGGCAGCCAAATCCCCCCAAAAACCCCAACCTGGGGAATGGGGCCCATGGATGCTGCAGCTCAAGGATGCTGGAGAGCCTCGGGGTGAGGGGCAGCCATCCCCCCAGGAATCAGACATTCCCGAGAGCAGATAAAAGGGATTGGGGCTGGCTGCCTGCCCATGGAAAATCCCAGCCCAATCTTCTCACCTGGAGCTGTTTGCAGACTCTTCTCCCCCATTAGCATAAGCAAAGCTGCCTCCCTGCGCTGCTGCCTTCCATCCCGCTCCTGTTGGGATTTGAGGCTGTTTTTAATGTCATTCCCTCCTCCCCCGTGGCACCTGGAGCAGGACCAGCCTGGCATGTCCCGTCCATGGGCAGACAGACACATCCCAGTGGCCTTTTGATCAGCTGGGCAGCAGCAGCCCCAGCCCTGCCCCGCAGCCCTGGCACCCATCCCGTGGGTCAGCCAGGGAAATTCCCCAGCCGGGCATTCCCTGGGCTGCCCACTCCTGCTGGGGGCTTCTTGGAACCCTGGGAATTGCTGAGAATTTCAGCAACTTTCTGTGCTGCCAGGCTCTGACCCCCAGGAGAACACTGCACTGACCTGAGGCCCTGGAGAAGCTTCCAGAATGGAATGGCAGCACTGGGATTGTGGGTGTGGGGTTTGAATAGAAGTGTGTGATATCACAGGGTGGAAAACTTAGAGTTTAAAGTTTTAGAATATAGCAGTATATAAAAAAAAGATGGAGGTTTCAGGGTGGAGGGTGCTCCTTCTTCTTCACCTTCTCTCCATGGGTTTGGGTGGTTTTGTGTAATTGGATAAAAAAGTCCCCATTGCAGCCATGGATGGTTGGTTATTGGGTTAAAAGTGAAAATAATTGAGGTGTCATTTCTTAATTGGACAATTTATCCTTAAAAGGCCCTGTAGAGAGAGAGACAGGGCTCCATTTTTAGTTTGTTGAAGTGCTGCAGAACTCAGGGTTTGTGAGACTGTAACAAAGATAAGAACTAATGAACATCTGAGTCCCAACAAGAAATACCATCTCATATTTAATCCAAACCCTGGCAAAAAAGAAGCAAAGAATCCCCAGGTGCTGTAGGAATGATCCTTTTACACCCCTAAGCACCCACTTTTCCAGCTCAGGAAAAAAACCAAAACAAACCATCATCCAAGCTCCCAAACACCCTGCACTTTGCAAACCTGAAGGTGTCAAAATAATCGATCTGCCGTGTTTAGAACCCATTTGCATCATGCAAAGATATTATTAATTGCCAATTAGTAGTCAAACAGCACTAATGGCACCTGGCACAGGGAGGGAATAATCAGCTGGGCTTCTGCAACTGGAAAAACACCCAGCCCTGTGTAATTAAATGTCTTCTCCAGCCTCACCCCACCCAGCTGGCCTGGGCACTTGTGTGGGGAGCTTCCCACGCCCCTGGGATGGGGCAGTGCTGGGATGGGGCAGCTCCAGGATGGGATTCTGCTGCTCCCACAGATGTGTTGTCCTTGCCTGGGATGGCTGGGGAGGTAAAGGATCTCTCTATGATGTGTGGAAGGAGCAGCACAATTCCAGGAGCTGGTAGGAGCAATCCCTGCACGGGGTAATTGGGGTGTCTGAGGGATGAGATGTGGGTTAGGTTTAGGTTTAGGCTGGGTGTGAAGCCTAGCTCAAGGGAGGGCAGGCCTAGTGTTCTTCATGTAACAGCTTGAGATCCAGCCCTGTCACAAACACAGCCATGGGAATGTGATAAATCCAAGCTGGCTCTGCAGGTAGGGCTCTTTGCTGAGCTTGGAGAGGGAGGAATGGAAAAGGCTTTTTGGGCCTTGGAAACTGTCCTGATTATACCTAAAACCAGGGATTTATACTTGGAAAAAGAAACTGGGAGAGTTATTTCTCTACTTCGTTCAGCTGATCACCTCCTAGGAGCACTGGCTGGGCAGATCCATGTGTGCAGCAGCATTCCATGTTCCTGAGAAACTGGAATATTCCTCAGGCACTGGGAATATTGCTGGAAAGAGGGGAAATCCCCACTGTGGATGATGGGAGGGGTGAGGAGGTGGCACCAGCATTCACCCAGGGGCAATTGCCCTGGCAGAGCACAGGAGTCCTGGCTGCTCCAGGGAGGGATGCTGCAGCTCTTTCCTCACATACAGAGCACAGAATTGGAGGCTTTGTGAGGTTTTTTTAGTTTTATTTGTTGGGGAGTTTTGGTTTGGGGGTGATGAGCCAAGCAGTTTGTGTCAGGGTAAGCCCTGGGGAGCTCCAGGCTCTCCAGAGCACCACGGGGCTGGAGAGAGCCCTGAATTCCTGCTCTGACAGCCCAAACCCTTCTTTTCTTCAAGGCAGCATCTTCCTAATCACTGGTGCCATAAAACAACCTGCTCCAAGTGTGTGCTGAGGGTTTGTAGAAATCAGGGGTGTGGGATGTGCTGCCACATCCAGTGGGAGGGTTTGGGATGTAAATGGGAGGATTTTGGGGTGTAAATGGATTCAAACTGCCAGAGGCCAGGGTTAGAGGGGATATTGGGAAGGAATTCCTGGCTGTGAGGGTGGGCAGGCCCTGGCACAGGGTGCCCAGAGCAGCTGTGGCTGCCCCTGGATCTCTGGAAGTGTCCAAGGCCAGGCTGGACATTGGGGTTTGAAGCAGCCTGGGATAGTGGGAGGTGTCCCTGACATGACAGGGGGTGGGACTGGATGGGATTTAAGGTCCCTTCCAACCCAAACCATTCTGGGATTCCACAAATCAGGGGAGCTGGCTGGGGGGAGCTTGATTACCTGGGATGGCTGAGTCTGGGGACCCCCCTCTGCAAAGCACCAAAATTAGAGAATCCTTTGAGAACAGGAGTCTAAGGGCTGAGTTTGCACCAGGAAAGGTGCAAAGGGGAGCCCTACACTGCAGAAAATCATGGCTGGAGATGGAAGCATCTGTCCCTGGGCTTTGGAGCAGGATGGGATCTGGGCTGAGCCAGGATTGGGTTTATTGGTTGGGATAACACAGCAGGACCCTGATTCTTCTGCCAAAAAATGCATTAATTTTAATACAGCAAGTGGGAATGGTGCCACAAGCAAGGTGGCAGTGGGGTGACAGTTTCCCAGTTTTCCTGGGATGCCCACAGCATCCTTTACCCCTTTCCTTCCTTCAGAGAAGGCCTTGGACAAAGTAATGCTGGCACAGGGCAGAACTGTGCAAACATGAGGTGGGCAAGGCTGGGATTTCTCCCTCACTGCCCATCAGTGGCTTCCAGGAGCTTTATTTTTAGTATTTTCTTTGAAAAAAAAATTGTTGTATTTGGATTGAAATCATTTGGATCATTGAAATCATTTTGGATTGGATTGAAATGATCTCCTGGGATGGATGAGAGTCAGGGCTCTGCATTTCATGCCCCTGCAGTAATGGGTGTCAGGGTTCTCCTTTAAACCTCTCTTTCCTGGGGCTTTATATCTGGATCATAAAAATTCAGAGGAAGGAAAAAAAGGAATCACATAAAAGGAGGTTGTAGCCACAGCTGCTTTTGGTTTATTGTGCTCACAGAGCTCATAAACAGCTTGGTTGGGAAGGGGAGAGGGCCAGGTCCAGCTGCTCTGGGATGTTTGGAGAAGGAACCCAGGGATTTTGAGGGTGCCATGAAAATGTGAGCTCGTGGGAGAATGGATTGAGGTTTTGGTGATGGGGCCTTGCCCTGATAATCCCACAGACACAGGTCCTGCCCTGGAGGGGAGTGCTGTGTACCCATTGCTGGGATGGGACCCCAAAATGGGCTAGAATCCTGAAATCCCAGAATTATTTGGGTTGCAAGGGACCTTCAAGACCATCCAGTTCCAACCCCACTGACAGAAACAGGGGCTCCTTCCATTTATTCCACTGTCCCAGGTTGCTCCAAGCCCCATCCAACCTGGCCTTGGACACTTCCAGGCATGGAGCAGAGGTTTGGGAGCTTCCAGTGCAGCAAAGGACATTTTTGGGGTGGCCCAGATCCATCCCCAAATTTGTGATTCCTCCCTCCTGCCTTGCCTCCGCTCCCAGACACAGCCCTGGGGAAGGGTGAGCCAACTCTTCCCCTCCCAGTCTGCTCTAATGAAACCTGGGCTCCTGGGACAATCCCAGAGCCTGGGAAGGGAGGGAAGGGTCTAAACATGGAGCAAATTCCCTCCTGGAAGTGCAGGACCCCAGGTCAGGGTGCCACACCATGCATGGGGGGTGGCTTGGGCACTGTGTTCACCCCAGGAGCTCCCATCCTTTGGGATGGAAATCAGCTGGGTTGGGGCACATCCCTGAGCCTCACCTGGCCTTGTGTCCCTCAGCCAGGTGTCCTCCCATCCTTTGGGATGGAAATCAGCTGGGCTGGGGCACATCCCTGAGCATCACCTGGCCTTGGTGTCCCCTCAGCCTGTTCAGGTGTCCTGCACATCCCCCAGGATGGAAATCAGCTGGGCTGGGGCACATCCCTGAGCCTCACCTGGCCTTGGTGTCCCCTCAGCCTGTTCAGGTGTCCTGCACATCCCCCAGGATGGAAATCAGCTGGGTTGGGGCACATCCCTGAGCCTCACCTGGCCTTGGTGTCCCCTCAGCCTGTTCAGGTGTCCTGCACGTCCCAGACAAGAAGGAGTGATGTCATTTCAAGGCCACGTTTTCCAGAAATTCAGTTTGGTGACAATCTGGGAGACAATGTTCTTCCAGGAGGAGCTTTGATGACTTCCTGAGGGATAAACACTTCTGGAGCAGGATAACCCTGCTGGGTGAGACCTGGGGATGGCATTGTCACCATTCAGACGCCTCCTTTCCTCTGTGCCACAGGCTGGGAGCAGCGTGTAGGGCTGGCAGGGGGAATCCCCAGAGATCCACAGCTGCTGCTTCCCAGGGAAATGGTGTAGGGGAAAAATTCCACTGAAAGCTGCCCTTCAAAGCAAACCAAAATGAAATTATGCCTTTTCCTGCTGCAGAGGAGGGAGGGGGGGGCAGCAGGAATCATGGAATTCCAGAATGGTTTGGATTGGAAGGGATCTTGAAGACCATCTCATTCCAAACTCCTGCCATGGGCAGGGAAGCTTTCCACTAGCACAGGTTGCTCAGGTTTTATATCTAAATGACCAAATGATATATATAAATAACATATATAATAGAGATAATTATAAATATATATAATATATAGAATTATAAATTTATATAAAATATATAAAAACATATTTTTATATATAATATATAAATACATATATTTTTTCTATTTTAATATATATAGATAGATGTAAAATATATCTATCTCTATATTATATATAATATATATTAAATATTATCTAAAAGTATATTCTATATATTAATATTTATTTATATCATGAAACATTATATATAATATATTAAAGTATTATATAAAATATATTTATATATTAATATTTTTATATATTAAAATTATATATATATATATATATATATATATATATATATACATATCTCTCCACAGACTTTCCCTGCCAAAGGAGCACCCCAAAATCCCATCTGGAAAAACACACTGCAATAATACACCATGATTTTTCCAGCCCTCAAATGCATTTGCTCACAAGTTCAGAAGAACATTCCTGAGCTCTGATATTAATTTACAGCTAAATAAGCAAATAAACACATAAATGAACTGTTTGCTGCCACAGCAGGGAGATATTCCCAATCCATTACTAAATCTGGGGGGTTTCAAGGCTTTTTGGGACATGGTGCCAGCTCCAGGCTGTCCCATGGGTGCCAGAACACTCAGTGACTCCTGTCCAGTGAGATTCCCCCGGAACCAGGCTGGGATAAAGCCCAGCCCAAAGCCTGTGGTGGTTTCAGAGCTGGTGTCCAGTGCTGGTTCCCTGTGCAGCCCCAAAAATGGGGGGTTTAGCCCATTTTGGGAGGGAGAGGAAAGGAAAGGCTTGGAGAGAAGTGGGGAGAAAAAAGGCTGTGACCAAAGTGGAGGGATACAGGGATATGGGACCACAGCAATGTGCCCAGGGAGCTTGGAGAGCCTGGGAGCTCAGGGATCCAGGGAGCTCAGGGACCTGGGGAGCTTGGAGACCCCAAAATCTGGGGTCTCATGGAGCCCAGGGAGACAAAGAGCTTGGAGACCCTGAAATCTGGGGTCCCTGGGAGCTTAGGAACACAGGGAGCTTGGAGACCCCAAAATCTGGGGTCCCTGGGAGCTCAGGGACCTGGGGAGTTTGGAAACTCCAAATGTGGGGTCCCTGGGAGCTCAGGGACACAGGGGGCTTGGAAACCCTGGGAGCTCAGGAATCCAGGGAGCTCAGGGACCTGGGGTGCTTGGAAACCCCAAAATCTGTGTCCCTGTGAGCTCAGGGACCTGGGGAGCTTGGAAACCCTGGGAGCTCAGGAATCCAAGGAGTTCAGGGACCTGGGGTGCTTGAAAACCCCAAAATGTGGGGTGTCTTGGAGCTCAGGGACACAGGGAGCTTGGAAACCCTGAAATCTGGGGTTCCTGGGACCTCAGGAACACAGCTTGGAGAGCCTGGGAGCTCAGGGATCCAGGGAGCTCAGGGACACAGGGAGCTTGGAAACCCTGAAATCTGGGGTCTCTTGAAACTCAGGGACCTGGGGAGCTTGGAAACCTTGAAATCTGAGGTCCCTGGGAGCTTGGAGACCCCAAAATCTGGGCTTCTGGGAGCTCAGGATCCAGGGAGCTTGGAAACCCTGGAAGCTCAGGGACCTGGAGAACTTGGAAACCCCAAAATCTGGGCTCCCTGTGAGCTCAGGGACACAGGGAACTTGGAAACCCCAAAATCTGGGCTCCCTGTGAGCTCAGAGGCACAGGGAGCCTGGCTGCAGCTGTCTGGCTCCTGTGTGCCATTAATAAACACAAAGGGATTAACGAGCTATTTGTGGGAGCCCATTAGGCAAATATTAGCCCAGCTATGGATCCTCCTGGAGGCTGCCTCGGTCCATTTCATGAAAATCAATTCTCTTTAGGGCAGGCGTGGGGGGAGGGCATGGCGGCGGCTTCATAAAGCAGAGGAATTGCACAAATCCTGCCCGGCAGCACCGGCACCTTTGGAACCCTTGGTGTGAGGTGCCTGGTTTGATCCAACCCCAGCATCCTGGTGTTGGTGCTCCCAGGACTGGTTTTAGGCCATGTTGGTACTCCCAGGACTGGCTTTAGGCTGTGTTGGTGCTCCCAGGAGTGGTTTTAGGCCATGTTGGTGCTCCTAGGAGTGGTTTTAGGCCGTGTTGGTGCTCCTAGGAGTGGTTTTAGGCCATGTTGGTGCTCCCAGGAGTGGTTTTAGGCCGTGTTGGTGCTCCCAGGAGTGGTTTTAGGCCATGTTGGTGCTCCCAGGAGTGGTTTTAGGCCGTGATGGTGCTCCCAGGAGTGGTTTTAGCCCATGTTGGTGACCCTGGTGGGAAGTGATTCCCGCTGTCTCCAAAGGGGATTTTAGCCCTGCTGTGACTCAAACCCCAGGCAGGGGCTGTTGGCACCACCCTTGGCACCCCTGGGGTGCCAGAGGGGGGTGAGGAAGATGTGGAAATGGTGAATTGAGTGAGATGGGCTTTAAGATCCAACTGAAATCATGGAAATGTGGAATCATTTGTCCCCAGCTGCTCTGGGCTCCTCTGGTGGGAGCAGGGAGGCTCAGGATGAGCCCCTGGAGCTGCTAATGGGGTCCAAGGGGGCTCTGGGGTCCAAGGGGGCTCTGCCTCTCCCTGCCTCACACTCCCATCCCCTCTCCCCTTTGGCATCCATCCCTTCCCTGCCAAATGGAGCGCTGACCTTGGCCAGGGCCGCCGGCGAGGCCGGGAGCACAAACAGCTCTTCAGAGCAGCAGTAAATCATTGATGGGTGCCTGATGGACACATGGGGCCATGGCCAAGCTCCCTGGGCTCCCTGGGCGTCGAGGGGGGGACTGGGCTGGCTTTTCCCTGCTGCAATATCCTGTTTACACAGCACCAGGCTGGTGTCCTGTTTCCACGGGCAAAAGGTGCCTGCCTGCTTTCCCTGGGGATGGGAACAGCACCAGCAGAGCTGTTAGGGTTAGGATAAGGATTAGGGTTAGGGTTATTCAAGAAGCACCCCAGAAAGCTGTGTTAGCACCAGGGTTGTTACAAGCCATGCCAAGGAAAGCACATCCCAGCAGGGCAGTGCCACCCCAGGGCACAGTGGTGTGGGTGGAGGGAATGGGATGGGATGGGAGCCTTTGTGTCCTCCTGTGATGGAGCTGGGGTTTAAATTAAATTGTGGGGAATTATTAAATTTATTTCATTAATTATTAAAAAATATTTTAATTAATTGAATTTTTAAGTCATGGGGAATCCTAATTTAACTGTCACTATAGGACACGCAATAATGACGCGCACGCACTGCTGTTCTCAAGGTGGGAAAGGGAAGTTTATTTTCTGACTCTAACATTTATAGATTTTCAAAAGTGACAGTGGATTGGAGTTTGTCCAATGTCACCTCTCCAATGACACTGGACAAACTAACAATACATCAAATTTCTCCTCCTCTTTAAAAGAATGCAAAACAAGAAGTTATTTCCAGAAAGTGTGTAAGAAAGTTTGTTACAAGAGTGTAAACATCAGAAGGCTTAGAAAATCTTAAAAAAATCAGGGTGACAATTTAACTGGCTCAGGCTGTGAGAGTTCTGCTAGGTTCCCCTCAGGAAGTGCACTGGAGGATCTCCAGTTCTCCCAGTGGGAATGTGGTGCTGGTCCATGACCCCTCGTGCCCAGTCCATTCCTGATGCTGCTGCACTTTGCACAGAGCAAACCCAGCCCTGCCCCCTGACCCCTTTTCCCAGCTTTATCCCAAATCCACCCTGGATCAGGTTTGGAGCAAAACCTTCAGATTCATGACCCCATTCCCAAATTTCACCGTGGCTCCTCCAAGCTTGTAACCCAGCCCTGCTGCCATGGAAAATCCATGGGCACAGGTGAGCCAGGAGCCAGGAGCTGGATCACCAGGGTGCCAGGGGGAAATGTGCCCCCCACACCTCCTCCTTTAGAGCCCTGGCTCTCTGATGTCTTTCACCACTTAAACTCCCCTTTTTTTGAATTTTTTTTTTTTTCAGCAGAGAAATTCCCAGTTTTCCTCCCTCCCCACCCAACTGAGGGGGGGATTCTCTGATGTTCTGTAGGTCAGGGCTGTTGGTGACCCCCCCTGAGGGGGCCCTTGCTGGGGTTTCTCTCCTGTTTCAGCAGCCCTGAGGCGTCTGCCCCTCTGTCAGATGGGATTGGAATCATGGAGTGCTGGTGAACAGACGGGCTAAAAATATTCCCCTGCTCACTCCTGTGATCTTTCCTCCCTGTCTGCCCCTCCCCACCGCCCTTTCCTGCTTTACACCACAATTCCATGGGATTGCAGCAGCTCTGCCGGCCTGGAGCAAACTCTAGGAATAACCTCCAGGCCATGAAAAAGCCTTTTGGGGCCCCCCAAAACAGAAAGGATGGGAGGAGGGAAATGGGGTTTTTTAAGAGGGAAATGAGAGTGGATTTGGGAATGGGGCTGTGGGAAAAGCAGACTTACTCCATAGAAAATCCCTGCCTGAAAATCCCTGAATTTATCAATAATTCGCTGATAAATCCCAGCGGGTTGGGTGAGGAGCAGGGGGCGATCCCGCCTTTCCCTCCGGCCATCCCGAGGAATGTCCCGCGCTCCAGTGGCATCCCTGCTGCTGAGGAGGAGGAGGATGCTGGGCTGGAGGAGCCGGGAATACCCGGGCTCCATCAGCAGAAGGCACCGATCGGCACTGCCGAGCCGGGGGATGCTCCCCTGCCGGGTGCACACTTGGATTTTCCTGATGGTTCCAACACTCGGGGATTCAGGCTGGATTTTCTCATTTTCCAGCCACTTTGGGTTTAAATCTCATGCAGCTCCTTTTTTATTTTCGTCCTTGCTGATTTACCAGGCAAAAGCTGAGCACAGTAAATACAGAGGGGGATTTTTGGGGGCCCAGTTAAATGTGGTTGCATCCTCCCTCAGCTAAAATTGGATGGAAAGAGCCCCTCTGGGAGCATCCCCTGAATTCCTGGGGAGCCAGGGGTGGTTTGGCATTGCCAAAATTCCAGAATTAAGGAGCCATCCTGCTCCCCACCTGGCTCCTGAGCTGGGGTGTCCTCAGGCCTCTCCCAGGGAATGTTCCCCCTTTCCCAGCACCATACAGGGATTAGTTTTCCCAAAATTCAGCTGGCATGGATGGAGTTGGAGCTGTCCCCAGGTGGGTACCCCCAGGGGCAGCACTGGAGCAAAACCCCTGAGGAGGGGTCCCAATATGTGCTCAAGCTTTTAATTTTTTATTATTATTATTTATTTATTATTAATTAATAAGCTCAAGGTTATTAATTATATTACATTCAAACCAAATTGAAGCAGAGGCTGGATGAGATCCCCGTGAATTGGGTTATTTATGGCCAAAAATCAGATGGAATTCTCCTAAACAGCCCAGGAAAAGCTGGGGAGGGTCCCTCCAGCCTGGTTGCTTCTGTGCTGGGGGGACAGGGGCTCAGCCACCCCAGCCTGGCCAGGGAGGGAGGCAGAGCTTCCTTGGAAATCCCCATGAAATGCAGGAATGGGAGTGAGCTCCAGCTCCTCTCCACAGTTTATAGCAACGCTCCGGCTGTTGTGGCTCCACACCAGGGATTCTTTATTTAATTTCTTCCCCTTATGGGCTGAGAAACCTTCCCAGCCCCAGCACAGCCCTCTCACAGTAGCTGGGATTTGTTTTCCTCTCTTGTCCGGGGAGGAATTTCTAAATCCCAGCTGCAGCCAGAGCTGGAGCCCTGGAATATGCTGAGTTGGAAGGGGCTCATCAGGATCGTGGAGTCTGATGCTGTGCCAGGTGTCATCGAGCAGAGGTGACACCCTTGTCCCCAAATGCCCCCCACAAGGCTTGTGGTCAGCACTGAGGTCTCTGTGCTGCTGCTCCAGGGTCAGTTTTCCTAGCAGGACATCCCAAAAATCCCTAGAAATGGATGCTGGGCATCAAAAGCAGCAAGCCTGATCCATCAGCCTTTGGGAAGGGAATGGGATGCAGAGAGGGATGTGTTTCGTTGTTATTTTGTTGCTTTTGGAATAATAATTTTTATGCCATTAACAAAATCTGAGGGACACTATGAGATAAGAGAGCTCCCACGTCTCTGTGTCCCTTCCTGCCAGTGACAATGCCAGCATTGAAATTCTGGGATGGGAGACACTCGCCTGGTGATAATGCAGGATCACAGTGAGCTGCTGCTATTTCCTGTCCTTTCCATATAAATACATCCAGTGAGAGAAAAATCCATGTATTTTATGGGAATGGTATTTTCAGTCATAACCACAGCACCTTTTGTAAAAAATTATTATTATTTTGAGATAGGCCTAGCAATGCAAAAAAAAAAAAAAAAAACCCAAACCAACCCCAAAAGAATTAAATTTTTTTTTCCATTTTCCATCTGCATTTCCGCTCCTTGGGACTTTGAGGGAGATAAATTCCAGAACTGTGAGGGAAATGTCACTGGAGTCTTTGGGCTTTTCCTCTCACAGAGAGCAAAGGCAGAGCAGACCCTGGCTGAGGTCCATCTTTCCAAGCTCTCCCCACGTCGCAGCCTGGGATGGCTTTTCCTGGAGTGTCTCCTCCAGCCCTGGGAGCATCTCCTTTTGGAATGAGCCGAGATTTTCCCCCCAGCTCTGGAGCAGCCGCGCCATCCACGTCGGTGTTTATACATCGCCTCGCTGGCATCCCAGAGCTCTTCCTGCTGCTTTATTTAGCCTCTGCAGCAAGGCAGGAGCTGGGTTCCTGTATCCCTGTGCTCCACAGGGCCTGGGATGGGGCTGGGATGTGCTCAGCAGGACCCACTCGTCCTCCTCAGCACTGCAGCAATGGGGTCGTGTCCTGCTTGTGCCGCCCCACAGCCCTAAAATGATTTGTGCGTTCAGAGGAATGAGCCAAAGGGAGGCTTTGCTTGTGTTAAATGAAGGAGGGGTGTTTCCAGAGGGAGTTTTTGGGGGAAAAAAAGACATTTCTGGCTGGAAAGACAGGCCCTGCTTGGAATGACAGGCCCTGCTTGGACAGGATGCTCTCCATGCCCTTGGCAGTGGCACCAATGGCTTTGTAAGGACTCGAGCAGGAGCTGTGGGGTAGAAACCCCCTCCCAATTCCACCTGGCATGGACAGGAGGATGAGAGTGAGCCCAAACCCAAGGGATATCCAGCTTCATCCCTGCAGAAAGCCAGGTTATTTTTCTCCACGAGGAGAGCGGCGCGTTGGATTCCCAGCGCCGGTACCGTGCACTCCCATAATGGAATTACCCAGCACGAGCTGTTGAGCTGCAAACAGATTTCAGCAAGGAGTGTCAGGGTGCTCACAGCAGAGCTGCTCTTTATTTAGGGCTGGGAACAAGCGGCTCCTCTCTCCCAGAGCCTCGGAGAGACTGCGGGGGCCGAGGCGGCCTCGCAGGTCAGCCCGAGGAACGCCTTTAGACAGTTAAAAGTGAGGAATAAATAACTCCTCCAAAAACAATCTCGCCAGATGGCACTTCTGAAGGAGGAGCGGCTCGGAGATGCTTTGCTGCTAATTTATGGTGCTGCTGCTGTTGCTATTCCGGGCCTGGGTCACCTATGGAGAGGGATCTGTGTGTGCATCAGCTCCAAAGGGTGGCCAGGCCTCACATGAGTGAGCCCCACTCACCTTCATCCAGCTGCTAGGGGGGGATTTGATGGGAATGGGGTTTAATTCTGCTCCTGCCTCAACCTGAATCCTAAAAGCTGGGATTCTATGATGTCCAAGGGCTGGGGATACTGAGATGGGTGTGGGGGGCCCCTACACAAGGGTGGGACCCCCCCTCCCCGCAAGGACATGTGAGTCCCTTCCCTGGGAGATCATAGAAACCCAGAGTTGTTTGGATTAGAAGAGATCTTTTAAAAAATCTCGTTCCAACCCCTGCCATGGTCAGGGACACTTTCCACTATCCCAGGGTGCTGCAAGCCCCGTCCAGCCTGGCCTTGGACACATCCAGGGGAAGCCACAGCTTCTCTGGGCACCCTGTGCCAGGGCCTCCCACCCTCCCAGGGAAGGATTCCTTCCCAATCTCCCATCCATCCCTGCCCTCTGGCAGTGGGAAGCCATTCCCCCTTATCCAAACTCCCTCTCCAGTTCTCTTGGAGCCCCACTGAAAAGGGCTCTACGGTCAATCCAAGCTGGATACCCCAGCTCTCCCAGCCCTCCAGAGCAGGGTTCCCCAGCCCTCGGAGGCTCCTCCGGCCACGCTCCCCGCTGGAGGATGCTCCGCTCCGCTCCCGGGCACCTTCGCTGGCTCCATCCCGCAGGGACGGTGCCCGTGTGTCCTCCCAGGGGATGCGATGCTCGGGCTCTTCCCAGAGCCTTCCGTGGGCACCGTGCCCGGCTCCCCACGCCTCCTCCGGGGCCACCACTCGTCTCTCCAGCCCGGGGCCACCCCGTTCCCGACCCTGTCCCCGCTGTCCCGGGCCCGGCGCCGGGGCGGGAGGCGGTGCCGGTGCCGCTCGGGGCGGTGCGGGGCGGCCCGGGAAGGGGCGGGGGCGGCGGGATGGGCTGGGCTGGGCTGGGCTCGGCACGGCTCGGCTCGGCACGGCGGGGTTCGGCACGGCACGGCTCGGCTCGGCACGGCACGGCCGGCACGCAGCGCGCTCCCGGAGCCGCAGGTAGGTGCGTGCCCGGCGCCTCGCACCGCGCTCCCGCTCGGCTCAGCCCGGCTCGGCTCAGCCCGGTTCCGCTCCCTTCGGCTCGCTTCGGCTCGCTTCGGCTCAGCCCGGTCCGGCTCGGCTCGCCCCCGCTGGGCCGTGCCGCGGGTGGGCCCGGCGCGGCCGCTTGTTGCGCTCGGGGGCGAGTTGGAGCCGGAGCGGTGCGAGCGGCCCCGGCTGCAGGAATGCGAGTCATTTCCTCCGCCCGCCCGCCCGCCCGCGGGAGCTGCGGCTCCGCCGGAACCCCCCCACGGCCCCCGACGGCCGCCACACCGCCGCGACACCGCCGCGACACGGCCGCGGCCACCCCGGAGCCGCTCCAGGGGCGCGCTCGCCCGCGGGACCCCGCGCCCCTGGGTCCCCACATGTGCGGGACCCCCGGCCCCTGGGTCACACTCGTCCCCACATCTGCGGGACCCCCGGCCCCTGGGTCACACTCGTCCCCACGTCTGCGGGACCCCCGGCCCCTGGGTCACACTCGTCCCCACGTCTGTGGGACCCCCGGCCCCTGGGTCACACTCGTCCCCACGTCTGCGGGAGCCCTGGGTCTCAGCCGCCCGTGGATCTCCTTGCCCCCGGGTCACACTCGCCCACGGGTCTCGCTCACCCGTGGTCTCCCTCACCCTTGGGACCCCTTGCTTTCACCCACAGGTCCTCTCACTTGTGGGTCACTGTCACCCACGGCTCCCCTCATTCCTGGTTCACAGTCACCCGTGGGTCCCCTGGTCCCTGGGTTACACTCACCCACGGGTCACTTCACCCATGACACCCCTTGCTCATGGGTGACACTCACGTCCAAGTCCCCTCACCCACAAATCCCCTCATTCCTGGTTCACAGGTGGGCATGGGTCCGTTTGTCCCTGGGTCACAGGTGCCCATGAGTCCCTTTGTCCCTGGGTCACAGGTGCCCATGAGTCCCTTTGTCCCTGGGCCACACTTGCCTGTGGGTCCCCTCTCACCCCTGGGTCTCACCCACAGGCCCCCTTGTCCCTGGGCCGCACTCACCCAACTGTCCCCTCACCCCTGGGTGCCCTGTGCCAGCTCTTTTCTGTGGCTCGTGGTGACCCACAGGTCCCCTCAGCCGTGGTCCCCGCCATCCCTTGGTTCCCATGCCTGTGATCCTCTCATCCATGGATCCTCCTGTTCCTGGGTCACAGCCGCCTGTGGGACCCCGTTGTCCCCAGGCTCCCTCACCCTCGGGTGCCCCCCACCCCATGGAGGTGCTCAGGGTGCCCGCTGCTCCCTGGTGGTGTCCCTGATGGCCCTCTCCCTGTTTCCCACCGGGAATGCCATCCCTGACACGTTCTGGATAAATCCCTAAGCCGGGCTCTATGTGACCGGGTGCCCTGGTGGCAGCGGGGAAATTGGGCTGAGCTTTCCCAGCACCATCCTTGGTGTTCCTGTGTCCTTTGACTCGCCCGTGGGAGTGAGGCACATCCCGACCCTGTCGTGCCCCTGGCCCCCTGCCACCTTTCTGCCATCTCCCATTCCTGAATCCTCCTCTTCCTGCTCGTGGCCAGTGCCTTTCTGGCCATCAGGATGTTTTTCCCTCCGAGCCAAACTCTGCTTTTCCAGAGCTGCTTCCCGCGTGGCACCGATGGAGCTTTGCTGGTCTGCCTAATTCTGGGCTGGTTTGTGTTGGTGTTTTTCCACAGGGCTCGCTCTCCCTCTCGGAATCTTGGATAGAGCTGGGATTAATTCGAGCTCTCTTGCCTGAAAGAGATGTTCCGTTTAAAATTCCCAATCCCGAAGGCATATTGGAGTTTGGTTCTAGGTACTGGATTTTTACTATTGGTTTTTAAAGGGGTTTCTTTTTTTTTCTTTTTAAAACTGGGTTTATTCAGGCTCTTTAAACCCCGAGTCTGTAAGCAATTATTCCATTACATGAAAGTCAGGACGCTGAGAAAGATTAATTCAGACCAGATGTAAAAATAAATGGGAATTTGAAATTAAGATGATGTCAGTTCCCTCCTGCTAAAAAAAAAACCCGGCAGCCTTTGGACTCCAGATGGAGTATACAAACCATGGCGCTGGTTAAAATATCTGCCTGCTCCTTAATTGAGTTTTATACTTCTTTTTTTTCCCCCCCTTGACTGAAAAGTGGGCTTTGGATATTTTTCCCATAAAGCTTTCCCTGATTGTGGCTGGGGCAGGGAAGTTGATGGAGGCTGTGGCGTGGCTGAGGAGCTTTCCCAGCTGGAAAACTGGAGAGCGGCACTGCTGAGGGAAGACAAATCTCCCTCTGCCCGCCCCAGGATTAAAAAAATCAGGAACTTGGTTTGGCTTTGTTTTGCTGGATTTGGAGCTGGAGGCGAGGACTCCACAGAGGGCAGCAGGAGCTCCAGATAGTCCAGGCATGGATTTGAATTTTTTGGCATAAAATGGAGCTGGTTTTTGGGTTCTTGTGTGTCTGCAGAGCACTTTGCATCCCGTTTTTTCCCTCTCCGTGTGCAGCAAGCACTGCACATTCCCCAGAGTGGGAATGGGTTTGGGCACCCGATGTGGAGGAGCCTGGGATATTGGGAATGAGGCTCCCCAAAAATGCCTCCTACTGGGAAGGAAGTGTTTACCCAGGGTCACAGCATCTTGGGGATGTGTTGTTATAGAAAATAACATAAACATTCATCATTACATATTATTAATATTAATATTTACGTGGCATTATTAATTATTTCATATTATATTGTTAATTAAATTTAAAATATGACTTTAATTTCTAAATAGGGATCTCTGTGGTTTGGAGACTCGGGGCTGTGCTTTCTGTGGTGCAGGGGTTTGGGATGGTGACTCTGGCCCTTGGGGCTGCTTTGTGGTCCAGGGATCCCACAGCCAAATCCCAAGGGATTTATGGCAGCTGCTGCTGGTGTGGGCTGCAGCCTGCCCACGGAGAGGGGAGCAAAGGCAGTGCTCCACATCCATGTGCAGCCTTGGGAGTGATGCCTGTCATCCTGGGAGTGGGATCAGAGCTCTGGGAGCTTTGGGCTTGTTGGTGCTGGGGGATGGTTCCTAAAATGCCTGGGAACGCTGTGGGACAGGCTCTGGAGCTGGATGGGAGAGCTGGGCTGCCCTGAGCACAGCCCCCTCCAACCCAGTCCTGATATTGTTCTAATCCCAAAGGCTCAGGCGAAGTTTCCTGGAAGGAAATCTGATGGAAGGGGCTGGCTCTGGAGCAGAGGAGGGAAGAGGAAGAGCAGGCGTTGTCCCTCCCCTCCCTGGAGCCCTTGCCAGGGGAAATCCATCTCTGTGTCCATCCCTGGTGGAGGCAGGGACACTTTATTTATATTTTAGTGCTCCAAAGTGTGGGAATGAAGAGGCCTGGGGTGGCTCTGCTGGGGGCTGGATGGAAAATCAGCACTTCCAGGCTGGATTCTGCTCCGTGCATGGTGAGATAGGCAGGGCAAGCATCTTCCTGTGTTTCCCCGTGGAATGTGATGTCCCATGGGACTCATCCCCAGCAGGAGGGGGCATCACCCCATTTTTAGGATGATCCACATGGCCCAGCCATTCCTGCCCGTTGCTGTTGTCCCACTGCAATCACCAAAGGGGAGGAGGATGAGGAAGAAGAGGTGGAGACAGGAGAGCTCCTGGAGGAATTTTCCTTGGAGAGGCTTTTTGGATGCCCCCAGCACTCGGGGGTATCTGCTGAGGCTGGTGGGGGCTGGCCCCTGGCTGCCCAGGATGAGCTTCCAGCATCCAAATAGCTTTTGTGGTGGATGAAGTAATGGAATATTTATAACTGAGTCCTTTTTCCCAGTGAAGGTCTCTTTCATCTGCCTCTCTTCATTAGGAGGAAACTGTTGAGTTCATGAAGAATTGGAGACGATTTTAATTACAGGGCAACCGCAAGCAGGAATTAATTTGGGTTTTGGGTTCAGAGAAGCTGCATTAAGGGACGGCCCTAAAACTTGTAATAACAGCTCTGTGCATACCTGTGCCTGTGATGTGGGGTGAGACCCACTCCAGACTCTTCAAAACAAGAAATTCCTGCCCCGTGAATTCATCTTCCCGTCTCACCCCGCGCTCTGGGCGGCCTCTGGCTGTGGATGGCCCCTGCCTACGTGTGGGTCCTGGGCTGGATCTCTTCCCTCGCCCCTGGGGTGCCTCAGGAGGGCTGGAACAAAAGCCTGGAGGTGGGTTAGAATCAGGGAATCATGGAGTTTTTTTAGGTTGGAAAAGACCTCTAGGATTGTAATCAGCCATTCCCCCAGCACTAACCCATGTCCCCAAGTGCCACAGCCACGTGGCTGTTAAATTCCTCCAGGGATGGCAATGTCTGATAGGGCTGCATTTTTTGGAAAAGTGGATATTTTGACAAGGAGGGATGGATTTGGTTGATGGAGAAGTGGACAGGATCTACCTGGAGGCTGGATTGAATGGGGGGGCACTGGGATGTCTGGTGGGTACCGCAGAGGGACAAACCAGACCCACGAGGATGGAGACTCATCAGCTTCTTTTAAATCCATTTAAATCCACGGAGAGGGAAAAACGCTGCCCATCCACCCAGCCTCGCTTCACACACACGGAATCTGGAAGAAAACCCCACCTCAGCCAGCAAGTTCAAACCATGTTCAATCGCCACCCTGGAATTACATCCAAATTTCTGTTTCTGACGAGATCCTGCTCCAGCACCTCCATCTGAACCAATCCCAGGCTCTGCCTGCCCTCGGATGTGTTTTCAGGACCCCGGGATGAACAAATCCCTCGCCGAGTCAGCAGCGCCAGCCCCGGCTGCTTTTCCCAGGTTTTTCTGTGGGATGTTTTCTTTGCAGCCGAGCTTTGTGACGGGATTTATCCCATGGCATCAGCACCAGGGAGGGAGACAATATTCCAGCAGCCTGGGCCTGGAAAACACGGTGGATCAAGGAATTTTCTCAGCTCTGGAGTCATGAGGAGTTTGCAGTGCCTTCCTATGGAGTTTTAATGCTCTTTTCCCCATAACAGGGAAAACATGGCTGGAAGACTTGGATCTCCTCACTCTGCTGATCCACGCCCAAGCCCTCATTCCCAGTGTTTTTTCCAGCTGACTTTGGATGGAAAACCCTTTGGAAGACTGCCTGGGGTGGACGTTCCTGCTTGGATTGTGGGGTGATCTGTGTCACCCCCTCTGCTGTGGGCCAATCCAGGGGGGCTCTCCCTCCAATCCATATTTCCAGCTTGGAGCCAGGAAGGTTGGGCTAGATCTTTGAAGGTCCTTTCCAACCCAAACCATTCCATGCTTCCATGTTTGTGCCTGCTATCAGCACTTCCTCTGGAGCAGCAGGGACTCGGCGAGGGCAGCGGCGCGGGGTCCCAGGGAATCAAAGCCCACATTGTGGGAATGAGCAGCAGATGCTTGGAAAGAATTTCCCGGTGTTTGGCCGGGGCTGCTGCAGGCACAGCACCCTGGAAAGGGCTTTGTGTGTCCCCTGCTGAATCCCTGCAGCTTCCAGGGCTGGCAGAGCCCCTGGGAAGCACCTGGAACTGAGGGGATCTCCATAGGGACCGTCCCTGTGTGGTGGGCTGATGGAATGTTCCCACTCAGCAGCAGGAGCTGGGATGTTTTCTATACAAATACCAAAATATAGGGTTTGGGCTCGGGTGGTTTTTTCCTCTGCCATGTCCCTGCTCTGCTGACGCCAGCTCGTGTGGTTTAATCCCTGGTGCTCTGGGATCAGTCCGGGCTGCAGGAGGAGGAGGAAATGCAGTGACTGGCGTGGGGATGAACAGCCCCAGGATGTCAGAGAGTGACAGGACCAGAGGGAATGGTTTCAAACTGGCAGAGGGCAGGGTTAGTGGGGATATCGGGAAGGAATTTTTGGCTGTGAGGGAGGAGAGGCCCTGGCACAGGCTGCCCAGAGGAGCTCGGGCTGCCCCATCTTTGGAAGTTTTCCATGTTGGACAGGACTTGGAGCAACCTGGGATGGTGGAAGGTGTTCCTGCCCATGTGGGGGAGAGAATCCCAGGGATGGATTCTCCAGTAGCTCAGCAGTGGGTGCTGCCCGTGGCTGGAATTTCGAGCTGGCTCAGGAAGAAGCTCTGGTGCCCTCGTGGGAGTTGAGGAGCCTGTGGGTGGGAGCAGGACACGGAGGGTGCTGCGGGAGCCCCGGGACACGGCTGCTTTGCCGGGAACGTGGCCCCTCCCCAGCCCAGCCCTCACAAGCCACATCCCGACGGTGCCCGGGAGCTGCCGGCACCCGGCCGGGCCAGGATGTGCCAGACTCCTTCAGCCCTGATCCGTGAGCACCGGGATCTACAGTGAGCCATGAAACCACCTGGCCACGGCTGGGCACAGCCTCAGAGCATGGATACCATGGAGAGGGGCCAGGCATGGCCATGGTGCAGAGCTGTGCTGCAGGGATGCACTGCATGGGTGCCATAGTGCTCCAGCTCAATGCATGGGTGCTACAATGCATGTGTGCAATGCAGGGATACCATGAGGTTCCTGCATAATTTATGGATGCTGTTGTGCAGTGCTGCAATGCACAGGTGTGCTGCATGGATGCCATAGTGTTCCAACTCAATGCATGGAGGCAAAGTGTAGGTGCAATGCATGGTTGCAATGTGTGGTTGCACGTCTGTGCTGCGCATGGCATAGGTGCCATGATGTTCCAGCTCAATGCATGGGTGCCACAATGCAGTGCTGCAATGCACAGATGAAATGCAATGTGCCATGCATTGTGCCATGATGTTCCAGCCCGAGGCACGGATGCCACAATGCATAGGTGCGATGTGCAGCCAGTTTGCTGCACAGATGCAATGCATGGATGCCATGAGGTGCCAACACAATTTATGGATGCCACAATGCACTGATGCCATGTACTGATGCCATGATGCACTGCTGCAATGCACAGATGCACTGCATGGATGCCATAGTGCTCCAGCCGAATGCATGAACGCCACAATGCATGGGTGCAATGCATGGCCAGGCTGCACATCTGTGCTGCATGGATGCAATGCATGGATGCCATGAAGATCCAGCACAACTGATGGGTGCCACAATGCAGTGCTGCGATGCACGGGTGCGGTGCATTGGTGCCATGATGTTCCAGCTCAATGCGTGGATGCCACATGCATGAATGCAATGTGTAGGTGCAATGCATGGCCAGGTTGCACGTCTGTGCTGCATGGATGCAATGCATAGGTGCCAGCTCAATGCATGGATGCCACAATGCATGGGTGTAGTGGAGGGCCATGATCCACACAGATGCAGTGCAGAGAATCTGTGATGTGCCACCACAATGCGTGGATGCAACGTGCAGGCGCAAAAAGGCATGGCCAGGATGCAGGCATGCAATGCATGGGTGCAATGTGCAGGTGCAATGCATGACCAGGGTTCAGGCATGCAATGCATGGGTGCAATACATGGCCACAATGCAGCATCCCAAGGCAGGAATGCAATGCATGGATGCAATGCACGTTTGCAGTCCGGAATCCACGATGCAGGGGCACAGCCTCTGTGCTGCAGTCCCAGAGTGCCCTGGCCATGGGAAAGCATCACCTCCAGATTTCCCAACTTCTGCAAAACCCCAGGAACCACCAACAAAAGTCACCTCAGGGCACTTTTCCCCCCAGTGCTGCTGCAGGAATTCCAGGCTTTCGGAAGCCAAAGGCGCTTTCGTTTAGACCAAAGCAAATATTTGGTGACAAGGGAGACACTCTGCTGTCTGCCAGCGTAAATCTGGGCTAGGAAAGGGCTGAACTAGGTCAGAGTTTAAAGTCCTTCCTCGTGGTGTCACATGGGAATTCGTGTCCTCAGGGATGGTGGGGTAAAAAATGCTTTGGGAATATTCACCCTTGGAAATGAGAATTTCCTGGGGTCAGTGTTAGGGTGGATTTGTTGGCTCTGAATGTCAATCCCAGTCTGTAAATCCCTGCTGGTGCTTGGATTGTTTTATTTCACCCCAGTGAAGAGTCAGAACTGGGGGGAAGGATGTTGGAAGGGATGTGGGGATCCTCTTAGGACACCCCACAGCATTTCCTTGCCTTTCCATGGCTGGCAGAGAAACCTCCTGTTTCCAGCACCGCTCCTCGCTGCCCCAACCGGGCTATTCCCAGTGGATAAACTTCTATTTATTTTAATTATGCTAGAAAAGCCTTTCCTGAGGTTTTCATGAGCCCGAGCCAGGAGAATCAAACTGCTGGCTCAGGTTTTTGGGGCTGGGCCTAAAACCATGGGTTTGGCTGTGGTGGGGTGGCTGTGGTGGGGTGAGGTGTGCTTGGGGTTTTTGGGGGTGTCTTGGTTTGGAAAGCCAGGTGTCTGCTAAGGAAGGCAGGAGCCTCCCTGAAATGGAGAATGTGAACCCTCCCCACCCCTCCTGATTGCTATAAATTTTAAATTAAGGGGCTCTCAGGCAAAAAATATGGGAGCAGGAAATAACAGTTCTTTATTAGGGAAGAAAATAGAAGGATAAAATAAACAATGCAGTAAACTAAACCAACACTGACAGAGTCAGAACCCAACCTGACACCCTGTGGGTCAGGGTGCTGGCAGCAGTCCCATTGGAATTGTGGCTCAGCCCTCCTGCAGTGTCAGGGGTGGTTCTGCTGGAGCAGGGATCCTGGAGAAGGGTGCAGTCTCTGCCTCTGAAGATCCAGGGGAAGAGGCAGCTGCTGTTCCTCTGGGAAATCCAGTGGAGAAGCCGTGCTGGTGTTCCAGAATCCCCAGATTATATCCGGGTAGGAATGCTTGGCTCCTCCCTCTGGGCTCACATCTGCCAATGGGATGCTGTAGTTCTTATCAGCCATGCAGGGACATTCAATGGCTGTTATCAGCAGTGTCCCCTCCCACTGTGGAAGAGATAAGGAACACTGCCCACTTGACAAAAGCCAGCTGCCACACAGATGGTGATAGAACACATCTTGCCTTGCAGTCTGGAGCAGGGGGACACCCCAGCCGCGAGTCCACACTGTGTGGGACGTGCTGGTGGGTGGGAGGGCTGGGGGATGCAGTTGGGGAGCTGAGGGTGCTCTGCCCAGGGCTCATCCCCCCTTTTCCCCCAGGGATGGCACCCACAGAGCCCGAGGCCACCCCGGCCCGCCGGTGAGGTGCCCCCAGCAGCCCCCCCGAGCCCCCTGGCCAGAGCACCATGAACAAGCTGCCCTTCCACAACAACAGAGTCATGCAGGACCGGCGCAGCGTGTGCATCTTCCTCCCCAACGACGACTCCCTCAACATCATCATCAACGTAAGGAACCTCCTCCTCCCCAGCCTGACACCTCCCTCACCCCCACGGTTCTGTTTGCAGCCTGCCTGGCCTTGCTCTGCTGGGGAAGTGCACGTGGGTTATTCCCCTGGGGGTTGCAGTGGTGTTTTAGGCTCTCCTGAGTCTCCTTGGTCGATGTGGTGCTGGGTTTGGGGAGGGTGACCTGCTGCTTGGCATCCCACAGCGTGCCACAAGCCCCATCACTCCACCAATCCCTTCTGGATGGCTCCTCAGCCTCCTCTAGCCCAGAGAATAAAGGAGGGACTTTGGCTCTGATTGGGATGAGCATTGAATATGAAATTCCCCTGCTTTTTGTTTTTATTTTTTTGTTAATTCACCCCCACCAGATGGTGAAAATGTTGGAATTTCTTTTCAGGACTTAAAGGGAGCTTATAAAAAAAGATGGAAAGAGGTGGATAATAATACCCACCTCTAATCTAAAACCATCCCCCTTACCCTTATAGGGGATAAGGGGAATGGTTTTAAACTTAAAGAGGAAAGATTTAGATTAGATAATAGTAATAAATCCTTGCCTAGGAGGATGAGGAAGCCCTGGCACAGGTTTCCCAGAGAAGCTGTGGCTGCCCCTGGATCCCTGAATTTGTCCAAAGCCAGGTTGGGTGGGCTTGGAGCAACCTGGGATGGTGGAAGGCGTCTGTGGGGTGGAACATGACTGTGAATGTTGTGATTTCTGCCCCCAAAACATCTCCCCAGTGCTGGGTTCCTCCACCACCCGCTGCTCTCGAGCTGCCCCATGGTCCTCTGAGCATCCCAGCCCTGGCTGAGCTCTGGTCCAGGTTTTGGGGCCACAGCTGAGCCCCACAGCCCATCCTGTCACCCCCATCCTGCTTGGGGTCCTGCTGAGGGGTTTGGTGGGCACAGATGCATCCAGGGCTCATTTAAGGGGTTTTTTGAACAGGTGAAGATTTTATGCCAAGAGTTACTGGTGCAGGTGTGTGACCTCCTGAGGCTGAAGGATTGTCACCTCTTCGGGCTCAGCGTCATCCAGAGTAAGTCAGGGTGAAAAATTAACACTTTTGGTGATGAGGAGCTCACAATTCCTCATCCCCCATCATTAATGGGTCACGGTGGGAGGCAGGGGACACATGGGGATGCTGATGCCACCTCTGTCCCTCGCAGACAATGAGCATGTGTACATGGACCTGGCCCAGAAGCTCTACAAGTACTGCCCCAAGGAGTGGAAGAAGGAGGCCAGCAAGGTCAGCGGTGAGGTCTTGCATGGAGAGCTGAGGCCACCTCTGTCCCCATCACAGGTCACTCCCAGGACCCGGGAATGCTGCCAAGGGGTGGGGGGGTGCTTGGTCACTGTGGGGCTGGGGGTGGATGTGCAAAACCACAACCCTGGGGTGTCACTCTGAGTGCCACCGTGTGCCCCAGCTGAGGTGTGTCCTCCATGCTCTGTCTCTGGAGCTCTGGGGTTTTTTTCTCTGATTTTTCTTTTCCTCCCTTATCCTTCAGCAGGATTTTTGCGGTCCCTTCTTTCAAATTCTAAAATCAATTTAGTTTTTTTTTTCTCCCCAAAGCACCTTTTCATTCTTTCAGTGCTCAGGGGGTGGTGTCCAGGCTTGAGTGCTGGTGGATGATGGTCTGGGAGAGGGAGAGCAGCAGTGAGGTGTTGCAGAACTGCTGGGCTTGTCACACCCAGCCTTTTAAAATCCAAATCCCCTTCATTTCCAGCATTTTATGTGGAAAAATGGGTGCCAAACTCAAAACTGAATAACAAAAGCGCCATCAGTGCCGTGGGGGGCAAGGGGTGGCTGTGACAGACACGACCCCAGAGAGATGAGGTGAGGGGCTGGGGTGTGATGCTGGCATCCCCAGGGGATTCCTGAAAACCTCCTCCATTCCAGGGCATCGACCAGTTTGGCCCCCCCATGATCATCCACTTCCGAGTGCAGTACTACGTGGAGAACGGGCGGCTCATCAGGTACGGGGTGGCCCCTGCCCGGGCACCTCTTGGGGGGCTGGGCACTTCCTGGGGTGTTTGTGCCCCTCCTGGGATGGTTGTGCACCTCCTGGCATGGCTGGGATCCTCCTGGCATGGCTGGGCACCTCTGGGGTGGCTGGCACCTCCTGGGGTGGCTGTGCCCCTCCTGGCATGGCTGGGCACCTCCTGGAGTGGCTGTGCCCTTCCTGGAGTGGCTGGGCAACTTCTGGGGTGGCTGGGATCCTCCTGGGGTGGCTGTGCCCATCCTGGGGTGGTTGTGCCCCTCCTGGGGTGGCTGGGCACCTCCTGGCATGGCTGGGCACCTCCTGGCGTGCTCTGGGCTGCTGAGCACACCCCAAAAGCTGGGGCTGTTTATGGCTGAGTGGTTTCTCACAGGGCCAGATGGGGACACCTCCCCCAGACAAAGCCTTTTGGGGGGTTTTATTTGGGATTATTGTATTTGGGTTGCCCCCAGACAAAGGAAGGAATGATGAATCTGACTCCATGTTCTCAGAAGGCTCATTTATTATTTTATTATACTATATTATATTAAAGAATACTAAACTAAAACTACACTAAAGAATGCAGGAGGGATACTTACAGAAGGCTCAAAAGATAATAATGAAAACTTGTGACTCTTTAGAAAGAGTCCCAACACAGCTTGGCCCTGATTGGCCAATGAGTGAAAACAACTCGCACAAAAAATCCAATCAAACAATCACCTGTGGGTAAACAATCTCCAAACACATTCCAAAGGAGCAAAACACAGGAGAAGCAAATGAGATCATTATTGTTTTCCTTTTTCTCTGAGGTTTCTCAGCTTCCCAGAAGAAAAATCCTGGGCAAAGGGATTTTTCCAGAAAATGTGACTGCCACAGGGGATGGATGATGTGTTTAGGGGTTTAGCACAGCCTGATTTCAGCTTACCCACAGCTGGGTGGGAGCTGCAGCTCCTGCTTTGGGGCTAAAGTGATGTCCTGAGGGCTTTGGGGATGCAGTGGGACCCGCACAGGCTTTTTGAGGGGGTTCCTCCACCTGGCTGGTGAAGCAGCTGCGCGTTTGCAGAATTTTAACAAATTTTAACATATAGGGAAGAGGGAACAAAACCCTTTGGTGAGCCCTCCCTGAGGGCTTCCCAGTGGGTGTCCCCTGGCTGCTGACACCTCCCTGTGTCCCCCGTGTTTTGCAGAGGCAAACAAACTCCACAACTTTGTGAAAGTTGTAAAGCTGGTGTGTTTATTACAGCACTGGACACATGTGGAGATTCCTCTCCTTAAAAGACATGGGCACCTCTGGGAACTCCAGATCCTTTTTTATCTACCTCTCAAATCCATATGCATGCAATTTCACAATAGGTTTATACATATTAATTTTTACTGATTTTGCATGACATTTGCCGCTAATTCTTTATCAGAAAGAATTCCTGGGTCAGGTTGACTTGCTTTCATAGCAGTCTTTTTGGGTTTTTTTTTGTATGCCCCCCCCTTATCTCTGTCCTTTGGCTGAAGCAGTTTCTCTGAGCATCGGTTTTTTATGAGAACGGGTAGTCAGACTAAACAGCTACGTTTTCAAACTACAGACTCAACTCAAAGATGTACATTTCACCTAAATCAAAATAGATTTCTGTGACGGTGCTCACAGGGGTCTTAGGATGAGGGAAGAGATGAGGATCTGACTCCATGTTTCAGAAGGCTGATTTATTATTTTATGATATATATTATATTAAAACTATACTAAAAGAATAGAAGGAAGGATTTCATCAGAAGGTTAGCAAAGAATAGAAGAAGAAAGAATGATAACAAAGGCTTGTGGCTCGGCTCTCTGTCCGAGGCAGCTGGGTTGTGATTGGCCACTAACTAGAAACAACTAACATGGGCTAATCAAAGATCTACTTGTTGCATTCCACAGCAGCAGATAACCATTGTTTACATTTTGTTCTTGAGGCCTCTCAGCTTTTTAGGAGGAAAAATCTTAAGGAAAGGGTTTTTCATAAAAGATGTCTGTGACAGATTTCTACTCTGGAAAATTTCCCCTCTGTGTCCCCTGTCCCTCCCCAGTGACAGGACAGCTCGGTACTACTACTACTGGCACCTGAGGAAGCAGGTGCTGCACTCCCAGTGTGTGCTGAGGGAAGAGGCTTATTTCCTGCTCACTGCCTTCGCCCTGCAAGCTGACCTGGGGGACTTCAAGAGGAACAAGCACTACGGGAAATACTTCGAGCCCGAGGCCTATTTCCCTGCCTGGGTAAGAAATCCTGCTCTGCTCCCTTCTCTGGCTGCATCCTGGGTTAGTCCTGGTTGTAAATAACCTGGGACAGTGTGGTGCTTGTGAGGGTTCCCAGGACAAGGTGAGAGATGAGGCTCCAAGTTCTCAGAAGGCTGATATTATTATTATATTATATTATATTATATTATATTATATTATATTATATTATATTATATTATATTATATTATATTATTATATTATATTATATTATATTATATTATATTATATTATATTATATTATATTATATTATATTATATTATATTATAATTTTACATTATATTATCATATTACATTATATCATATCATATTATGTCATATCATATATATCATATTATATCACATTATAGTATATTACATTATGTTACATTGCATTATAGTATATTATTATAGTATATATTATAATATAGTATATACTAAAACTATACTAAAGAAAGAGAAGGGGTACATCAGAAGGCTAGAAAAGAATGATAATGAAAGCTCGTGATTGACTCCTCAGAGTCCAACACAGCTGATGGTGATTGGTCATTAATTAAAAACAATTCACATGGAACCAATCAAAGATGCACATGTAGGTAAATGATCTCCAAACCATATATTTTCATATATAATTATTGTTTTCATTCTTTTCTGAGCCCTCTCAAGCTTCCCAGGAGAAGAAATCCTGGTGAAGGGATTTTTCAGAGAATACCGTGATGACAGGACAGCTGTGGGGGTGGGAATAGCTGCAGGTTGGGGCTGCTGGGGAATTCCCTGTGAGCTGCAGGGTTGCTCCTGAGGGATTCTCTGCAGTCATTGCCCCACCAGCATCAAGTGCAGCCCTTTGGGAGCTGGTGGCACAGAATCCCAGAGTGGTTTGGGTTGGAAGGAACATTAAAGCTCATCCAGTGCTACCCCTGCCATGGGCAGGGACACCTCCCACCATCCCAGGCTGCTCCAAGCCCTGTCCAGCCTGGCCTTGGGCACTGCCAGGGATCCAGGGGCAGCCACAGCTGCTCTGGGCACCCTGTGCCAGGGCACAACAGTTCCTAATTCCCAATCTCCCATCTATCCCTGCCCTCTGGCAGTGGGAGCCATTCCCTGGCTCCTGTCCCTCCATCCCTTGTCCCCAGTCCCTCTCCAGCTCTCCTGGAGCCCCTTCAGGTGCTCAAAGCTCTCCCTGGTGCCTTTTCTTCTCCTTCCCAACCTCTTTCCTTGGATTTGTCCCAAAATCTGCCCGTTTCTCCTTTTTTTCTCACATCACTGCGGCATGGTGGCCCTGGGCCCGTGTCCCCAGCCACACAGGGAGCCTTTGTGTGCCCCAGCACAGGTGTCACCATGGAATGGCCACATGGAGCACAATTCCCAGCAGGAAATCCTGCTGGCAAGAAGTCACTGGCTGCTGTAATGATTTCATTTTTGCTTGGAGGTCTCTAGAACAAAGCTCCAATTTGCCCTTTTCCCTTGAAACCACCACTCCCAGGGGCCAGCACGGGGCAGCTGGATGAGCCTCTCTCCCCCTTCCAAACAGGTGGTTGCCAAGAGGGGCAAGGATTACATCCTGAAGCACGTCCCCAACATGCACAAGGACCAGTTTGCCCTGACAGCCTCAGAGGCCCATCTCAAGTACATCAAGGAGGCCGTCAGGCTGGACGACGTGGCCGTGCACTACTACAGGTTGTACAAGGTGAGCCCTGGCCCTGTGGCTGCTGGGGTCAGAATTTTGGGAATGCCCTCCCTGAGAAATAAATGCTGGTTTTTTCTCTCCTGGGAATAAAGCAGTTTGTTTGCTGGGAGAGCATGGGGTGTTTTAATTAAATCTCAGAATGGTTTGGGTTGGGAGGGAGCTTAAAGCTCATCCAGTGCCACCCCTGCCATGGGCAGGGACACCTCCCACTGTCCCAGGGTGCTCCAACCCTGCCTTGGGCACTTCCAGGGATCCAGGGACAGTCACAGCTTCTCTGGGCACCCTGCGCCAGGGCCTCGCCACCTTCACAGGGATAATTTCTTCCTCACATCTAATCTAAATCTCTTTTAGTTCAAAAGCATTCCCCCTTATCCTGTCACTCTCTGCCTGTGTCCAAAGTCACTCTCCATTTTTAATTTGGCACATTAATCAGGGAATGGTGATTGGGGTGATTGTGGGAGGATCTCGGGGCTGAGGTGGGGTGGATTTATCCACTTCATGCTGCAGATTGTGTATTTAAAAGCATTTTTCCCCCTTAGGACAAAAGGGAAGTGGAGTCCTCCCTGACTCTGGGGCTGACAACGCGAGGCATCCAGATTTTCCAGGTAGGTGATGAAGGTGATGACTCAGCCCAGCTCCATGCCCCTGCCAGAATCCTCAGCCACAGCTCCCTCTCCTCTATTTGCAGAACCTGGATGAGGAAAAGCAGCTGCTCTATGACTTCCCTTGGACAAATGTGGGGAAACTGGTGTTTGTGGTGAGTGCCACCATCTCCACCTGGAGCACTGCTTCCAGCTCCAGGGTCCTCAGCACAGGGAGGACATGGAGCTCTTGGAGCAGGTCCACAGAAGGCCGGAGATGCTCCATGGGCTGGAGCACCATTTCCTATGGAGCCAGGCTGGGAGAGCTGGGGGTGCTCACCTGGAGAGGAGAAGCTCCAGGGAGAGCTCAGAGCCCCTGGCAGGGCCTGAAGGGGCTCCAGGAGAGCTGGAGAGGGACTGGGAACAAGGGATGGAGGGACAGGAGCCAGGGAATGGCTCCCAGTGCCAGAGGGCAGGGATGGATGGGAGATTGGGAACTGGGAATTGTTCCCTGTGAGGGTGGGGAGGCCCTGGGTGTTCGCCAGGCTGGATGGGGCTTGGAGCAGCGTGGGATAGTGGAAGGTGGAAGGAGGTTGATCTAGGTGTTCTTTAATGTCCCTTCCACCCCAAACCCCTCAGTGATTCCACCATCCCCAGGGAGGGTGTGGATGTGGGTGTGGGTGTGGGCATGGGACGCTTTTGCACCAACCCACAGCAGGTGACAACAACCCATGGGGTTAACAAGAGCTGTAGTGTGACCGTGTTCACAGGGGTTTTCGGATTGGGGAAGAGACGAGGATGTGACTCCGTGTTTCAGAAAGCTGATTTATTATTTTATTATATATATTACATTAAAACTATACTAAAAGAATAGAAGAAAAGGTTTCATCAGAAGGCTAGCTGAGAATAGAATAGCAAAGAATGATAACAAAGATTTGTGGCTTGGCTCTTTGTCCGAGCCAGCTGGGCTGTGATTGGCCATTAATTACAAACCAACATGGGGCAATCACAGATGCTCCTGTTGCATTCCACAGCAGCAGATAACCATTGTTTACATTTTGTTCCTGAGGCTTCTCAGCTTCTCAGGAGGAAAAAATCCTAAGGAAAGGATTTTTCATAAAAGATGTCTGTGACACTGCAGCGGGGCTGGGTGAGAACTGGAGCCTTCTCCTCCCTGGGGCTGACCCCTCCCTTGTCCCATGCAGGGCAAGAAGTTTGAGATCCTGCCGGACGGGCTGCCCTCGGCGCGGAAGCTCATCTACTACACGGGCTGCCCGCTGCGCTCGCGCCACCTCCTGCAGCTGCTCAGCAGCAGCCACCGGCTCTACATGAACCTGCAGCCCGTGCTGCGCCAGGTGCGCCGGCTGGAGGAGAACGAGGGTAGGTGCTCCAGGCCCCAGCCCTGCCGGGACAGGCTCCCACGGGCTGTTTGCACCTGTAAGAGCTCCTGGTTCTCTGCGCAGGGATGGGCGTCAGCCCTGCTGCCGTCGCCGGTGTCGCGGTTCTGCCTCAGCGCAGCTTTGCCAGTGTCCCTCGTCTCTGTGAAAGCACAAGGTGTTCTTCTTTCCTCTTCTCATCTTCTCTTTCTCTTCCTCATCTTTCTCTTTCCCCTCTTCCTTCTTTTCTCATTTGTTTTTCTTGTCCTGCTCTTCTTCATCCTCCTCATCTGCCTCACCTTATTCCTCTTTCTCCTTCTTTTCATGTGTCCCTTTCCCAGTGTCCCTCATCCCTGTGAAAGCAAAAGGTCTTTTTCCTCTTCTTTCCTCTCCTCATCTTCTCTCCCTCATCTTTCTCTTTCCCCTCTTCCTTCTTTTCTTATTTGTTCTTCTCGTCCTACTCTTCTTCATCCTCCTCTTCTGCCTCAATTTCTTCCTCTTTCTCATCTTTTTTGTGTGTTCCTTTCTCCATGTCCCTCATCCTTGTGAAAGCATAAGGTCTTCTTCCTCTTCTTTCCTCTCCTCATCTTCTTTTTCTCTTCCTCATCTTCCTCTTTCCCCTCTTCCTCCTTTTATTGTTTGTCCTTCTTGTCGTACTCTTCTTCATCTTCCTTATCTGCCTCAACTTCTTCCTCTTTCTCATCCTTTTTGTGTCCCTTTCCCAGTGTCCCTGTGAAAGCATAAGGTGTTCTTCTTTCCTCTTCTCATCTTCTCTTTTTCTTCCTCATCTTCCTCTTCCCCCTCTTCCTCCTTTTATTGTTTGTCCTTCTTGTCATACTCTTCTTCATTCTCCTCATCTGCCTCAATTTCTTCCTCTTTCTCATCCTTTTCGTCTTTTTCTTCCTTATCCTCTTCATAGTCTTTCTTGTTCTCATCTTTATCCTCTTTTTCTTTTGTTTTCCTCCTCATCTTTTTCTTCCATGTCCTCCTCATCTTCTTCCTCATTCTCATCTTCATCCTACTCTGCTCTTGCTTTCTTCCTCCTCTTCCTGTTTCTCTTCCTCCTCCTCTTCTTGCTCCTTTCTTGTCTTTCCCCTTCTCATCTTCCCTTCTCTTCCTTATTCTCCTCTTTCCTCTCCTCATCTTCCTCCTAATCTTCTTTGACCTTGTTTCATCATCTTCCTCCTCCTCCTCATCTTCTTCCACCTTGTTTCTTCTTCCTTCTCATCCTCATCTTCTTCCTTCTCATCCTCATCTTCTTCCCTCTCATCCTCATCTTCTTCCTCCTCATTTATTTTCTTCTTTTCCTGCTCCTCCTTATTATCTGTCTTCTTCTTTCTCTTCTTCCTCAACATCTCTTCCTCCTCCCCTTCTCCCTCCTCCTCCTCCTCTGTTGGAGGAGCAGCCCAGCACAGGAGCTTTGGAGCTCCTGCCCCACCTTCCCTAATGCCACTGGGACAGAGCCATCCCCAGCTGTGCCAGGGCTCGGGTGACAATTCCTCTGTGTGCCAGGACATCCGTGCCCCTCCAGAGGATCCAGTTTGCCCTGGAGGTCGTGGGAATCACTCTGATTCCGTTCCCCCCTGTGGTGATGACTCCAGGAAGGGGTAATCAATGCCACTCACTCGAGGTCACCAAACGTGGAATTTTTCTTCACTCGGGGTCACCAAATGTGGGAATGCTCCTCACTTGGGTTCACCAAATGTGGTGGAGTTCGCAGGGGTCCCAGGACGAGGGAAGAGATGAGAATCTTGACTCCATGTTTCAGAAGGCTGATTTATTATTTTATTATATATATTATAAGAAAATTATAAACTATACGAAAAGTATTCTTTTAGTATAGTTTTAGTATATCATTTTCTTTTTGGCTTTCATCAGAAGACTAGCAAGGAAAGAAGAGGAATGGAAAATTCCACAATAAAATCTTGTGACTGACCAGAGAGTCTGAGATAGCTGGACTGATTGGCCATTAATTAAAAACAACCACATGAGACCAATCAAAGATGCACCTGCTGCTTTCCACAGCAGCAGATAATTATTGCTTTTCTTTTCCTTTAGGGTTAGGGTTAGGGTTAGGGTTACAGTTAGGGTTAGGGTTTAGGGTTAGGGTGAGAGAGAGAGTTTGAGACAGCTGGACTGTGATTGGCCATTAATTAAAAACAACCACATGAGACCAATCAACGACGCACCTGCTGCTTTCCACAGCAGCAGGCAATCATTGTTTTCCTTTTCCTCTGAGGCTTCTCAGGAGAACAATCCTAACGAAAGGATTTTTTCATGAAACATGTCTGTGCAATGTTTTATTTCCTGCAGAGAAGAAGCAGTACCGGGAATCCTACATCAGCGACACGCTGGACCTGGACATGGAGCAGCTGGAGAAGCGCTCGCGCGCCAGCGGCAGCAGCGCCGGCAGCGCCCGGCACAAGCGGCTGTCCCGGCACTCCACGGCCTCCCACAGCAGCTCCCACACCTCCGGCATCGAGGCTGACCCCAAGGCCAGGGAAATGGGCCCGGAGGACGCCTTCTCTGGAGCCGGCACCCACCGCAAGCTGAAGACCTGCAGCTCCATGACCAGCCACGGCAGCTCGCACACCTCGGGCGTGGAGAGCGGCGGGAAGGAGCGGCTGGAGGAGGATTCCCAGGATGATGGTGAGGCGCTGCCTTGGGTTGTTATTGTAAATCAAAGGTGACTCCGACAAAGGGGAGAGAGTGGTGCATCTCACTTGTCTTGGTTTGGAAAGACAGGAGCCTGCTAAGGAAGGCAGGAGCCTCCCCTGAAATGGAGAATGTAAACCCTCCCCACCCCTCCCAATTGCTATAAATTTTAAATTAAGAGGCTCTCAGGCAAAAATATGGGAGCAGGAAATAACAGTTCTTTAATAGGGAAAGGAAAAAAATAAAAGGATAAAATAACCAATGCAGTACACTGGAACAACACTGACAGAGTCAGAACCCAACCTGACACCCTGTGGGTCAGGGTGCTGGCAGCAGTCCCATTGGAATTGTGGCTCAGCCCTCCTGCAGTGTCAGGGGTGGTTCTGTTGGAGTGAGAGGGTCTTGTAGAGAAGGATGTATTCTTCCTCTGAAGATCCCGTGAAGAAGAAGACAGCTGCTGTTCCTCTGGGGAATCCTATGGAGAAAGCCGTGCTGGTGTCTCAAAAACCTCTGGATTATATCTGGGTAGGAATGCTTGGCTCCTCCCTCTGGGCGGAGCATCTCACAATGGGATGTTATAGTTCTTATCAGCCATGCAGTGACATTCAATAGCTGTTATCAGCAGATGTCCCCTCCTGAGGGAGATGTGAATGTGGTCACTCAAAGCAAACTGCCCACTTGACAAAGGTAATCTGCCATACAGATGGTAATTGAAAACTTCTTGCATTGCAATCTTCAACAGACTCCATCACCAGAAGGCCAATTAATTACTTTATTATTACTATGTTTTTTATTATTACAATTTACTATTACTATTTATTACTATGTTTTTATTATTACTATTATTACTTCACATCAAATCACCACTTCGGGTTTGAAGCAGCCGCCTGATACTGACACTTCGTAGACGTTGTATGATTATTCCTCTACATTTCTATCTACTGATGAGGATCTTACTCTTCTAGTATATTAATGACAATCAACTTCCAGTCCTTAGAATGTGGTTTAAATCCAGAGAAGATTAATAAACGTAATCTTATTCATATTAGCCCTATCACTGACCCTAAGCGTTGAACCTAAACTGAATCTGCCATGCACTCACTCTTGCTCACAGCTGCTCACCCTGCACTCATCTCTGATTCTCTCGTGACTGTCCTGTGACAGTCCAGCACACACACACTTCTTGGCCCTGCTAGGCCAAGGGAACAAAACATCCTCACTTTGGGTAAACAATCTCCATATTGCATCCTACTTTAGCACAACACAGGCACAGCAAGTGAGATAAGAATTGTGTTTTCCTTCTTCTCTGCTTGTCTCACAGCTTCTCTCTGCAAATACCACAGGTTGTCCAGGCACTAGGGTGGTTGGAGGGTGTGTGGTGGTGTTCACAGGGGTCCCAGGTCCTGATTATTGTAGATTGTCAGATACTAAAGATTTTAATTTTTTAAACATTTCTTTAGGAGGGTAACAGCTCCTGATAGTTGTTATTTTAACAGCATCTTGCACAATTTATTCCTGCAAATGGCAGATTTGCTTTCTGCTATATGTTATTATTGAGGGAAGAGATGAGAATATTGACTCCATGTTTCAGAAGGCTGATTTATTATTTTATATCATATGAAAAGAAAATGCTATACTAAAACTATACTAAAAGAATAGAAGAATACAATTATATACTAAAACTATACTAAAAGAATAGAAGAAACTATACTGAAAGAACTCCTGCAAAACTCCATGTTTCAGAAGGCTGATTTATTATTTTATGATATATATCATATGAAAAGAAAATTATATACTAAAACTATACTTAAAAGAATAGAAGAAAGGATTTCATCAGAAAGAATGAAAAGAATGATAATAAAATCTTGTGGCTGCTCACAGCCTCAACACAAGTGGCTGTCATTGGTCATCAAGAAAAACAATTTCACATGCTGGGTAAACAATTCTCCAAATCACATTCCAAAGCAGCAAAACGGGGAAGCTGAAGCTCTCAGCTTCTCAGGAGAAAAGATCCTAAGGAAAGGATTTTCCATAAAATATGTGACAGAGGGTGCTCCGAAGGGGCACGGCTGACCTGTCCTGTCTGCTGGTGCCCTGCAGAGATTGAGATGCTGGTGGATGACCCCCGGGAGCTGGAGCAGGCTGGGGAGATGGAGGTGAGCCCCGACATGTGTGTCTACATCACCGAGGACATGCTGCTGTCCCGCAAGTTCAACGGGCACTCGGGTAAGGTGCTGGCTGCTTCTCTTCCCAATCCCCCAAGTGCCAGTCACGCCTTTGGGAGCTGGGATGGGGTGGTCCTTAAGGTCTCTCCCAAGCCTGGTCATTCTGTTTGTCCCGGTTTAGGGCAGATTTGGGAGAAAACCTCCCAAGGAGGCCCCTCCAGAAAGCAAACCCACACAGCCCCTCCTCACAATCAGTTTGGGAAGGATTCCTTGGAGAGGAGTGGAAAGAATCTGTTTATTTAACAGGCACAGCACCCCCAGCACACAAAACCTGTTTATTTAACAGGCACAGCACCCCCAGCACACAAAACCTGTTTATTTAACAGGCAAAGCACCCCCAGCACACAAAAGGAACAATACCAGGTGACACCACTCTGTCACCGCTCTGAAAAAGACGACAACTTCAGAAAGTCTCTCTGGGGGTGGTTGCTCTGTTATCGGTCCCTCATGTGCTGGGGCAGCTGCTGCAGCCACAAGGTGCAAACTCTTGGTGTTCCCAGTTCCCAGTCCGGAGCAGGTTTGAGTAGGTCCAAAAAAGGGAAAGGAAAAACAGTCCAGGGAAAATTTGGACTGCTTAGCTAAACTAACTAATGAGCAGAAGCAAAAAAGCAAGAGCAAAGTGAAAAGCCAAGCAAAAAGCAAAAGCAGCACCATGTACTGCCCTGTCTGTGTGTCCTGCCAGCTGTGGGGAGCGGCTGATAGCAAAACCAAAACAAACTTTTGCTCTTCAGAGCCAGTCTTGAAGGCACAGAGCATAATATCCAGCATAAACAGAACACACAAATGGGGATACAAGCATCAGAACGTCACCCTGGGACACTGTGGTTCTTTGGTGTTTGGCAGGGCAGAGTTAGCCCCAGGTGTCTGTTTGGGATGTGGGGAAAAACTGTTCACTCAATGGGTTGAAGGAGAGACGGGGTAAAGAAAAGAGAAACCTCTCTCAAGTTGTGCCAGGGTGGTTTGGATTGGATATTGAGGAAAATTTCTTCACAGAAAGGTTTGTCCAGGCCTGGCACAGCTGCCCAGGGCAATGGTGGATTCCCCATCCCTGGAGGGATTTAAAAGCCACATGGATGTGGCACTTGCGGACAGGGGACAGTGGTGGCACTGGGGGAACAGTTGGACTCCATGATCCTCTCTGGAGCTGTGCTTGCACCCAAAAAGTCACTTGCAGCTCTGAGCTGGGAGCTACTGGGAGGTCTTTGGGCATGCCAGGCTCCCTGGGGACAGCTTTGGATGCCAATTTGGGGCAAATTTGGGATGCTTTGTAGGCAACGCTGTTTGCAAGTGGAGCTGTTGGGCTGAAGCATTGCACTGAGGGAGCCTTGGCCCCCATGGACAGCAGGAGTGGATCCCAAGAGAGCTGAGCCACCCCGAAATAACCTTTGCACCCTCCTTTGTGCAGGACTCATTGTGAAGGAGATCAGCTCCTCCACCTCCAGCTCCTCAGAGACGGTGGTGAAGCTGCGGGGGCAGAGCACCGACTCCTTACCCCAGGTACACGGGGCTGGGGCTTTGGGATTCCCACCATTCCTGGAAAAAAGGAGGCTCAGGGGTGACCTCATTGCTCTCTACAACGCCCTGCAGGGAGGCTGCAGACAGGTGGGGTTGGTCTCTGACAGAACCAGAGGACACAGCCTCAAGCTACATCAGGGAAGGGATAGGTTGGATATTAGGAAGAAATTTTTCACTGAAAGAATAATAAAGTACTGGAATGCTCTTTCCAGGGAGGTGGTGGAATCACCATCTCTGGATGTGTTTAAAAAAGCCTGGACATGGCACTTGGTGCTAGAGTCTGGCTGAGGTGTGAGGGCACAGGTTGGACTCGATGATCTCAGAGGTCTCTTCCAACCTCATCATTCTGTGATTCTGTGATGAGTCTGTGATTCTGTGAATTCTGTGAGTCTGTGATTTCTGTGAATTCTGTGATTCTGTGGATTCTGTGATTCTGTGAATTCTGTGAATTCTGTGAGTCTGCGAGTCTGTGAATTCTGTGAATTCTGTGATTCTGTGATTCTGTGAATTCTGTGAATTCTGTGATTCTGTGAGTCTGTGAGTCTGTGAATTCTGTGAGCTCTGTGAGTCTGCGAATTCTGTGAATTCTGTGATTCTGTGAATTCTGTGAGCTCTGTGAATTCTGTGAATTCTGTGAGTCTGTGATTCTGTGAATTCTGTGATTCTGTGAATTCTATGATTCTGTGAGTCTGTGATTCTGTGATTCTGTGAGCTCTGTGAATTCTGTGATTCTGTGAGTCTGTGATTCTGTGATTCTGTGAGTCTGCGAGTCTGTGAATTGTGTGATTCAGTGAATTCTGTGAATTCTGTGAACCCCGGGGGCTCCCTGGCACATCCTGAGCCTCCTCTTGGCTTTTCCCAGACAACGTGCAGGAAACCCAAGACATCAACAGACAGGCACAGCCTGAGCCTGGATGACATCAGGCTCTACCAGAAGGACTTCCTGCAGCTGGCCAACCTGTGCCAGGACACAGCACAGAGCTTCACCTTCGGCTGCGCCCACGGCCTGGACCACGAGGGGCTCTACTGCAACGGCTGCCTGGCCCAGCAGTGCATCAACATCCAGGACACCTTCCCTGTGAAAAGAACCAGCAAATATTTCTCCTTGGATCTGACCCACGACGAGGTGCCCGAGTTCGTGGTGTGACCGTGGGGAGGCTCCGGCGCCGCCTCGCCCCAGCCCTGCCCTGCTCCCTGCAGACCGCGCTGGAGACCTCGGCCCTGCTGGAGAAGGGGCAGGATGGGGATCCCCCGGGGCACAGAGTGGATTCCAGAGGAGTTTGTGCCCAACACCAGCTCTCCTATTCCGACTGGCAGGGGCACAGCTCAGCTGGAGCTGGCAGGAGCCCGCCTGTGTTTCGTCGTGGCCTCTCTCCCCCCCTCCTTGCCCCCAGGTGACTCTGGGGTGGATGGAAAGTGCCAGACTGTCGTGTTCAAGCCAAGCCAAAGAAATGTAAATAACCCTAAAGGCCAGTATGGGAGGGGAGAATTAAGCAATAACCAGCCAGGGATCTCCGGGCATGGTGATGTTCCATGGAGGAAGGCATGGCCAGCAGCTCCTGGGGCAGAGCATGAGCCCAGTTTTTTCCAAAAACACGTGCTGGAGGTCAGGCCACAGCAGTCCCAGCCAGGTGGATGATGGCTGGAAGCTCTCAGAGCCATTTGCAACTTGTTTTTTATATTTTTCTCTTTTTTTCTTTTTTTTTTTTTTTTGAGAGCAAAAACCCCAAAACCCAAAAAAAAAAACCCACCCTTCCAAAAAAAAAAAAAAAGAAAGCAAAGCAGGATGGAAAAAAAATAAATCCCCTATAAGGATAATGCAATAATGCATTCCAGACATTGAATATCTAGAGAATACATATATAAATATATCAAGGTATGTATGTTTATATATGTCTGGATCTTATAGACCCATTTGCATTTTACTCCTGCTCTGAAACACTTTTTATACAAAAGATCTGCCTCTCTTCTTTCATGAACTCTATCAACAATCCGATTTTTTTTTCCTAAACACCAAGGTGAGAAAACAGACTTTCCTCTTGAGGAGAATGTGCATCCTTGCCTTGTCTGTGTAGCTCTTCCCACTGCATCTCCCTTCCCTTTTCCCAAGGCTTTTCATGCATCCTTAGGTGTCTGTTTTCATGCATCCTTACAGCTGGAATAATTCTGCCAGAGGATGATGGTGACGTGCTAGGAAAATCCAGGGGTGGTTTCTGAGTGTGTCCCAGGGAAGGCAGACAGCCCAGGTGGAATATTTGCTGATTGCAGAGTTAATTATCACAGCACAATGCCTTTGTAGTGGATATTTTTAATTAGAGTTTAGCCATTGACAGCCAAAGTTTTGCCATATTTTGATACACCACCTTTTTTTTTTTTTTAAACTGGAAGCTTTTCTTAAAAAAACAAACCAAAAAAAATTATAATTATTTTATAAATAAGCACAATCTTATTTTTATAAGAAATGTTGGGGGAGGGAGCTGAGAAATGGGAGCTGGTACCAAAAGAAATGGAGAGGAGCTATAGGCACAGTGCAAAATCAAATAAAAATCTCTTGGGATGTTGGGATATGGGAGAGCTGCTGTGGGACTGTGGCACTGTGCCCCCACCCCAGAGCTTGATCTGGCCCTGCCTGAGGGGTTTTATGGGCAAATAATGTCAAAATCCCATGTTGGCAGGGCAGGGTGGGTGTCCCTAAAGCATCCTTGTGTCCCTAAATCCCCCAGGGCAGCTGGGGGGTTGCTTTGGTTTGGGGGACACCCCAGCAAATACCCCACAAACCTCTCTTTGGGTGCTGGGGTGACGTTTGTGAGTCCCAGCTGGGTTTGCAGTGTGAGTTTCCATGCTGGCACAGGCAGGAAAATTCCCCAAATTCATCCCCAGCCTCTTTTTCCCTCCCCTCTGGGTGCTCCCCATGGGACCCTCACCCTGCAGAAACACAGAGAAAATGTGTAAAGAAATGTGTGAGGAATGCTCAACACTGCTGAGAAATGGGGTGGGGGCAGCCCCATCCCATCATCCTGCATCCAGAGCTGGGGTGGAACAATGGGGTTGGCATGGGATGGAGCTTGTCCCTACAAACAGCAGCAGTGCCAGGGAGCAGGGGGACACCGAGGTGTCACTTGAACAGGGGACACAGAGGTGCCACTTGAACAGGGGGACACAGAGGTGCCATTGGAGCAGGGGGACACAGAGGTGTCACTTGAACAGGGGACACAGAGGTGCCACTTGAACAGGGAGACACCAAGGTGTCATTGGAGCAGGGGGACACCGAGGTGTCACTTGAACAGGGGACACAGAGGTGTCACTTGAACAGGGGACACTGAGGTGCCATTGGAGCAGGGGGACACAGAGGTGTCACTTGAACAGGGGGACACAGAGGTGCCATTTATTCCCAGTTTTCCCACAGGTGGCCGTGCCCTGCTGCCCTTGGGGCTATTCCCCCTGCAATAAGGATCTGTCTGTCTGCACAAAATAATCCTTTCTGTGAAAGGATCTTCCCATCAGGGCTGATGGGAGAGCCCAGTGACTGTGTTGCAAAAGGAGCAGGAAAAAAAAAAAAAAAGAGGGGAAAAAAAAAAATAGAAAGAAAAAAAAAACTCCAGGAAAATCGAGCGAAAATCCCCAGAAATTCTTTTGTACCAATGAAGTTTGTTGTGTGCCTTTTGCAGAACGGCTGGAGGTGACAATAAAGTGACAGTTGTTTGCATCACTTTGACTCTTGGAGATGGAAATTGCTCCCAGGTTTAAGGGGGAGGTGGAGCAGGGCTGAATTTCAGGGTAACCTTGCATTTTCTGGGTTCTGTGCTCCCGTGATCCCAGCTCAGATTAAGGCAACTCCTGCCTCAGGCAGGGCAGTGGGTGGGCTGAGCCTTTCAGTCCTGATTTTTGGTGGGTTTTGGCGTTTTTGGTGGGTTTTGGTGGGTTTTGTGGGTTTTGGTGGATTTTTGGTGGTTTTGGTGGGTTTTGGTGATTTTTGGTGGTTCTTGGTGGGGTTTTGGTGGTTTTGGTGGTTTTTGGTGGGGGTTTTGGTGATTTTTGGTGGGTTTTGGTGGGGTTTTGGTGGTTTTGGTGGTTTTTGGTGGGTTTTGGTGAGTTTTGGTGATTTTTGGTGGTTTTTGTGCAAGTTTCAGCCACTTCCCAAGTTTAAGGGGGAGGTGGAGCAGGGCTGAATTTCAGGGTAACCTTGCATTTTCTGGGTTCTCTGCTCCGGTGATCCCAGCTCAGGTTAAGGCAACTCCTGCCTCAGGCAGGGCAGTGGGTGGGCTGAGCCTTTCAGTCCTGATTTTTGGTTGGTTTTGGCGGTTTTTGGCGGGTTTTGGTGGGTTTTGTAGAAGTTCTAGCCACTTCCAGCACTCTGGAGTTGGGAAGAGGCGCAGGGGGAGCTCCTTAAATAAGTGGAAGTTTGGAGTGTCCATAGTGAGGATTCTGGTGGGATGCTCAGGGGGGTTCCCAGCCTGCAGGAGCTGTGGGGTTGGTGGGTTTTGATGATTTTTGGTGGGTTTTGGTGGGTTTTTGTGGAAGTTCCAGCCAGTTCCAACGCTCTGGAGTTGGGAAGAGACGCACAGGGAGCTCCTGAAATAAGTGGGAGTTTGGAGTGTCCATAGTGGGGATCCTGGTGGGATGCTCAGGGGGGTCCCCAACCTTCAGGAGCTGTGGGGTTGATGGTTTTGGGTGGTTCTGTGGTTCTCCAGTGTCTGGTGGAAGCTTTGTGCTGCCTTTCCCCTCCACAGCAGCCAGGACCACCCTCCCATCTCCCACTGGTGCTAATTAAACTCAGAACATAATTGGCCGCTTCTTTTCCGTGTGGTTTTTGGGCCAGGTTTGCTGATCCTGGCACCTCCTTCCTCCAGCCAAGGAAAACTGTGGAAGGTGCCAACACCCACAACCTTCCCGTGTCCCCATTTCCAGTTTCTGGATCTCAGTGGATTTATCCTCTCACAGGGAGAGGGTGTGGAGTGCCAGGACCCAGGGAATGGCTTCCCACTGCCAGGGGCAGGGATGGATGGGATTTTGGGAAGGAACTCCTGGCTGTGAGGATGGGGAGTGGCTGGGATGGAATTCCCAGGGAAGCCGTGCCTGTCCCTGGATCCCTGGCAGTGTCCAGGGCCAGGTTGGAGCAGCCTGGGACAGTGGAAGGTGTCCCTGCCCATGGCAGGGGTGGAATGGGATGAACTTTAAGATCCCTTTGAACCCAAACCATTCTGGGTTTCCATGAAGAAGAAGAAGCAGAAGAAGAAGAAGAAGAAGCAGAAGAAGAAGAAGCAGAAGAAGAAGCAGAAGAAGCAGAAGCAGAAGAAGCAGAAGAAGCAGAAGAAGAAGCAGAAGAAGAAGAAGAAGAAGAAGAAGAAGAAGAAGAAGAAGAAAAGAAGAAGAAGAAGAAGAAGAAGAAGAAGAAGAAGATTGATGATGATGATGATGAAGAGCCTGTTTTCCATGGGGAAGCAGCATCAGTGCAGCCTCCAGAGTGGTTTTTCCCGGTGGCCCTGGATGCAGCCGCGTCCCATTTGGAGGTTGGGACCCCGGATCCTGCCTGCCTTGGCCATCCCAGCCCTGGGATGGAGATGTGGGGCTGTGCCCCCACTGCCCCTCCCCATCCCCACCCCCAGAGCACCCACTGCCTTTCCCACAGGCTCCAGAGAGAATTGGCTGTTCCCAGCACATTCCCTTTGTCCTCTATAAATATCCCGCTGACCATCGCCAGGTCCGGGGCCCTAATTGCTGATTTCTGCTAAAACCCGACATTTTTGGGGCAGGAGGGAGGAGCACGAGGGAATGAGCCGCTTCTGGGAGGGGGACTGCATTGTCTGCTGCTAAGTATAGCCTGCAGATTTCGTGCCTGGCCCATAAAACCCCGGAATTTTCCTCAAACCAGATGGGGAAGGGGCTGGAGGGGGTGAGGAAGGGAGGGAGCTCTGCCCTCCCCATGGGCCGTGCTCAGAAAAGGCTAAATGGGAACGAATTTAATAAATCCCCCTCCCTTTGATGCCCTGACCTCCATTCCTGCTTCATCTCAGCACGGGGGAGGTGCCCAGGGGAGGGAAAGGTCCCTGAGTTCCCATCCCTGCCCTTTTCCCCGGGATGCTCCCTGCTGCTCCAGCCCTCCTGCTGCTCCCATTCCATGGATTTAAACACTGACAAAAAACAAACAACAACAAAAAAACCCAACCACCCCCTGCCCTGGAGCCATCTCTTCTCCAGTGGCTGCGCTTCCAAATTTTGCAGCTCCCATCACAATCCCGGGCTGGATGGAGAAGTCGGAGATTTGGGATTTGTAGGGCGACCATGGGCAAAACAGCGATTTTAGGGAGCAAAATGCACAATATTTGGGACTGTTTTGGGGTGTTTTCGGCTGGTTTGGGATGGTTTGGGGCTGTTTTGGGATGTTTGGGGCTGTTTTGGGATGTTCTGGGCTGTTTTCAGCTGTTTTGGTCTGTTTTGGGGCTGTTTTGGAATGACTTGGGGCTGTTTTGGGCTGTTTTGGGCTGTTTTCAGCTGGTTTGGGATGTTTTGGGCTGGTTTGGGCTGGTTTGGGATGTTTTGGGCTGTTTGGGCTGTTTTTGGGCTGTTTTCAGTTGTTTTGGGATGTTTTGGGCAGTTTTGGGGCTGTTTGGGCTGTTTTCGGCTGGTTTGGGATGTCTTGGGCAGTTTTGGGGCTGTTTGGGGGCTGTTTTGGGCTGTTTTCGGCTGGTTTGGGATGTTTTGGGGCTGTTTCGGGCTGTTTTCAGCTGGTTTGGGCTGGTTTGGGCTGTTTTCAGCTGGTTCGAGATGTTTTGGGATGTTTTGGGGCTGTTAGGGGATGTTTCGGGCAGTTTTGGGGCTGCTTTGGGGCTGTTTTGGGGGTTGTGCCCCTCCCCAGTTCTGCTGTGCCCCCTGCCCGAGGGACACATGAACTTCCTTTCACAAAATCAAGGAATTCCAGCGGCATCCTTAATTCACGAATTCATTTTTTTTCCCCCCCTTTCCTTCCTGCTGCTGTTCAGCAGGGGTGGCTGTGCCCCAGTGGGTGCCTGGCACTGCATCCTCATTTTACCAGCCCCCTCAAAACGGGCAGGGCTGGATGTGCCCATCAGCGCCACCCCAGTGAGGCACCAGTGACCAAATGGTGACAGTACCAAAAATCTCCCCCCGCCTGCCCTTTTAGGGGCTTTTTTGGGGGATTTCTGGCACCCTGAAATCATCACTGGAGGCAGAGCTTGTAACGGGGCCCCTGGGCAGTGCTGGGGTCACTGGGGAGGGCTGGGGGGGCTCTGCCAGCTCCAGGGGGTGCCAGGGATGCAGGGACAGCTCTGGGTGGGTTTTTGGGATGTCAGGGTGATGTGCCAGGGCTGGGTGAGTTTTTGGGATGTCCCAGATATATGCTAGGACTGCAGGAAGGGCTCTGGGTGGGATTTTGGGATGTCCCAGGTGGGTGCCAGGGCTGCAGGGATGGCTCTGGGTGGGTTTTGGGATGTGGGGGTGATGTGCCAGGGCTGTAGGACCAGCTCTGAGTGAGTTTTTGGGATGTCCCAGGTGGGTGCAGGGACAGCTGTGGGCGGGTTTTTGGGATGTCCCAGGTTTTGTGTGGATTTTTGGGATGTCCCAGGTGGGTCCCAGGGCTGGGTGGGTTTTTGGGACGTCCCAGGACTGTAGGACCAGCTCTGGGTGGGATTTTGGGACGTCAGAGGGATGTGCCAAGGTTGCAGGGCGGGTTTTTGGGACGTCCCAGGAGGGTCCCAGAACTTCAGGGACAGCTCTGGGTGGGGTTTTGGGATGTCCCAGAACTGCAGGGATGGCTCTGGGTGGGATTTTGGGATGTCCCAGAACTGCAGGGATGGCTCTGGGTGGGTTTTTGGGATGTCCCAGAACTGCAGGGATGGCTCTGGGTGGGATTTTGGGATGTCCCGGGGGGTGCCAGGGCTGCAGGGTGGGTTTTTGGGATGTCCCAGGTGGGAGCAGGGACAGCTCTGGGTGGGTTTTGGGGATGTCAGGGTGATGTGCCAGGGCTGGGTGAGTTTTTGGGATGTCCCAGATGTATGCTAGGACTGCAGGAAGGGCTCTGGGTGGGATTTTGGGATGTCCCAGGTGGGTCCCAGGGCTGCAGGGATGGCTCTGGGTGGGATTTTGGGATGTCCCAGGTGGGTCCCAGGGCTGCAGGGACAGCTGTGGGTGGGATTTTGGGATGTCCCAGGCTCTGGGTGGGATTTTGGGATGTCCCAGGCGGGTGCAGGGACAGCTCTGGGATTTTTTGGCCCGTCGGGGTGATGTGGCAGCGCTGAGCTCCCTGGTTCAGGGCAGCGGAGGAAATCAGTCACGGACGGAAATCTGTCAGGGACGGAAATCTGTCACCGGGGGTTGCTGTGGAAACAGCCGGGGAAACCCGGGCGGCGACAGCGAGCGGAGAGCCCGGCCCGGGGAGGGGACACGGCCCGGGGAGGGGACACGGCCCGGGGAGGGGACACGGACACAGCCCCGGGTCCCCCTGCGGCCCCCGCTGTCACCCTTTGGGGATGCTCCCAAAATGAGCTGCATCCCTCGGTGCTGCTGCTGTGGGAGCTGGTTTGGGCTGGTTTGGGGCTGGTTTGGGATGTCTTGTGCTGATTTTTGCTGTTTTGGGCTGTTTTAGGATGTTTTGGGGGTGTTTTGGGAGGTTTTGGGGGTTGTGCCCCTCCCCAGTTTTTCTGTGTCTCTTGCCCGGGCAAGGGGAACAGCCGATAATCATTGTGCACTTCCAGAAAATCATGGAATTCCAGACTGGTTGGGTTGGAAGGGACCTTAAATCCAAAAAATCATTGTGCACTTTTATAAAATCGTGGAATTCCAGACTGGTGTGAGTTAGGAGGGACCTTAAATCCAATCCCATCCCAGCCCTGCCATGGCAGGGACACCTTTCACTGTCCCAGGTTGCTCCAAACCCCAATGTCCAACCTGGCCTGGAACATTCCAGGGATTTGGGGCAGCCCCAGCTGCTCTGGGCACCTGTGCCAGGGCCTGCCCACCCTCCCAGAGAAGGATTTCCATGAGGACACAGCTGGGATGGGGCAGAAGGAGGAAAAAGGGAAAAGTCACCTTATAAAAAGCCCACCCCTCACGCCTCCAGAATCTTCCACCTGAAATCCCCCAAACTGGGCATGTGGGCTGATATTGACTGAAAATAAAACATAAATAAAATAAAATAAAATAAAATAAAATAAAAAAATAAAATAAAAATAAAATTAAATTAAAGAAAATAAAAATAATAAATAACAAAATAAAATAAAAATAAATAAAATAAATAAAAAATAAAATAAAATAAAATAAAATAAATTAAAAAATAATAAAATAACAAAATAAAATAAAATAAAATATTAAATTAAATTAAAATAAATTAAATTAAATTAAAAAATAAAATAAAATAAAATAAAATAAAAAATAAAATAAATTGTGATAAAATAATAAAATAATAAAATAACCCAAAATAAAATAATAAAATAAATTAAAATAAGAAATAAAATAAATCAATAAAATAAAATATAATAAAATAACAAAATAAATAAAATAAAATAAAATAAAATAAAAATAAATAATATGAGTGATGCCCTGAGCTGTGCCCTAAATGGGAACCTTGGAGCTGGGAAGGGTTGGAGGGGCAGGGAGGGGTTTGGGTGTGCCAGGGGGATGGGGGCTGGTGGGGAGGGAGGGTTGGGAGGGATCCGGGGTTTTGGGGGGCTCCAGGGACATGGAGGATCCAGGGATGGGGTGTTCGGAGCAGTGCAGGGGCTGAGAGAGGGCTGGGGTGGGTTATGGGGGCTGTGGGTGCAGGATGGGTGTGTGGGGTGCAGGGATGGGTGTGTGGGGTGCAGGGTGTGTGATGGGGTGTGACGGGTGCAGGGGGGTTCAGGAGGGGTTCGGGGGGCTGTGGGGTGGGTGTAGGAACTGGGGGTGCCCACGGGTGTGGGGTGGGCACGGAGCGTGTGTGGGCTGCGGGGTCGGGGCGCCATGGGGTGGCCGAGGGACAAGGGGCCATCCAAGGGGCAGGGACAGGGACAGGGACAGGGACAGGGACAGGACAGGGACAGGGACAGGGACAGGGACAGGGACAGGGAGGAGGCAGCGGGCTCTGGGCAGAAGCGACCCGCGAACGCCGGGGGAGCGCAGAGCATCAGCAGGAGGAGGAGGAGAGGAGGAGGAGGGGAGGAGGAGGAGGAAGTCGGGGCTGAGCCGCTTCCTGTAGGCAGCGGGATGAGCGCAGACAAAGCTGGGTGGGGACTCGCCGCTCGGGGCTGCTGCTGACCACCATCCTCCTCCTCCTCCTCCCGCTGCTGCTGCGGCCGCATCCCTCCGGCCCTCCCTCCTCCATCCCTCCCTCCATCCCAGCGTCCGTCCGTCCGTCCGTCCGTCCGTCCATCCCTCTGTCCGTCTGTCCCTCCCGCCGCCGCCCGCCCCGCGGGGACCGGGGCACCGCTTGCAGGTACGGAATGGGGGCACTGGGAGCACTGGCAGGGCTGGCACTGGGAGCGCTGGGAGGGCTGGCAGTGGAGGAACTGGGAGCACTGGGAGCATTGGGAGCATTGGCGCAGGTGGGGCTGGGCAGGGCTGGCACTGGGGGCACTGGGAGCACTGGGGGCATTGGCACTGGGAGCACTGGGAGCACTGGGAGAGCTGGCACTGGGAGCACTGGGGGCATTGGCACTGGGAGCACTGGGAGAGCTGGCACTGGGAGCACTGGGAGAGCTGGCACTGGGAGCACAGGGGGCATTGGCACTGGAAGCGCTGGGAGCACTGGCGCAGGTGAGGCTGGGCAGGGCTGGCACTGGGAGAACTGGGAGAGCTGGCACTGGGAGCATTGGCACTGGGAGCACTGGGGGCATTGGCACTGGGAGCATTGGCACTGGGAGCACTGGGAGCACTGGGGGCATTGGCACTGGGAGCACTGGGAGCACTGGCGCAGGTGGCGCTGGGCAGGGCTGTCCCCACCCCCGCTGTCCCTGACCCCCGTGGGGACCGAGGCGCTCCGAAATCGGCAGAATTCCCCCCAAATCCCGCGGTCTCGGGGGGTCCCGCCCTGCGGGGCTGGGGCCGGGAAGGTGCTTTGTGCAGCGAGCTCCGGCTCCCAACAAAGGTTGGATTTAAAGGGTTTGATCCTCCTTAATCAGCTGATTTGCCATCACAGGCGAGGCTTTCTCCGGGGATGAATGAGACGTAGTGTTCTTTCTTCCCTGATTTTTTTATTTTTTTGTAATCACGGGAAGGAAGGAACGGGGAGACTTTCCCGATCCCAAATCCCTGCAGCAGCCTCAGCTGGGATCAGCCCCAGCCTGGCTTGGAGGGATTTGGGGGTGATGTCCGTGCAGGTCCATCCTCACAGCCGTGTCCCTCTCCTTTCTATCCAAATCCGCGTTTTCCCAGCAGAGCTTTGGGTGAAGGATTCCCGGGAAAATCTCTGGGATGAGCTCGAGGAAAGCTGGTCCAGGGCTGGGAGGGGGGAATCCAGCAAAAAAATTAACACAGGGAGGATTTGGAATAGAAATTAGGAGGAAATTCTGGAATAGAAATTAGGAGGAAATTCCTGGCTGTGAGGGTGGGCAGACCCTGGCACAGGGTGCCCAGAGCAGCTGGGGCTGCCCCGAATCCCTGGAATTGTTCCAGGCCAGGTTGGACAGGGCTTGGGGAAGGTGTGGATGGCAGGGAGTGGAATGGGATGGGCTCTAAGGACCCTTCCCATCCCTGTCAGAGACTCCACGATTCTCACCTCCTTGGTGGAAAAGGATTTATATTTATTAAATGATTTAAGGCCAATCCTGACGCACAGTGATACCCCCTCATTAATCAATCGCTAATGAGCTGCTAATGGACTTAGAGCACGGTGCCCAAGGGGCAGTGGCTGGGAGCAGCAGCGATCTGCCTCTGCTGTTCCTGCTGCTCTTATTTCTTTCCCCATTTCCCCCTGCCCTCCCAAACTGCTCCCGTCCATCATCCCCAGCCATTCCCGTGCTCCTTTCTCCTGGAGAAGGGGCTGGGGCCGTGTGGATGGGTGGCAGCAGGCTGCAGCCAGGCACGGAGGATTTTTCCTTATAACTGGATTTCCCTGGATGCAACTGGAGCATGCAGATTTTTAATCCTCTTTCCAACCATATGGCCGCTGGCTGGATTGAAATATGACTCAATTAATTATTGCCAGGAAAGCCCTGGGGCCAAGCCTTTCTCTGGGAGGGGGTTTGGAGGCTTCTAACGGGGCTTTTCCCACTCTGTGCTGTGGGATTCAGGGATGGGCTCAGCCCTATCCCACCCCAGCTTCTGTGTCGGACCTACGAGACCGGGCATGGCCCCAGCTGCTCCTTGGCACCAATTCTGGGGCTTTTTTAGGCATTTCCAGCCTTGGAGGAGGAGGCAGGGATGCTGTTTGATGCGCTGTGCTGCTGGCTGCTCACCTGGAGCACGAGCCTGGCAGTCTCAGCGTCACCTGGATAATGCCTGGAGGGAGCCTTGTCCCCAAAAATGGAATATTCCCACCTCGGGAGGACTTGTGGTCTCTCCACACGTGCCCATGCCCTCTCTCAGCCTCCCTGGGAGCTGCCAGCTTTGCTCCCAGTGGATAATGCACCAGCCTGAAGGATCTCGTGGGGTTTTTCTCCTTGCTGGTGGCTTGGTGGGGCACATTTTGGATCTGGGGGAGATGATAACTGAGACTGCTTCGTGACATGGGGGTTCTCAAGACCAGGAGCGGGCAATCCTGAAGGGATTCCCATGGATTGATGGCTGCGAGCTGGTGAAGAAGCCTTATTATATTTTATTTTATTATTATTATTATTATTATTATTATTATTATTATTTTATTATTATTATTATTATTATTATTATTATTATTATTACTACTGTTATTAATCCCCAATCCCGCCTGCTGCTTTGCCACCCCATGCCAAATGGAAAATGCAATAAAAACGCGATTTTCCCGGGGTGGGCAGTGCCAATCCCACCCGGCAGCCCCGCGGATGCTCCCGCTGGAATTCCAGGGGCTCCTGAATCCCGGTGAGTCACCGAAGGAGGACAGGCAGGCGCCGGCGCCGGCTGTTTCCATAGTAATTAGGGTTGGAGACAGCGTGCTGGAGCCCCACGGACCCCCCGTGTCCCCAAAAACCGCGGCCAGGGGCGGCTGTCCCGCTCCATCCCGCCCATCCCACCGGGACCGCGGGGCCGCTCCCTCCCCCTGCATCGCCCCGTTTGGGGCTGGGATTTAGGGATTCGCCCTGGGAAAAAAAAAAAAAAAACAGCATTTCGGGCTCGAGTGGCATCAGTTCTCGGCGTGGCTTCTCCAAAGGTTTGCCTGCTGTGCCCGGAGCGGGATGGGAAAAGCGGGATGGGAAAAGCAGGATGGGAAAAGCGGGATGCGTCCGTGAGTGTTCACAGCCAGCATGGAAGAGGGAGGAACGAGCTGAGGGATTAGGTCGGATTTTCAGGTTTTCTTGCTTTTCAGGCTCTTCTCTTGCTGTTCTCCCTCTCTGGGCTCGGCCTCTTTGTGGGGAGGAGGGATGAAACCCCATTCCATGGAAAAGGATGTGGCTGCATCCCGCTCCACTGAGCCAGGGGATTTTTTGGTGTTCTCACACAGTTTTATTCCCTGCTCACTTCCAGCCCAGCTTTCCATGTGCATTTTTCCTTCTGGGTGCCTCATGCATGGTGCAAACCCCCCACACCCACCCACAGGAGGGGCCCTGTGCACCCAAATTCCCCGAGGGAATGGTCAGGGGTGTCCTGGTCCTGCTGCTGGTGGGGAAGCTCGGGGTGGCTGCAGGGACAGGGCTGGGCAGGATCCAGCTGGGGGGATTTGGCTCCATGGAAAAGCCAGGATTGCTCCAAACCCCATCCAGGGTGGGGCTGGGATGGTGCTGGTGGGGTGTGGGTGTTGGATCAGGCCAGTGATTGATTAATTAATTAATGATGCCTTTGATTAGGGATGTGCGAGGGAATCGAGGTGCTGGGTGGGCAGGGAGGAGGGAATCAGGGAATGGCAGGATCAGGGAATGACCGGAGCAGGGAATCACAGATCAGGGACTGATGGAGGAGCAGGGAATCACAGGAGTAAGGAATCACAAATTAGGGAATCAGGGAATGACAGGATCAGGGAATTACAGATAAGGAAATGACAGATCGAGAAATTACAGGATCAGGGAATCACAGGTCTTGAATGACAGGATCAGGGAATGAAAGATCAGGAAATGACAGGAGCAGGGAATGACAGGAGCAGGGAATCAGGGAATGATGGGAGCAGGGAATCACAGATTAAGGAATCAGGGAATGACAGGATCAGGGAATCACAGGATAAGGGGATCAGGGAATCACAGATGAGGGAATGATGCAGGAGCAGGGAATGACAGGAGCAAGGAATCACAAATTAGGGAATCAGGGAATGACAGGATCAGGGAATCACAGATTAGGAAATCACAGGATCAGGGAATCATGGAATTACAGGATCAGGGAATCACAGGAGCAGGGAATGACAGGAGCAGGAGCAGGGAATGACAGGTCAGGAAATCACAGATCAGGGAATCAGGGAATGACAGGATCAGGGAATCATGGATCAGGAAATGACAGGATCAGGGAATGACAGATCAGGGAATCAGGGAATGATAGGAGAAGGGAATCACAGGTCAGGGAATGATGGGATCAGGGAATCATAGATCGGAATCACAGATCAGGGAATCATAGGTCAGGAAAGCACAGGATCAGGGATTCGGGGAATGACAGGAGCAGGGAATGACAGATCAGGAAATGACAAGATCAGAGAATCACAGATCACGGAATCATGGAATCACAGGTGGCTTGGGTTGGAAGGGATCTAAGAGACCATCTGGGATGGGCTCAGATGCAGCCATGCTGAGGCTGGAGTCTAAAATCCCTCATCTCCTGCATTTCCTGTGGCAATGATGGACTCCAAGCACCAGGATCAGTGGGAATAAAAAATCCCTTCTGAAATGACATTGGGCCAAGCCTTGAAAAACCAGCACCTTGCAGCTGGGGCAGCCTGGATAATTCCTGGGAAGCAGCTGCACCAGGACCTGCTTATCCTCCCAAACACAATTAGTTTTCACCTTATCTCGTCCTTCCCTGGCTTTTCACTCAGCAGCTTCCTTCCCCTCTTGTCTGTCATCATCATCCTCGTTAGAGCCCGGGTTAATTAGTTTATCCAGGGGAAGCTCTCGTGGTTGGAGCTCTCTGCTGCTCTCCTGCAGGCTCCTGAGCTGCAGGTTGGTTATTCCAGGGGTGCTGCTGGATAAGCTCCTTTGGCTGAGCTGCTGGCTCAGTTTAACAGGTTTATCTTCCTCTCTGCTCTCCCGAGGGCTCTGGGAAGGAAAGTTGCCTCTGTCCATCCCATAATGCTCCCTAGGAACAGCTTTCCTGCCTGGAAAGGTCCTGGATGGGCACTGCAAGAGGGATCTGTGTGGGAAGGAGCTGCCTTGGAGCTCCTCAGGGATTTGTGCTCCTTTCTGTGTCATATAAAATCCCCCAAAAGGGGGAAAAAATCCTTGGCAGGACACGGGATATTCCCACTGCAAACCCCTCGGTGTTCCAGGGGTCACAGCTGCTCTTCTGAGGGGCCAGGGGGACAAATCCCAGCCCCAAAGCGTGGCTGCTTCCTGCTGCTCCTGCTGCCATGCCCATCCCTGCAGGCCCGGGGGACCACGGGGACATCAGCGGTGCCCTGGGACATCAGCGGTGCCCTTGGGACATCAGCGGTGCCCCGTGCCACCACCCCCTAATTCTGGCACATTCCCGGAGTAAATCCCTGCTGAGGATCCCCCTCGTCCATCTCCTCCCGGTGTCCCCAGGGCTGGCACCTGCAGGAGAAGGGTGACACTGCCGGGGTGGGTTCGTGTGCTAATTAGGGTCATTAAGGTCATTATGGTCATTATTGTTGGGGTGCTGCCGTGTCTCTCGTGCCAGGAAATTGTGGAATTGTTCAGGTTGGAAAAGCCCTCTCCAATCTTCAGGTGCAGCCATTGCCACCCGTGTCCCCAAGTGCCACCATCCCGCAGGGCTTTTCAATCCCTCCAGGGCTGGGGACACCACCCTGTGCCAGGGCCTGAAATTCCTCTGCCATTTTCGCCAATTCCCTTTTAATAATTTATTTTTTCCTGGTTCCTTTTCCCCAGGAACAGACGTGGTGCTGAGCCAGGGAGAGCCTGGTGGTGGTGGCACCTTGGGGACAGGCAGAGTGTCCCTGTGCAGCCCCCAGGGCCTGCAGGGATGTGCAGGAGCTGTGGTTTCCCATCTGGGCTGTGTCCCAGAGGACAAACCAGGAGCTGGATGAGGTTCAGGAACATTGAACCTGCTGCAGCATCCCCTGGGATGGCACAGGGAGCACTGCCAGGTGTCCAACAGGCACAGCCTGGGAGGGCTGAAGGGATGCTGGGAGGATCCTTCAGGCTTCAGTTGCCCTAAAACCCTCCCTGGAGCTGTGAGTTCCTGTGCAGGAGCTGTGGGTTTGCAGGAGCTGTGCTTTGGGGTCGTTTTTGGGTATTTTGGGTAAGAAAGCAGCAGCTGTCAGCGGATGGGAGATGCCCAGCCCTGATTTGATTCCTCGTTGGCTTTGCTTTGGTGGAGGGAAGGAAGGAGGATAAAGAAGGTGTGTGAGAGTCAGGGGTGCCAGGAAAATGTCTTCACCATGCCACTGTCACCAGGGGGACACCAGGACAGTGCCAGTGTCTCTGCCTGTGACATTTGTCATTGTTGTGTCTGCAGCCCAAGGAATTCTGCACAGAAACCTTGGGAGACACCAGGCAGGGCTTGGTCTGAGCCTCCTGAGGCAGGAACAATTCTCAGTGCCCAGGAGTCCAGAGGAGCCACGGAGATGCTCTGGGGGCTGGGAATGTTCCCTGGAGAGGAGAAGGCTCCAGGGAGAGCTCAGAGCCCCTGGCAGGGCCTGAAGGGGCTCCAGGAGAGCTGGAGAGGGACTGGGGACAAGGATGGAGGGACAGGAGCCAGAGGGCAGGGATGGGATGGGATGTTGGGAAGGAATCTCTGCTTCCCCCCCTCACTCAGGGCAGGTCAGAGCTGTCCCCACGGCTGTGTGTCCATGGGGGTCCAGGTGTCCCCAGGATGTCCTGCAGGAACATGGCTGGGTTTTCTCCGTGTTCCAGGCTCCTCCTCAGGGATTTCCTGTCCCTCTCTGGTTCTGCAGCACTTTGGGGTCCTTAGCTGGGGACCATCACAACCTGTCTGAACCTCTTCTGATTTCTAATTAACCTCCAGGCCTGTGGCTGCTGCTGGAAAGGTCCAGGCAGAGCTTCCCCACCTTGGGGAATTTGCTGAACATTGGCCAGGCCTGGTGGGTTCCATGGCTTCGTGCAGAACCTTGGGAAGGGGCAAGGACATGGTGGGGACAGAGCTCCAGAGTGACCCTGGGGCAGCTTCAGGTGTTGGGAGAGGCTTTGGGTTCAGTTCTTGCTGCATCCCTTGGATTTTTAACATCCTGGAGACGTGGTGGTGTTTGTGTGGTGCTGGCAGGGCCGGCCCCATCAAAACCCCTTGCATTATTTATCAGCTGATTTAACAGAATTGCTCAGCCTCACATCCTTGCTCAGGGATTTGTATCCACCTCTGGTGCTTCCCTCACTCCCCACTTAATGCCAGAGCTGGGGGAAACTCTCCCTCCTCCTTCCTCCCTCCACACTGTGAATAAAAACGGGGAATAAAGGGAATAAAAAGATTATTTTAATGCAGCGAGCCAGGCTTAAGGAGAGGTATAAGCAGCAAATAAGGGTGGCAATGATTATTATTTTTTAAGCCTGAAAATCTAAGCCCTGTGTAAGTGTTTCTATTAAATGATGTAAAAGTTAGGCTGGTTTGGAATCCACTCTGCTCCCACATCCTGCCTGGAACCGAGATCCCCCAAAGAGCAGCTGCTTCCAGTGACTTCACAGCTCAGGAAAAACACAGAAACCCACTGGAACAGAGGTTTCCCAGTAGCAGGTAGGCAGGGAAAGGTGTTTAACCCTGGGGAATGAGAAATAAAAGTGAGTGAATGTAGAGGAATGAAAGTAGATGTAATGTAGGTTGTGTATGTTATGTCATGTGTAATAATGTATGTTGTGTATAATGTAGATTGTGCATTTTAAGCTTCACTTATCTCCTTGGAGGGAGGTGTCTTGCATTGAAAAGTAGTGTGGAAAAAAGTTTTTTTTTCATTTTTATGTGTGTGTGTAGTTGAAAGAAAAGTGGTGTTTAGGTTGTTAGAGAAAAGTGAAAAACAGAGAGAGGGGACGAATAGATAAGATCTTGAAAAATGGGACAGAAAACCAGAAAGTTGGATACAGGGAGAAAAAATTAAATTAAAAAAAAATTAGAATAAAAGCATACTAGCAGAGATACCCCAAAAATAGCCCTTTGGGAGTGATGTTAGCTAACAGAGATACAACTCCTTGCAAAAGAAGAAAATACAGGGTATGCAGTAGTTGATGGGAAAAACATGCAAACTATGGAAAAGAGAAATTAACCTTAAACTAGTAAGCTCAAACTTGTGAATTGTACACTTGAAAAAGAGCACATAGGGAATATTTAACACAAAAGCCGTGGTGCTAAGGCAGTGATTCCAGAAGGATCAAAGCTCTGGGAGTGGGCACTGGGATAAATGAAGCACCTGAGGGATCCGTGCATGGGCAGGGAGGGAATCCAGCTGTCCTGAGGTGCTTCATCCAGGCTTTCCAGAATTCCTCAGGCTTGACATTTTTCATCCTTTTTTTAAATTTTTTTTGCTGTTTAAGTGTAAAGGCAGCAGTGTGTGCTGAGCCTGTGTCACCCAGAGCTGGGGAAAGCAGCCCTGGACTCAGCAGGAAGGGCTCTCTGCCAGGGTTTTGGGGGGAAAAGGGCTGGTTCGGGGATTTAGGGCTCTCTGGGGAAGGTGAGGTGCTCTCTGTGGAGCTCAGCAGGAGATGAGGGTGGCTGAGGATGGAGACAGGCCAGGGAATGGCGTGGGAAAGGCTCTGAGGGAGCAGCTGGGCAGGGAAAAGCCA